>OY757912.1:101541302-101763802 GCA_963585895.1 Sepioteuthis lessoniana
TACATCTCGGATAACGAATGACAACTCCATATTCTTTTATGGAACCTGTAAAGATTTATGCTTAAAATTTGACTCATGATTGATTTTTGGGCGACATTCTGGAGAAAAAAATCAATTTCTTACTAATTACAGAATGTTGGCATTTTGGTTTGAGACGAGTGAATTAATGCGTCAAAAACGGGTGGAGTTCACCGACTGACAATTTTGCAGCTAACGTTCGTATAGTTTTGTAATTATTTTAATTGAAGATATCGGCAGACTTATGATTGACTTAACGACGCGCCCTTTCAGTAGAAAACCAGAAAAAAACCTCAAGAAACCAAAACGTAATTGGTACAAAACTGTTGTTATTTCTATGGCGTTTTCCCGCTAAAAAAATCTTCAAGTTACATGCAATTAAGATAAGCAAAACGCAAATTCATATTCGAAGTAAGATAATTGTAGGATGATTTAGTAGCTAAAACGACATTGCTACTAAACACCAACATTCACTCGTACACACACACTCACACACACACATATGCATGCGGAAGTAGATGCTTGTGGCTGGAGAGTTATCGTCGTTGAACATGTAAACAGCCCCATGAGTTCAAATCCTGAACGAAGTTGCGCTTCATTTGGCGAAAATGCTCTTGGTAAAAATATGAACCCTTTGTTTCTTCCCGAAGCTAAATTAACATTTCATGACAATACCACGAATATTCATCGCGATATAATGCTATAAAAGCAGTCCTGCGGCTAAATCCTATTCATAGTTCTGTGTTGCCTACATCATATATGTCATTTTAGTAACTCATGAGAACGGTACATACGGGAAAATTCTATTCAAAATTGGAAAAATTTTGTTTGATCGTCCTCTATCGACTGTTTTGTAAAATGGTTGCCGTCGTAGGAAATGGACATTGAGACTCGAGTTAAAATCCTGGACAAAGCTTATTGCATTTCACATACGGCTTATACTCTTCAAAAAATAATGATTTCAACTTCTCTTCCTCCTGTTATGAGTAGTTAGTAAGGAAATCTATACTCTTTTACCTTGGTATGGCCACTGGTCTAGGAATAGGAAAACATTAAATTCAAAATTTTAATTCTCTTTATCCTAGCTGTGAAATGAGATTTCATTAACGAATATATTTTGTTTACTTTGGTATGGAAATACATTTTACATAAAAGAATTAAAATTTTGGTCTGGTTGTGTTTTACAGCATACCAACCATTGTGGGCTATTTTCTGACAAATCCTGTTTACACATGTTATTTAAGGGAATAATTTGCAGGTAACATTTTCTAAGTAACCAAAGCTCATTTGTTTGGACGCAGTAAATTTTGTTTAAAATATTATTTACAAACAATTAAATGGATTCAAGTATTGCGATCCCACATTAATATTTGTATTAGAATATACTTAAATGATTCTACGTAATACCAATGTTATAAAATAGCCGAGGGATTTCGGTTCATGGCTTTGAGTTTAGTTAGGCTGAGAACCTTTCGGCTCTGCCCATGGGTTAGTTAGGTGCAACATTGAAGCAGGTGTTAACGCAGGTGCACGCGGGCAGATGTAGGTGTCACTCAGATGTCATAATAGTCTGAGACGAACCGAGGTGACGTCACGCATCGGAAGCGCGCGGAGGTTTGTGTGAGAATTTGAAGAGAGAAAGAGTCGGGTACTAGACGCCAAACGAGAAGGATCGACTTTTGGAGCTCGCAGGCGCGAGGCGAACGTGCGCCCTATGGGGGCCCCTAGAGTTGGGGGCCAAATGAATAAGACAGCATAGAAGACTGTGTCTCTCCTCCTTACGTCGAAACCTTTAACTCAAGGTTAATAAAAAGGTTTTGTACCTGAACAAGAAGTCCTTACGTGTTTTCGAATTCCGAGATTCCTATGTTCTAACGTAATCAACATTCGATGTCCATTTCACCTATTTCGCACATGGCCATATTCGTGTAACAGGCTATGTAACACCAATTGATCAATGAAGCAGTAATCATTTTTGCACGCAATTAAATTGTTTCGAATATTGTAAATTATTGAATAGTTCCATTTCATCCAAAGATAGGACACTAACAGGTATCACGACTTTGGGCCTGAATGTCCTTGGAGTAATGGCAATGAAAGTATACTATGTCTTCCACAAACGTCTATTGAAACCTTTTAAACTCCACAGAAAATGACTTTTTATCGCATCCTACTCGTGCGTAGGTGTTGGGTAAACACATAACCAGTTAAGCAGTTTGGTGTCGTGTTGAAAAATTGCCAATGTACTTACTAAACCCCAGAGGAAGAAATATGTTTTAATTGGTAGAGAGGTCTTCCAGTTAAGAAGGGTTCAGTAATATTGATAGAAAAATGATAAATTGAAAATCAACTAGTTATAATTCGTAAATTATAGTACATCATCTAAATGTCCAAACATCAAAAGAATTAACGATTTATTTTTATTGCTAGAATAGTAAATCCATTTAACAAACTAATCAGATATATATGATATATTTGTTGACAGTAAATTTTTTTTGGTTGGCAACTAATCAATCCTTACTTTGAGCCCAGTTAAAAAAAATCATATTACAAATATATTTGGTTGTGTCACGAAGAGAACTGAACCAAAAGTTTTCGATCAAACATCAGATAACAGGACAAAATCATTGAAATCCTTTCGGATGCCCAAACACATAAGAAGATGAAGACCGCGCTAATCGACCGGTCATTTCACGAACTGAGAAACATGTGACAGAATTAGGAAACTTATCAGATCAACTTGACATTTATTGCTAAAAATGATTGGTGATGAATATTATTGATCACCTGATTTCTTTTAGAGTTGCCAATGTGAAAAAAACATTACATACAAAAGTCAGTGTCATTACTTTCTGGATACTTTTCTTGCGTAATGGGCCAAAAAAGCATATATATATATATATATATATATATATATATATATATATATATATATATATATATATGAGTGTGTGTGTGTGCGTGTGTGTGTATGTGTGTGTGTGTGTGTGTGTGTGTTCTTTGTTTTAAAAGAAAAAAACTTTTATTGGATTTTTAATTGTGGACTCTGCTAATTTCTAGATGCATCCTAGTGGAGTCCCTTTGTTATTTGACCCCAACTCACACAGAGCAGAGACGGGATCAGTTTTAATGTATCATGGTCAAGTCATGTTGGATCTGGTTTCAACGTTTAAATGAAACGAGCCCGTTTCCCATCTTGGTAAATGTTTTTGAACGACAGTAACACTTTCGGAGAAACCCCTTGAGAAACGTATGAACCCCCTTACACCACCAGCTTGGGGTTACATAGTACCACAATTGTTATTCTACACGGATGACTTTAGAATTAAATAACCCACCAAGGTTCATACGCTCTCAAACCAAAAAAATCAAACTAATGAATCTCATTGATTAATTGATTGATTGCTTAAGTCGTTTCTCCGTTTTATTTCTTAGCGTAGACTAGTAATCAGGACAACAACAAATAGATGAAATTCGTGATTAACTTACGGTTCATTAATTTCAGTTGGAAAAAAATGACCATCTGTTTTCCAATTCGAGATCACCTCCCTTGCGTAGAATAGGACATTAGCTAGTATATAAGGATACATCGACATAAATAACTCAAGCCTCAGTAGCTTTACTCACATTACATGTAGAATAAATACAGACAGGCTGAAAAATATGTAATGCCACTTTCACTTCTGAACTGCATTATTGTACAATTTACTAATGAAATCAAGAAAAACCACTTACACGCTTTCAGTTTGACCAGAAACATCAGAGAGTAAAGTGAAAAAAAAATCCCGGTTAGTGACGGCTAAAAGTTGAAACATCAACCCAACACGGCTTATTAAGACAAAAGCATTAGCAGGAAACGAAACTGAACGAGTAATTGAGTTATTGCAAATGCATTGAAGACTTCGTCCAGAATTAGATGGGTACGCGTCTGAAGTTGGCTACATAAAATATTGGTTAACTGCTTTCAGGCCATTATAAGCCATCGTGGATTTTCGGGCTATTGTGAGGAGATCAATACAGAGGACTAGTTGAATTAACATATGCAATGGTTGGATATACCAGATCAAAAAAGAAATAAAATTTTATACATTTTAAGTAGTTTTTTTCCTAGTATTTACTGACTTTTATTCAGACGAAAACAAACTTTTAACTTTTATGTAAAATGTATTTCCATACCAAGTAAACAAAATATATTCGTTAATGAAATCTCATTTCACAGCTAGGATAAAGAGAATTATAGATGCACCATAAATGATGAGCCCCAATGAACAATTGGGTGGGTTTGTTTGTCGTGGCTATTCGCTCTCCTGGTAAATCCCTGACTTGCCTTTTTTAAAAAACTCCAATTCACATGCTTGACCGTCTGTCGAATCTACAACGAGAGCGCTTGTGATTGACCTTTCATTGTCAGCCACACAGCTGGGCACCAGAGTCACTGGTAGTGGGGAGCGGAAAATTTATTAGATCAGCTTAGTGAAATACCCCCTAATTATTGGTTCGGTTTGATTTGTTGGGTTTTATGGCATATCAACTTTTGTAGGTCATTTAACGCCAAATCCATTTTTAGGTAAATAATCAGTTCTATTTCAAACAATTTAGTTTAGCATGAGTACACAGTTTAAATTTCAAAAGACATTTCTATTTCAATCTATTCAAGCAGTTATATATAACAATTCAGTTTAGTGTAAGTACAGTTTCAATGTCAAAAACAGTTCAATTTCAAACAATTCAGTTTAGCATTACCACGCAGTTTAGATGTAAATACACTTTAATTGTGAAAAACAATTCTACTTCTAGCTGTTCAGTTTCGTCAAGCAGTTCTATTTCAATCAATTTAGTTTAGTATAAGTACAGATTTTGTTTACACACAGTTAATTGTCAAAACAGTTCTATTTTAAGACATTTAGTTTAGTGTAAATACAGTTTCAATGTCAAAAACAGTTATATTTCAAACAATTCAGTTTATCATAAGCAAGCAGTTTAAATGTGAGTTCGGTTTAATCGTTAAAAAATATTTCTATTTCAAGCAATTCAATTTTGTCAAACAATTCAGTTTAGCATAAGTATGCCGTTATTTCTATTTAACCGATAGATAGGGCTCTATCAGGTGCTACCACTCCGGGTCAGAGTGGACCAGGGAGCAATGGCGATGAAGGGGTGCTTTGTATTCCCCAAAGCCCCAGCATTACTGGGACCTCACCATCAGACTGTTTAGTGTCATATCCAGGACACTCATTGGCTGTTTTTTTTATATATATAAAAAGGTATATGTGTATATAGATGGTTGAAAGCCCCCCCCATTAACGGGGACTTTTTACACAATAAACAGCAATCATCAAAAAGAAAATTGTTATCATCATCATCATGTCGAGCAGATTGCATAGACTTTTCTGATGGTCTCTCGACATCAAATCGTTCTAAGAAGGTCCTCCTTACATACAGTGTCCATGAAGAGCAAATGTACATAAGTTCTTGCTGGTTGGCCAATACTGGAGCGACCATGTGCAGGACTTCATTAAAGAATGCCTCTTATATAATCGTCCTTTCTTTTTTTAGCAGTGGTCCACATGTCTTGTTTGTCTTATGAAGTTGTTTTATGATACGGGAGTAAGTGGCCACGGTGTCATTATTTTGCGAAATGTTGCTTCCCGGATTTGTTCAAAACGACGCGTAGCGTTTTTGCATAATTCCTAGCAAGGTTTTTTTTTCTATGTGTATTTCTGAAGATTTATGTGTTCTGATAAGAATTAGTATTTGTGTGACAGGTTAATTGTAAATTGTAAATCGATATTGGATATTAAATTTCTTGTGAAAATATGGTTCGTTTTCTAAGTTATTATTGACATTTCATTACTTCCTAATCATCTCTTAATCCTAGAGATACAGATAAATTACGTAGAATTCATTATCATATCGGATGAAAAATACCGGCTAGCAAATAAAAAGCGATTATCTTATGAAGACAGAATGTTGATATTTTTCGATATCTTATTTTAAGAACTTTTAAAAATCCTGTCATTCTAAATTTTTTTGTGGTTTAGTAAGAAAGACTATAGATCATATTTTAAATAAAAATGAAAAGAAAAATATTTTGTTTTACTAAGTGACAACTGTTCTGCTATAAAATCAATATTTTTTAATCTGCAAATATTCTAAGAATAAACTATCAGGTGAAAACAATTTAGGGTTTTGTTTGTTTTTTTTTAATTTGGTTTCTTACCTGTATATATGGCTTCATTCTACGATCTGTTTAAGTTTCATTGTCCAGAATCCCGTAGAATGTAGGTAAAAATTTAATGTTTTATGTTACTGCCGCATGTTAACAAATCTTTTGAACAGAATATGTTTGATTTTTACATTATTTTAGAGCTGTGGTTCCTACACAGTCAGGAGCGCCTCATATGTGTAGCAGAAGAGTGTGGCAGGAGAGGAGAAATGATTAAAATTCAAATGTGAAAAGTAAATATAATTTTAGAATTTAAAATTTTATTATTGATTTCTTGTAATTGCATCTATGATTTTCAGCATAAATACTTCTGAATAATCATTGAATGATTTTTATCATTTTTGCATTATATCAACAATAAAGAATTTTGTAACTAGGTCCGATTAATTGAGGAGGAAGATTTGGCTAACATATTGAGTGATTGTGCCATAAAAATTAAACGCATGAGTTTATTACTAAACTCTGTTTGGCCAGACAACCAGAAAAATATTCATGTGTCTCAAAAACATTAACCATTCGCTTACATTGCTCAGAACAAGGATTTTCCGATATGGCAAATATCAAAAACCGAGACAAGGAAATAAATTCTTTGTGATAACGAAAAGATAAGGATTCCTTTATCTCCAACAAGGCTAAATACAAAAGAAATTGCTTTACAAAATCAATCTCATAGACTTCATTAAATCTTTTGTACTTTTATCGGATTATAAGTTGTTCGTTTTGGTTTGGTTTCTTTGTTTAATGGCATATCAACTCTTCGTAGGTTATTTAATGTCAAAGCCATTCTCCTAGAAGAACAGTAGTGGTACTATTTAACCCATAGCTGGGAGGATAAGGGGGTTCATACCTTTCCCAAAGGTATTTGCCCGAATGTGAACGTAATAGGGCGACTGGAGTACGAACTCGCTTACTATGATTCCGCAGTCCATCGCTTTAACCATTACACCACGAGGACACCCCCTAAGTTGTTCGTGTTAAATAATCATATTTAGCAAACTCTCAGTTGTTGTTTTTTGTTTAATTTTTAAATAAACTTGTTTTTTATCAGATAGAATTTGATAAGGCATAAATAAATTTACATTCCGAAAAGGGAGCTTAGAGAAAAAAGGTTTGGGAAGCACTGTTTTAAAGAAATAATTGCGGAGACAGATATGCAATATTAATGTATGAAAGTTTAAAAAAAAGTATTCATAGAATAAATGAATTAAATAGGGTTAAATTTGGTCATAAATTTAAGTTTATGTAAGTTACGTATTTTATGATTAATTCTACTTTATATTAATTAATTGGGCAGCTCGAGTGAGGTAATTGTTTGCAACCTAGACAAGCAAACCTTTACAAGTGAGTTCAAGCCACATTGGATGCCCCATTTATACGGCCTTGTATCACGTCAAAGTAAAATATTTGTAAATCACTACATTATACCAATTTGTATAAAAGAAACGGGGTGTTCTCGTGGTGTAATGGTTAAAGCGATGGACTGTGGAATCGTAGTAACGAGTTCGTACTCCAGTCGCGCTATTACGTTCACTTTCGGGCAAATACCCTTGGGAAAGGTATGAAGCCCCTTATCCTCCCAGCTATAGGTTAAATAGTACCACCACTGTTCTTCTAGGAGAATGGCTTTGGCATTAAATAAACTAAAAAGGTTGATATACCATTAAACAAAGAAACCAAACCAAAACATAAAGTAAATAAAACGTCAAATAGATTAAAGAATAAATGAAGCAAATGAAAAGTACGCATATCATCTCTTTCTTGATATACATAATAAAGAAATTAACGTTTACTTAGAATTCTAAAAATGATGTCCGTTCTATTTGAAAATCAACCGTGTATTTTGCTTCCTCTTTTTCAATGACTATGATGATGATCTTGCTATTACTTAACGTATCGATGGCATAAGAAGTAGTTTCATCTTAGCGAATACTAAATAAAAATATCTTGAATCAGTAAATTGTAAACCTTTTTCAAGGATGACCCGATCTATTCCTCAAAGTTTGGTTGAAATCCATTCAAAGACGACGATCAGAACAGCTTATATATATATATATATATATATATATATATATATATATATATATATCTCCAGTCAGCTTCTGAAGACAAAGGATGTGAATTACTCGTTTATAGAGTATATGAAGAATATAATGTACATCTATGGGAGTGCTCAATGTATGACTATTGTTATATATTCCAGGTTTATAAAATAACTAAACTCTGGTTTCCTAATTATTTTAATACTTTATAATTTAAACTCCCTTTCCTTTTCATCAGAAAATCAGAATTCATTTATTTATTGATTTGTCATATATATATATATATATATATATATATATATATATATACGAGGTGACTTCAATAAAATTCTTGACTTTTTGTTGTACAGGCATTTAAAATTGTCGTAGACTCTTGAAAATTCAGTATGTCATTGCTATACATTTTATGAGAGGACTGACTAATTCTTATGATTTCAGGTTTAAAGGAACAGCTACAGCAGGAATTGGAATACACCCTACTAAAACCTGATTGTCACAGCTGGTGAATTTCAAAAATGCAATCTGGACGTGAGGACACTTTAGAAGAACGATATACAATAATTATGTAATGCTTCAGACTTCTTTTGGACCATCTTGCATGAATCAAGCTTCAGTTTTTCTGAGGCATAAGAGATTCAAGGAAGTCAGGGAGTCTGTGTGGGATGATGAGAGGTGTGGGAGGAGTAAGGAAGCCAATACACTAGAGTTGATTGGCCACTTAAGGTTTTTCAGGGATAATGATCGTCGTATGTCTATAGAGACAATAAGTGCACAGTTTGATGTCAGAGTGGGAACTGTACACACAATTATTCGCGAGGAACTTAAGAACCTGGAGATCAGAAAGAAAGACGTTGTCATGACAGCAGGGACATGGTCGAGCTGATCAATTCTGACCCCGCAGTTCTTGATGCTCAGCTGACCTGCGATGAAAGATGGATCTACTGCTATGACCGAGAGACCAAGAGACAAAGTTCCCAGTGGAAGCATGCTGGCTTTCTCAGACCCAAGAAGGACAGACAGAGCAAATCCACCCACAAACTTTTGATGTCCTTTTTTTTGACAACACTGGCATGGTCTACATGCACTGGGTTCCAACTGGACAGACATTCAACAAGGAATACTATGTTGAGGTTTTAAGGGAGTTCAGGAAGAGATTCCGTCGGAAGAGGCCAGCACTCTTCAAATCGGGTCAGTGGCATTTCCACCAGGACAATGCACCAGTCAACAACTCCATCCTTGTCACAGACTATTTGACCAAGATGGACATCAAGGCAGTTCCTCATCCTCTCTACAATCCACACCTTGCTCCCTGTGATTTTTGGTAATTCCCTAAGCTGAAGGAAAAACTTAGAGGCTGTCTTTATGAGAAAATTGAGGAGAAGATGAAAGAGGCTGTGATCAAGTTCATTGACACGCTCACACGCGAGGGCTTCCATGTGGCCTTCCACAAGTTGTTGGAACGGTACAAGTGCATTGCAACCTGAGGAGATTACTTCGAAGGGGACTAGAGTTTCATGACTATACTATCAATAAATGTGCTCATACGAAAAAAGTCTGGAAACTTATTTAATGAGCCTTGTATATATATAATGTAATCTATATCCAATGTTTTTCACTTCCAAATTAAGCGTGTAAATCATCTGAAGATACGAAGGTTACAATAATATTAATAATATTCTATACCGAAATAACTTTATAATTACAATTCAGGTTTTGGTTTTCTTCTCGTTACATTATATATATATATATATATATATATATATATATATATATATATATATATTTGATGTTAACACACACGTTCGTAAAGGATTGACTGTTATTTAAATGGGTATTCGGCTAAGTTGTTGCCGTATAGTAATAATGTAAAGTTACACCGCTTGAACATTAAGAAAACTCTTTTCAAAAAGGTTGAACCCGAAGTACACCAGGATTATAAATTCTCCTTTGGACAGATCTTCGAGGCAGCATCCAAGAAATCAGTAGCTATACGGCCTCTTACCTCTCGTCTTACAAACAAACCAAGTAAGACGACCAAGAAATGCTGGGCTCTACATGAAAACTAAAGTCGTTCTACCCTGGACTTCTATACTTAAACACTGTAGTATCGGCCAACTAGAAAATAACTTACATTTATCAGCTCAGTGCAGACACCAGATACCACAAGCTGATTTAACAATAACGAGAGAGAGAGAGAGAGAGAGAGAGAGAGAGAGAGAGAGACAGAGAAACAGAAGATGAGCGTCAAAGAAATATTCGATGTTATATATATATATATATAAGTTCAGTATTTTAGCCCACCGTAGTTTAGTGTGACATGAAAACTATGAGGGTGTACCTATTAGTTAATGGTGCTGTAATAATTGCAGAATAAACTTATATCTAGAATAATTCTCTCAAATCATGCAACCCTCTTTGGGTGTCCGTATAAATGAAAACTTATTCATCAAAAAGGAATTTGTTCATCAATTATTTTTTTATCATGCCCTGAAACAACAAATTGTCGCACCTATATGCGTCTCTGTCAATCCCCTTTCTCTGTTTATTAAAAAAAACAATAATTCTGTCTCAATTAATCAAATTGATGCAGAAAACCAGGAAATGCTGCTGATGCACTTTCTACGGAGAAGTTGATCATTCACATGTCATGCTATTACTTATATCGAATCTCCCGTCCAATACAGAAATCTGTTGATAACTATTCAGTATTAATCCGAAT
This sequence comes from Sepioteuthis lessoniana, assembly GCA_963585895.1. Lineage (NCBI taxonomy): Eukaryota > Metazoa > Mollusca > Cephalopoda > Myopsida > Loliginidae > Sepioteuthis > Sepioteuthis lessoniana. The sequence goes on from OY757912.1 coordinate 101,552,305, forward strand.
TTTATCAAGGCTTTAGCAACTATACAATATTAGTCAGCAGTAATAATTATTAGTTTTCATAGAAAAATAAATGTTTATGGCTATAGTGATAATTCTAGATAGATTTCGCACGTCTTCAACAACCAAACACTTTCTTTAGTAATGAATTAGCTCTTTGTTAGAGAAATCAATTAATGAAAGAAAATCCACAAATATTCGAAAAGTTAACTTGTCCTCACAATGGTCGTGCCGTAACTCAGCTGAAAAATAAAAGAAAGTTTGGATCTAAAATTCATTTTGGTAAGCTTTGTGAAACTGCTGATATATGTACCAGCAATTGTCTAAAAACTTCGTTAGTGTAATAAAAAAGAAAACTGAGATACGTAAGAATTAGCACTGGGCTATTTTAAATCCAATTTTAAGAATCAACAAAAGCCAAATATGTACTGGATTTCTAATAAAATTTTCGGATAAAAATCAAAAGAACGGCAAGAACCCTCAGTCAAAATGTTGGAATTATAAGTTTTTCATATCATAAAACCCTCATTACCTTCTTAAAGTGCTACAATGCGCACGTCATTTATTTTTTTATACACTGTAAAGATGAGTCTTGACTTCCTGACATTAGTTTGAGGTAGTTCGTTTACTGAACATTTTTATCTTGGTTGACGTCCTGCCAGCATGGACATTTTCCTTTATTGGTCAGCATGCTTCGTAATGAAACTAGAAATATTTTTAAACCAATGGTATATACCAACCAACCCTGGGATCTCACGAGATTGGCTGAGTCATCCACGTAAACAAATTCAAATATCTACGCTCCTTCGTCAATAACAACAAACTAGATTCGGAACTAGATACGCGGACGTCAAATATTTCCCAGGTCTTTCACGGGCTGAGAATGTAAGTGTTGCTCAACAAAGACCTTTCCATGAAAAACAATATGCGTACTACGCCAACCTTCATCTATACTGCAGAAACTTGGACGGTATACAAAGCGAATATCCAAATACTTCATGTATATTTGATTAGTCAATAGCACTAAATATCACGTGATGATTGCAAATATATCAAATAAATTAATCCTGAAGAAACATAAACTTCGTGTACAATATAATTGCCCAATGCAACATAGGAAGGGCTTGCCACTTTAACAGACTTGAGGACACCAGATCCTGTTTTATGAAGGATCGCGTAAAAATTAGACCGAAATACAGGCATAAATAGATCGTCAAAACTAACCCATTGTTCATAGATATCCCTTTTGACAATTGGCAATACCAATCAAAAAAATTTAAAAATAAACTGAAAAAAAAATCAACACTACGCCATTATCAGATATAATTTTATCATCTAATCGTCATTTTAGAGTTATGGTCTAAGAAATAAAAAAAAAGATTGTTAACTTATTCATAACTGTTGTCATCGAATAATCAAAAATATGTTTATGATTATTTTTCCACTTGCACAAGTACACTCAGATGCAGTTATTAAAAATGTAAACATTTTGATTGATAACAAATTTTGATATAATGAAAAATATTTGTTAGTATTTATCCTACATCTCAGTCCTGATCACAGTCAAATAAGACCTGTTTTTAAGCAGATTAAATGTGTTGTGTTTTCGTGTTTTTCTTTTTCTTTAATTGGTTATCATACTAAAGCTAAGTAGCTTCTCTTCTCATGTATTATATACTAAGTAGGAGAAGAGATAGATTCTTAGGTTCTCTCGGGATATTCGTAGAAAGGGAGACGAAAACAGCTTTGTAGAGGATATCAGCTTGACTTGCCCAGTCCATTCTTTATAATGAAAGTCATTTTAGAACTCGTGAAAAATGTTTGTAGATTTTATTTTACTTCTTTTTATGCGTTATGCGAATGTTTATTGGATGCTATTATTAAGTTTTATAGTGAAAATTATAAAACTTCTAAAAATACAATAGTTTTTACTGACATGAACTTTTAATTTTATTGATGGAAATATTACCTTTCTTTCCATTATACATCAGTGTACATCCAATAATGGACATAGACATATGTTGTCTCTGACAAAACATATTACACATCTGATTCAGTGTCTTCCGGTTTAAAAAAAAGCCAAAAAACAAAGATGGAAAAAAAATCGCCGTTGTAACTAATAGCTTAGCATTTATAAGAAATGTCTCAACTCAGGGAAGCAGACAACTTTAAAAATATTCTTTTAGATTGTGTTAGACGTTGGGATTCAGGACACTATATGAATACAATGTCGAAATCATCCCTGACTATCCGTCAACGTTGAGATTAAAAAATAAAAAAAGTAAGGTCAAATAGTCAGACATTATAGTTATGTTATAAATAGGACCACCCGATCTAAAACCATGAAAACTAATATTTTTTAAATCTGGACAAATCACATGAATACAAGAAGATCATCTGAATATTAAGTAGAAAATTCGAAAAGAAGTTTCTTTTCATTTTAAAGATCTGAGCAATCGGTTCTATCAGTTCTAAAAATGGCCAAACATACATAAGGATCAACTATATTGCTTATAAATCACTATATCAACAGTAGAAATTATCGAAGAAAAAATTACTCAACCAGTAAATTACTGGATATTTCGGGAAAAAAATAATATGATTTCTTAATCTAATAACTTGACTAGTTCACGTTGAAATGATTACAAATGTAACAGCACAAGTAGAATCAATATACAACTCTCTACTTAATATCTAAATGCATTTTCTTTTCTAATGAAAAGCCTTCCTATACATGAAAAAAAAACCACAAAACATTAAATATAAAATTATTATTTGATTCTCTATATTCTGTGAAAGTTTGAGATAATTTAAACAAGAATTTGTTAAGTTATTTGATTATGAAATTGTAAAATGTTTTGGAAACATCCAATATGCATCAAATGATATCAATTTTTTGAAATAGTATATAATTCATTATGATTTATTCTGCGCTTCAGAAAGTCATGATAGCAGATGCAATACCATCAGTAATTTATGACAACTTGTATATTATAAGCAAAACATTTACAATAATTCAGCATTGCGGGTAATGTGCAAGACTACGACATCATAATAAACGAGTCTATCTCCAGTCGCGCTATTACGTTCACTCGGGGATTAATTTCCTAGGCAAAAGTTTAAACACACTTATCTCTTTGTCTATAAGTTAAATATTCCCACTACTCTTTTTCGCAAGTATGTTTTGGCTTTTAACAACGCACAAAGGATGATAGGATATCAAACAAAGAAACCAAAACAAACAAACCCATGAACATCACAGCTGGTGTGCTGTTGTAACAAACAGTTATGTTACGATGGTTGGAAACATGACGATTGTCATCTATATGACTTGTACTTAAGACACATGGTAGCGACTTCACAACGTTAACTAATTTATATATGTATCCAACCCCTTCATCACGAACAAGATGCGACACAATTTCTCTTTTATGTATAGTACAAATAGTTAGAATTCAGGGCTTTTCTTCTATTACACTATTTGCTTTACGAAACCCAAATAACCCCAGCTTCCCAACATTTTATGCTGGGCTAGAGGAGAAAATATGGACTCATTCCTTTTTAAGTGTAAACATGAAGCGGATTCAACATCATCTAGGATTTGAACTCGAGTCGCTGAATCTATATCTTATGAATATAATCTTTACACTTAACGCGCTTCAACTCTGTTTCTTTAAAATTTATTATTATGTTTATTCATAATTTCTGTTAGAATACATCAGCCGTTGAAGTTCCAACAAAAGAAATTCAACCGGTGATCCACATCCAGATTCCGGTATCGTTCTCACTTGTTAAACATCCTTTTCACCAACTTGTTAAACCAAAATTATCTCATAACATCATCATACTAATATGCATTTTTTTTTATTCAGATTACCTTTAATATGATTATCCCTTGATTCAAATTCCTCCTTTTTCATTTTGGCTAAAATTTCCATTCTCAAGATCGTCAGATATATTAATATTAATATTGAAAAAATTAAAAACCAGTGTATGCGATCTCGATATGCAATATGTTACACTGTCAAAAATTTACTTCACGTACTATATGTATTAGAATCTACATTTTAAAAATAGATAAGGTTCTGCTTTCGCAAAAAAGGCTAAAGTTTCATTTTTAGGAAGTTTCACACATACTTACATTAGCCTCTTTCTCTCCCTTTCTCCCCCTCTCTCTCTCTCTCTCTCTCTCTCTCTCTGTTTCTGCAATGCACTATATATATATATATATATATATATATATATATACATATATATATTTCTGCACTGCATTTTATCTATCTATCTATCTATCAATATATATATATATTCCTCATCTAATTGTGTATCAATCTTCTTAGTTATTTAATGCCAAACATATTCTTGCAGAAATAAATGTAGTGTTATTATATATCCTACTGCTGATGGGAATAAGGTATTTTATACCTTCCACAAGTATATTAGTCCTAAAATGTTCAGTGCAATTGCCTGGTTCACGAACCTAGTTAATTAAAAGATAACTAACAGCTGTACTAAACGCTTGCGATAGCTGATTTTAAGCGTTTTTTCTTGGTTTGAGATAAGCGTTTTTAACCATTGAATGGCAATATTCTTTCATCAATGGTAAATCGAAATTGGCTAGAAGTAACACCAAAGCGTTCGTATAATCAATAAATCAGTGAGAACTCTAGGAAATCCGACTTCCCAAAATGTCATATTTGACACAAAGTAATTTTATAGGGCAGGTGGGCATGGATGAATCGAAATTCATTCACGACCATTAAAAAAAAATCCTTCATTGTCTCGATATTCTTCATTTTGGGGTGCCTCAAGCAACATGCGATAAACTTAGCTAAACCTAGCAGATATTGTCTGAGAAGAGCCTCCGGGAATCAGGTGACACCTGGAAAACCAAGAAGAGAGATTATGTAAAGAAAGGTCATCATTAACTAAGTGGAAACTGAAAACACTTTCGAAGGATTCCTCGATTCCACAACTTCAGACAACTCTGTTGGCGAGGCTTAGATAATTCCATACGTAAGTTCTGTTGAATGATTCAGCACTTCTTCGAATAGAGCTTTCTTGTGTGGGACACTAAACCAGATCTCCTTTTGAGGCTCCAGTTTTTGAGCTCAGGGGAATTTTGAGTATCATTAATTGGTATTTCTTTCATGCCTGTTCTGACTCTTAACAGTAGTATTTGTTAGGTTCCTATCGAAGGGTCAAACACATCTGTAAAATAATTGCTCGAGTCAGAAAGGAACATGGGGAAATGCCACTAAAGATTACTTCACACTCTCCATAGCTCCTGAATTGAAACCTCACCATCACTTATACTTAAGAGTTATACACAAAACAACTTTTTTGGTGCGGAGTTTTTGCTCTTCTCCAGGAGATCCAGAGAGCAACTTCATAGGTAACCGACAGGAAGGAATGAATTCGAAAAATGCCTGGAGGAAATAGATACCTGCTTTACTCGTTGACATTAGAACAAAATGAATATTAACAAGTTTAACTCAGAATCGAACTTGGCTCTCCTGTTTCGTATCGAATGTCGATAACTTTTATAGCACTCTGAGCATTCTTTGTAGCCGATGCGAAAAGTATCCGACCATTATGAGTATCCTTATAATCGATTAGGCGGTTTTTTATGTAACTTGACAACCAATCAGATCTTATCTTACTTCGCCTGCACGGAACGATACTATCCCGTTGTTATCTAATTAGCAATGAAAGCTCACAGAATGAATTTGTGTATTGTGTGACTGTCGTATTCACATTGAATATGCATGGAATTTTGCAAGAATCTTGAAAATTTGGTCGCGGTATCTATATTTATGAAAAAGCTTCCCATTGGATGAATCAATTAACAACGACGAGATAAAATAGACCTACCGAAGCATTGGAATTGGTCGGGAAATCTTTGACAGCGATCAAGTGGGTCAACTTGCAGAAGTCCAAAGAAGATTGAAAGATTGTGCGCGGCATTCAAAATAACGTGGCTAATGACAGTGTGAGGATTAGATTTAGATGCGTAGAGCCACTAGTCCCTTGAAAGGTATGACACTAAATTGCATGTAATGGCGTGGCTCCAGTTCTGGATATCTGAAAGAGTGAATTATCCATTTATTGCATTTAAACCATTCTTCATTCTGATCCAGTATTGTTGTACCTAAGCTTATCATCTCCAAGTCAAATAGTTTAAGAATGATTCCACTTCGATCGAACAATATGTAAAAACCTTTAAATAAAACTACACAAATATATGAATATAAACATACAATGAATGTACTTTCATTACCAGAAGGCATAAAATAACCCAATCTAGATGGGTTGATATACCGTTAAACGAAATCGATTGAGCAAAGCAAGCAATTTGTATATCTCAAGTGAAAAGTGATTCGGTCAAATCTCGTCTCAACAAGAATTCAAGCTCTCTACGGTTAACATTTGTCTCTTGGAGAATTACTGCTTCTCTGGAAGCTAAGATCTTTATTGAAAGGAATAAGATGAAAAAGAACATCGTGAATCACCTGATAGCATTTCTGAAAACAAAATTCGTTATATCTTGACTTCATTCGCTTGCATTGTCAGATGGTAAAGCTCCAGTTCTAAAAGTCTGTGAAGTAATTGAAATTACTTCAAGTTCCACTTGGCTCCTATTTATGGGTCAGATTGATCCGTTCAAAAGGTTTTCGCATTCGATAGGAACACTTGGTGCCGTATAACAGAAGATTCTTTGTAATATGTATTGTTATTTACTTTTAATTGTTAAATAAGAATTTTTAGTAGTTACTTGAAGCCATTAAACTGTTTGCTAAGAAAAGAATATAACGAAATGCACATAATTACTTTATGCCATATATTTATTTGTATTAATTAGGAATGATTGATCGTATAAAACTATGTACAAATTGTTTGTATCCTATAAGACTAGTTAAGATCATATAACAGTATGTAAAAAACTGTTAATAATCAACTATACAAAAATGAAAATAGCCATGTACAACGAATGCAATTTTCTAACGTCAAGACAAAAATAACGAATTGACATGTCATTAAAATCAACAGTTGACCGAGTTGAGAGACAACATGTCAGGAAAAAGTGACGTGAAATTCAAACGGGATTGGTTTGAAATGGACAAAGCGCAATATTTTTGTAAGGTTATTATCTATTATCATCAAATTCTGTATAATTTAACGATACATTTCCTATGACACTATTTGAAAATATTTGTGCGTCTACTAGGAAGAGATGGAGAGTGAGCTAGTTTTACAATCGATCGATTTTCTGGAAACTGCACTAACTGCCCGGCAATTGAGTATTTGAAAAAGACAAACCTGGGTAAATACTTTAAAAAATTAGTGTCTGTCATGTATCCAAACCTCTGCCTTATGCCACCAGTAGAATGTAAATTTGCGTTGACAGTAACCTTTACGCTAATATTGTCTTCTAAAGCGTCAATCAAATATCGACGTTTTGAGAGTCTCGCGGAAATATATCAAGTGGAATAGTTCTTTTTTTTTACTATCACTGTGTTCGTTGATATTGTTATTCTGAAGCAAAAATATACGTAGTTTAGTAAATAGCTGGAAGGTCTGGTATAAAGCCAGGATACGGACATTTTCTCATACATCCGTCGATCTCAAGAGATTATTAATCTGTTCCTGGATCCCGGTGCAAGCCTGGGCAAGGTTATAAAGTTGTAAGACAGGCAGTTTCCATTGCTTCCGAACTCAACTCGGTGTGACCCCTATGTTGTATAAAGGAAGTCGAAAATATTATACTATCTGGCATCAGTTTCGTCGCAGGAGTTAATTGAACAAGACTGGAAACAATGTCGAACTGCCTTAGCGATTCTTACTCATGATTTTACCGCTCCCGTCAGAGTATGTTATACTGCAACTGTAGTAAGCAATTTGAATTCAGTGTTTTCCATCTTTTATACTGGTTACATTTTGCAAAGCTCGGGGGTATGCTTAGCGAAATTGTTATCGCTAAATTAAATGGAATCGGCAAGCCGAATTCAAATCATAGACGATGCTGTTTACGTCCCACTTCGTGCTAATACACTTGAGAAAGGCATGTATCCATATGCTCCCCTCCTTCATATAGGTAAATAGTAGGGCAGACTGTGTTATTTAGCATGAAAGAGGCGACCAGTCTAGAAAAAAGAAAAACTCTGAAATAAAGCCAGCTGAACGTAAATCAAAAATTGATTTTCTACCATATGGTGTCTATGGCGAAGACTTTGGGTAAATAGATTCACTTAATAAAGCAAGAAAGCTCAGCCTTCTTTACAATTTATCCATAGCTATTGGGGATACAAGATGGTATCATGAATTTGAAATAGTATTTGAGTGAAAGGAATGCAAGTTGGCTAGTCTTGGGCTGGAAATTATCTGTTCACCATAGGTCATATAGGATTTTGAATCTTCATTTGGTGACCATTTCGTTCAATTTGTGGTACATACATTTGAAGTTAGTAGTAATTTACTTAGTGTCTTCTTTAGATTGGGTAGCAAATGAACTCCTATTAACGTATGAAGTTTTCCTAGTCTAGTCTGCAAACCATTACACCACCTGATGTGCTTTAGCAATTTACCAAACTTGCTTAGATGTATAACAATGCCGATTAAATGAGATACAAATGAGACACAAACTCTCCTGTGAAAGTTTATTTGTCTAGATGGCTAACAATTACACAACTCGAGCCTCCCAGATTTGAGGTTAGTTGTAATTTACTAGGTTTTTTTTCTTATATGTGACACTAGGACGTATAAATAGGGCATATACAGTACTGGAATTCACTCAGGGGATGTCCTCGTGATGTAATGGTTAAAGCGATGGACTGCGGAGTCATAGTAAGGGAGTTCGTACTCCAGTTGCATTATTAGGTTCACTTTCGGACAAATACTATTGGGAAAGGTATGAACCCCCTTATCCTCCACGCTATAGGTTAAATAGTACCATTAGTTTTCTTCTTGGAGAATCGTTTGGTATTAAATAACCTACAGAGGTTGATATGGCATGAAACAAGGAAAGCAAACTATCGAATTCAATGAGTAATGTTTGCTAGTCGGGATTACATCACCTTAAGCAACCTAGTAATTTACGAAGCTTTTTGCGTTGATGTAGTAAATTCTATATGAATGAAACACCCACTGAGACTCAAACTCATTCATAAAGTTTTGCTAGTACAGCTAGATAAAGATTACAACTCCCGTGGCGCCTAAGTTTGTAATTAGTAACTATTTTAAGATACTGCTAAAAATTCATAAAATGGGAAATCTTGAAATTGAGCATACATTTGAAATATAAAGGGGATATCCAGGGCGTTTCAAACAAATTTACATCAATTGAAAATACCAGGTTTTCTGAAAAATATTAAATTCCATATTCTAATAAGTCAATTCTCATTCAAATGACCATATATATATATATATATATATATATATATATGTGTGTGTGTGTGTGTGTGTGTGTGTGCGCGCTTTTTAGACCGAGAGAAGAAAAAGCATTTAAACATTATACATCGAATTTTAGACAATGCTGTGGAAACAAGGACGAACATTTAAGAGACGTTCTTCGATGGCTCCCATTTCGTGTTGGCCGATCAACAAGAACTTATCAGTTCTGTACGGACACAGGATATAGTTGGGAAGACCTGAAGGAAACGATGGATGAATGGGACGGATGGAGAGAGAGATAGAGAGTCAGGGAAATCCGTGCTGTCAGTGCAACTTGATAATAGTGATGATAACACATACTATTAATATTTGAAAACATTTGAACAAGAAATAGTCCTGTTATTTGGTTACGAAATTATATAAGTTTTTAATACATCCAATACATCGCAAACATTTCTCCCCCCAGCTATGGTTATATAGTAGGGTAGACTGAACTCTATGACTTTATTATAGCAACTAGTGTAAGAGAAAGAAAACAATGAATTCAAACCAGTGAAAATTCGCTGACCTTGTGTCATATCTTTCTCGAGCAGGTGTTTAGGAGATCTGTACGTCTCAAACGATATTGAATTACTTAAACACTCGTTGTATTGGATTAATATTTTCTTGCATCATAGTTGAGTTATTATCCTATTGCAATTGCCATCAAACAATTTCTTTTTAGTGATCCACTATATTCACCGATAATTAACAATGATTTTTATAAATAAGTGGATGAAAATTTATTTTAAATTGAAAGCCACGACGTGATGATAATCACATACTGATAGTTCTGTTTTTTGTAAACACTACTATAACTTTTAACCGGACATTGGCCTAGCGGTTAGAGTGTTCGCCAATCGCCTGGGAAACCTGGGTTCAATCCCAGGTCGAGTCATACCAAAGACTCAAAAAATGGTACTTGATGCCTCCTTGCTTAACACTCAGCATTATAAGGTACGGATCAAGGGTAAAGTGGAGCAATCCAGGGAAAGGAGTAGCGCCCCCCCTACACCTTGGTGTAGTAAGCTATCGAAAAGGGAGCCTTCGGGTTACCCTCGACTATGGTCGCCTACTTTTTTACTTACTATAACTTCGATTACTACAATTAATCCGTATATAAAAAATGCAATGTTAAAATTTACAGCATCACAATATATATCTAAAATCTACAATACATACTATTAATATAAAATAGATATATGTAACGTTAATAAAAATACATCGTGTGTTTGTGTATAAATATCTCTATCACTGACTCTAGACTGCACTCACGGATGCAAAACTTTGACACGAGACAGTATCTAATTGCTCTGACCCTTGGCAGTTGCCTTGATCTCTGCATAAATAATCCAATAATTTTCAAGGATAATCTATTTGTAATAGTAATAATTGAAGAACAGACGTGTAATAAGTTAATGCAGAAAAATGCTTAAGAACGCAGTCAGCAATAAACAATTTTGAAGGAGAATTTGGGGGACTAGCATTGTACAATGAATGCTATGTAACGCATCTCTCTTTAGTAATTAGATTATGTAGAAGTTGGAAATTCATACTAATCAGCCGACGGGATCTAGACGACATTTACTCGTCGTGAAAATGTAAATGTGTGTTACCATTTGTCATCATATGTAAACACACACTCACACACACACACACACACGCATATATATATATATATATATATACAAGACAGGTCAAAAGTATTTGGCAATCCTCCCCAAAAATTATTTTTCATACTCAAAGAGTTATTTTTTAAGATATTTCTTTGATGTACTATGGAATTTTGATTAATTAGCTTTAATCGCATTTAATATACAAAATTCTCCGTATATCTGTTCCACCATCTCTTTCTTGTCTTCAAAACAACTTCTTCAAAAAAGTCTTTATTCATTATATCAAAATGTATCGATCTGGATATATATATATATATATATATATATGTGTGTGTGTGTGTGTGTGTGTGTGTGTGTGTAAATGTGTGCATGTGTGAGTCTGTATGCATGTATGTACGTATATATGTAATTGATAACATATTTTGGTATCTTGCTAAATGATGAGTGTTCAAAATTGGTGATAGATCATATATATGTGGGGGAAACCTGACAGTCGTCGTGATCAAATAAATCTATGTGTACGGTATCCTAAATTATATATATATATATGTAAATATATATTTATATTTATATATATACATATATATTTATGAAGCCTAGAAAGTGATGAAAATATATACATTAGATGATGGTTATCGGTTGCAATATATATATATATATAAATATATATATATATATATATATATATATATATATATATGCGTGCGGTGAGGGTAAAACAATTGCAGTCGTACCGACTGCAATTGTTTTACCCTTAGAAATATCTCTAAATTGTTTTACACTTAGAAATATCTCTAAATACCAATAAAAATATTGAAGAAATAGAAATCAGAGGAAGACTATCGAGGAACATTACCTTCATTATTGAGTTACAACAACACTGTTTTTTTCGGCTCGAATATTAATTTCTATGAATCCCATATTCATAATCTAACATAAAATGCCATATCATCGTAACCCTTAACTGATTATAACTAGGAAATTAAACGGCGTTTTTCACTTACATTTGAGGTGTATGTTTTAGCTATATAATTAATGTACGATAATGTATGAATTGCATTGGTAAAGAATATCAACATTTGAAAAGTATATATTTGTTATGTAAAATAAATGCATTTTCTAACTTTCTTCGACGGTAATCCACAGACTATCCCCTGTAAATCTGTAAGACCGCACCCGAAGTGTTTGTCTTGGGTATTGCACTAACCTATCAATTGCTGAGGTCTCAGCTCTGGAGCCCTGGTTAATCTGAACTCCTCCTTTATTACCATTGTACATTTGCAGTATTAAAGAAATTTTTTGACCCAATGTAACCCTGCCGTGGTAAAAAGGGAACGATCGCTAAACTCTTTTAAACTATTCAAAAGTTTATTTGCTACTAGGTAGTCTACCGGACATTGGCCTAGGGGTTAGAGTGTTCGCCAATGGCCCGGGAGACCTGGGTTCAATCCTAGGTCGAGTCATACCAAAGACTCAAAAAATGGTACTTGATGCTTCCTTGCTTAGCACTCAGCATTATAAGGTACGGATCAAGGGTAAAGTAGAGCAATCCAGGGAAAGGAGTATCGCCCTCCCCTACACATTGGTGTAGTAGCTATCGAAAAGCGAGCCTTCGGGTTACCCTCGACTATGGTCACCAACTTTACTTACTAGGTAGCCAGTAGTAGCCAGGATAAAAAAGACAGTATAGAAACTAAGCAACATATCATAGTGAGACTAAGACATAGACCTTGAATTTTTTTCCTGGTTCTTACGTGGCTGTACGCTGGTTTGCGTAGTTTAAAGCTGCTTTTGAAACGCGTGCCTAGAGCTCGTAAACTTTCGTCTCCTTACATCTTCGTGCCTCGAGTTGAACTGACGTCTTTACCTTATTACTTTTCACCGTTAACTCTAGAAAAGACACAAGTCGTCTTCTCTCTTCCACCTGTCGACGACGGGAGAGACATTCGATTCCCCACACTTCCACACATGCGTTCAAAAATCTCCGACCTCCAGTTTGCTTTAGTTATTTTTAATCACAAGAGCCATCGCCTGGCCGACTGTCGATTTATTTATTTATTCATTAATTCAAGTTTTCTATTAGTCCTTTAGTTACTTTATACCCTTACGGTTTAGTCCCCTCCGAACCGGAGAGAGAGCACCGCTTAATGTTCCATCCATCAGTTAAAAGATCTGTTTCTATGAGATAGGAACACTTGATATCATATAACTAATTCCAAGAAACCACACACACACACACACACGTATATATATATATATATATATATATATATAGTACAATATAAGCAATCTCTAAGTGTAACAGAAAACATAACTCCAAACGGTTTGGTATGATATAAAATTGTTTAGATATTATTTTTGCAATAGCTTTTTTTTTCTTCCTTCATCAGGAGAAAAACTTAAAACATTAATAACAGGAAAATGTTCCTTAAATCATCGGTCAGTTTTTCTCACTCAGAAAATCATTAATATTGAAACTCAACGCTGAGTTCAGCATATTTGTCATTTGCAAAACACTTCCCTACAATGCAAAAAATAAAATCATCAAAAAAACAAACTTGTAAAATCTACGACACTCTATTTATAGGTGATCAAATCGGAGAGCCCATTACCTGATTGCTGGAAGTTGATCTTAAATTGTCGACATCACGTAAAGTGGCGATCAATACCGATGTGAAATAAACCAAGGAAAAAGCAACAACATAAAAAGACATAATCCAAAAGAAAGAATTAAAAATTAAAAGTCGTTCTAAAAGAGGAGCGGTCGGGAGAATATTACGTCGTGATTCAAATTAATTTATTGATGGGTTTATTTCATTTGTATCTCTTCGATTTCAGATGCATCAACTGATTTCAAGTCACGAAGACAGAAGGAGAATTTATCGATTCAATGTTGTTGGGAGGTCGGTAAGATTAATCCTGAACCGGTCCTTTTTAAACTCAAATATATCTTCCCAGCAGATTTTAGAATATTCATCGGTCATCTCAGATATATGTGCGAAATCGTTTTACATGGTAAAAACTACCGCAGTCTTTAAAATTTAGAACTGTTTTTACGATTAGGAAGTCAACGAATGGATACTTGGAAATTAATATTACATCATATTTTATTTAATTGCTTTGCTAGATTTCAATTTTTGTATAAAGCATTCAAAACATCTCGCCTGAAATAGATGACCATTTACATTGCATTTTAGGATAAATGAATCTTCTAATTTTTATGAAATACTTAACCAATGTAAGACATTTAATGTAACGCCTCCTGTTTGAAAAAATGGATTTTGCTGACGTTGGATTTGCTCTTTGGATTTGATATATGCAAATTTTTCATTTCTTGATTTAATACTGAACAGGAGAGTGTAATCTTCATTGAGTCAGAGTTTGATGCCAATCAATTGAGATTTAATGGTAATTTGGACATTTTCACAAGTTTATTCTCTGTATTACTATTTGATAAGTCACATCTTCCAACAGCCTTAGATTTTTAAGTTTTCTGTTTTTAATAAGTTTGATATTGATAATCTTTATCTAATTGCCTAGTTGTCTGGGGTTGTAGAATACACTGACTGAACCTGTGCAGAAGTGTAGGACAACCAACAATGAGTGTCCTGGACACTAAACAATCTGATGGTAGGGTTGCAGTAATACTGGAGCTTTGAGGAATGCAGAGTACCGCTTTATTGCCATCGCTCCCAGGTCCACTCTGACCCGGAGTGGTAGAATCTGATAAGGGCCCCATCTATGGGTTAAATAAAACTAAACCATGCATCCTTCACAATTCTGATTTTTGCATTTGAACTGTGCATTTATTCTAAATTTAATTATTTGAAGTAGAACTGTTTTGACATTTAAGCTGAGTACTTATGCTAAACTGAATTGCTCGAAATAGAACTCTTTTGATATGTTAACTGTATACTTATGCTAAACTGAATTATCTCAAATAGAACTGTTTTGACATTTAACTCTATGTATTGCCCAGTTGGCTGGGGGTGAAAATGCACTGACAGCACATCTGAAATGCGTGTCCTGGATAGGACACTAAACAATCTGATGGTGAGGTTCCAGTAATGCTGGGGCTTTGGGGAATGCGGAGCACCCCTTCATTGTCATTTCTCCCAGGTCCACTCTGCCCCGGCGTGGTAGCACCTGATAGGTCCAAATCAATGGGTTCAATAGAACGACCGGCATACTTATGCTAAACTGAATGGTTTGACTAAACTGAATAGCTTGAAATAGAAATGTTTTTAACAAACCGTACTTACATTCAAACTGCGTACTTATGCTAAACTTAATTATTTGAAATGAAACTGTTTTTTGACATTGAAACCGAAATCATCAGTTTATTATAGAACTGTTTTGACATTTAACTGTGTGTAAATAAAAGCATTACTTATATTAAACTGAATTACCTGAAATAGAACTGTTTTACTTAACTGAATAACTTGAAATAGACATGTTTTTCACAATGAAAACGTACTTACATTTAAACTGCGTGCTTATGCTAAACTAAATTGTTTGAAATAGAACTGATTATTTACATAAAATGGATTTGGCGTTAAATAACCTACAAAAGTTTATCTTCCATAAAAACCAACTACCCAACAAACATCTTTATCCGATTAGATTTAATATCAATTTTGGAGTATATAAAATTGTATAAAGATTCTGATAATACCATTTAATATCAAAACTATTTTCTTTTTATTTTCTTTCAAGTCCTTTAACTGAAACTGAATTACAAAATAAGAAGTTCTAAGTTTTGCAAAGACGCACATAGAGGGAATGCTGAAGAATCTGGCTAAAAAAAAGAAATAAACAAACAAACAAAAACAAAGAAGCTGGTAAGGAAGGAAAAATCAGCATACGATTCAAAGTAAAATGGTTCGTGTGAGAATTGTTCTTTCTCTCTTTGTTTTTCTTCCAGGGAAAAACATATTTATAGGTTTACCTAGATTTTACGTTACTGTTGGGCTATAAAAGAATTAGGCAGCACAAAACTATTCAAAATGCGTTTCTATTACGCAATTTCTTTGAACATGAGATCAAAATATTATTGCTGTTATTATAATAGCAATATTACAATTATTACTACTAATAATGAAATGGTTAATGTTATTTCAATCCCGTTATGCTAAACTGCTGACTGCATCTACTGAAATATCCTATAATATTTGTGAAATCTTTTATTTTGTGAAGTCTATATTGTTCTGTGAAAACTCACAGAGTAATGTTGAGAAATACATAATATTACTGAGTGACACTTGAGAGATTTATTGATTTACAAAAGAAAATTGTCAGGACTGCTGTAGTAATGCTGTGTAATATATTAGAGTAAGTCAAAAGTTTTGCATTATTTTAGTAAGATGAGACACAAGTCAACAGCCCAAGATGCAATGGCTGAGGTCAAGAATGTGGCAAACCGGATTGGACTATCAAAGGCTGAGCTCACCTGATATTCTTTAAATTACAATTACAGTACGTTCTTCTGGCTGGGAGAAGAGCTTCAGAATTCTCGGGTTTAGAGTTACCTGACCATGGTCTTTCAACCCGGGCGAAATTTCTTGAAAAATCTGGTTAATGTACTGTAATCAACACCACTTTCACCTTTTATCCAACAAATGGTCTTGGCTGCTTCTGCATCGACGTGGCTTAGTTCTAGCTTATAAAGCCTAAGTTCCTTAAATGAATTACATTGTTCGTTCATCTGTGCAGTTTTCAAACCATGATACAGCCGAATGCAGCTGGTACTTTCCACAACTTGAATTGTTTCGGTTATGTGATACACACGACGCAAACTAGAATGTCTAAAAATATTGCAAAAATGTTGACATACTGTTTTACCGTATTTTGCTCATGCTCTTTCTTAGAAGCTGGATTACAAGAAAAGCGGCACCAAGATTAGTGACATCTGAAGGGAGAGTTCCTGCGGATGTATTTGACGATAAAAAAAATGGAAAATGAAAAATTAGCAGAGAATACAAAATAATTGGTTCGCATGAGATTTGTTCTTGGGTTTTCTATTTATTTTCTCTTAAGAAAGTACATACATTTATTGTTTTACTTAAATGTTATATTAATATTGGGTCCAATTTAAATTGGGAAACACAAAAGTATTTAAAATAAAATCATATTGATCAATTTTTATTATTATGAGGTCAACACTTGATGACATTACCCAGTCGACTGGGGTTGTAGAATGCATCGACTGTTTCTCTCTAGTTGAGGTAGCCGCCCCCCATGGATATGACACTAAAC
Organism: Sepioteuthis lessoniana; assembly: GCA_963585895.1. NCBI lineage: Eukaryota > Metazoa > Mollusca > Cephalopoda > Myopsida > Loliginidae > Sepioteuthis > Sepioteuthis lessoniana. Next base: position 101,569,602 of record OY757912.1, read on the forward strand.
AAGCTTATGGTAAGGTTCAAATAATGCTGGAGTTTTGGGGAATGTGGAGTAACTCTTCATTGCCATCGCTCTTAGGTCAAATCTGGCCTGGAGAAGTAGCACCTGATAGAACAAAACTGTGTACTTATGTTAAACTGAATTGTTTAAAATAGAACTGTTTTGATATTTAACTGTTGGTGAACAATCACTATACTTATACTGAACCGAATAGTTTGAAATTTAATTCGGCGTTAAAGGATTCGAAAATGTTTGCAATGCCGTAAAACAAAACACCTAATCAAACAACCAACCTGATGACATCTAGTATAATAGTTGTATAACAATGTGTTATTTTAAACATGTTATATAAAACTATTAGTTATATCTAATCCAGAAAAGTCTTATAATTTTTGATAAGAATATTATTTAATTTTTTTTCAAATTTTCAGATGGCCCCCTAACAGAAACTATCACTCTGGAGTAATGTCCACAAATATGTGACACCACATTCTCCAGAGCTCTGGAATTTTCCTCTCATCACCAGATACAATTTAGTATCCTATCCTGGATAAGGTTTGCTAAATTTTTTGAGGTTCTAAGGAAGATTTATATATATATATATATATATATATATATATATATATATATATAGGGTGGAACGATAAAATTATCGCCCTAGAAAAGACGACATGATTCCATTTCCATTTAATGAAAACCCGTTTTCTTTTTTTTTTTTTTTGTTGCAGACCATCGACTAGTTGGCCAGTCGTGTACAAATCCCAAGAACGATAGGAACCTTCTATCATGTCTGAAAGTGACACAATGTTCAACGAGCGAGATCAGAGATGCGCCGCTGTACAACCCATGCTCTTTCCGAGCCAAGTTATGACAACAGAACATTGCCAGCACCTGCAAAATGCAAATGTGGATTGCCATGAATAACAGGGACGTGCCCAGGGTGATGAAAACAAAGTTTCCGGCTACGGTTATGGTCTTTGGTGTGGTTTCAAGTGAGGGTCTCATCATGCCAACTCATATCTTCGAAGTCGGCTTGAAAGTCAACAACAAATTGTACCTGGATGTACTGAAGAGTGTGGCGATCCCCTAGTGCAATCAGGTGGCCGGTGGCAGACCCTGGGTGTGGCAGCAGGGTTCGGCGCCGACCCACAAGTCCAAAGTGACCCAGAAGGAGTGCTACGACTTTGTACACTTCTCTCACTGCCTCCTCCTCCGACCTGAACCCGCTGTACTAGTTTGTTTGGTCATACGTTGAGAACATCACCAACCTGACGTCCCACAACACCAAAGCCAGCCTGATCGCCGCCATCCACCGAGTATACACCGAGCTCCCGTCGGCGCTTGTAGAAATGGCATGCTCCTAGTTCCGGATCCGTATCGAGGCGGTGACTGAGGCTGAAGGCGGCTACATTGAATAGATGTCAGCTCTACTACATAATCAAGTTACCTGAATTGATTTTTTCAATAGAAGTTTTAAAATAAAGCTGCTGTGTTGTTTTCTTTTGAACGAAAATTTTATCGTTCCACCCTCTGTATATTCAATCACAGGTCGAGTCATACCAAAGAGTCAAAAATGGTACTTAATGCAACCTTCCTTAACACTCAGCATTATAAGGTAAGGATCAAGTGGAAAGTGGAGCACCTCACTGTAGTAGTGATTGAAAAGGGAGCCTTTGGTTCACCTTCGATTAAGGTCGCCAACTTTATTTTCATATATATATATATATATATATATATGATGTGCCCGTGATGTAAAACTTATTGTCATTGGATATGCAAGCATAACCCGAGTTCAAATTCCCGATAATCACCAAAATATTCTGTTTAAATCATTTTAAAAAAACTTAGTAAAATCCTAATAGCTACACATGAACATATGCTGATTCAGAAAGCTTATTCAAAACCAATCGAAGATGCAGAAAAAATGCTATGCTCATGATATAAACTGAGTATAGGGTTGCTTGTAAGTTAGGAAGATATTCTTCCACTCCCTATTTATTAAAGACAAATGTCATCCTTATTATATCCATGAAATACTAACATTCATTAAACAAAAGTAAAACAAGCTCATCTAAACATAAAAGATGATAGTAAAATAGTCTTAATTGTTTTGGCACTGTTTTGGCAGGCCAGGAGACAACGTCTCTACTGATCAAAGGACAGGGACAAAAAAAGAATGACAATGTAAATCCAAATGATAACAGCACGTAGATGATCCATATAATGAAATTACAACTGTCGTAAGATATTTACGAGGGTCATTAAATAAGTTGACAGACTTTTTTCGTATGGGCACTTTTATTGATCGTACACACATGAAACTCTAGTCCTCATCCAAGTATTCTCCCCCGGCTTAAATGCACTTGGTCTACCGTTCCAACAACTTTTGGAAGGCCCCATGAAAGTCCTCTTGTGTGAGCGTGTCAATGACCTTCGTCACAGCCTCTTTCATCTCCTCAATTGTCTCATAACGACAGCCTCTGAGCTTAGGGAATAACCAAAAGTCACAGGGAGCAAGGTCTAAACTATCGGGAGGGTGAGAAACTGTCTTGATGCCCATCTTATTTAAATAGTCTGTGACAATGATGGAGTTGTGGACTGGTGCATTGTCCTGGAAGAAAAGCCACTAATCAGACTTGAAGAGTGCTGGCTTCTTCCGACCGAATCTCTTCCTGAACTCCCTTAAAACATCAACATAGTAACCCTAACCCTAAACTTTTGGCCAATCAACTCTGGTGTATTGACTTCCTTACTCCTCTCACACCTCTCATCATCCCTCACAGACTCTCTGCCTTCCTTGAATCTCTTATGCTACTCTTAAACTGATTCTCGACTCATGCAAGATGGTTCAAAAGCAGTCTGAAGCATTCCACACATTTCTGTGACATTTTTTCCAAGTTTAAAACAGAATTCTATTGCATATCATTGTTGTAAAGTGTCCTAACGTCCAGAATACATTTTTGAAATTCACCAGCTGTGGCACTCAGGATTTAGAAGGGTGGATTCCAATTCCTGCTGTAGCTGTTCATTTGAACCTGAAATCATAAAAATTGATCAGTCATCTTATAAGATGTTTAGCAATAGCATACTGAATTTTCAAGAGTCTACAACAATTTTAAATGCCTGTACAAAAATGTCTGGAAACTTATTAAATGCACCACGTATCACCGTTGGTAAACGTAGAGATAATAGCAATAATTTCCGTCTAGTAGTGATATTTCCTTTCTTAATAATATTTTCTAAATTCATTCCCTGAATAATAAACTTCTAATACAACTTGTCATCATTTTGCAATTGTCCACAATATGCTAATAATATAATTCACACTAGAAAGATATAACCCCATTGACAAAATGTTGAATATGCTGACGGTATTCTCTGCGTTGGGGCACAACCCTACAAAGAATGGGTTTTACGGGGTATAAAACTAAACAGCCTTTTTTTGGTCTGGCTTTTCGAGTGAGTTGGGTATCTGTTAGGATCCCATGTATGAGTCACATAGATCTGTTTGAAAATTATTCGTATTTTATAGGACTGTGTGCCAAAAAACCTTTTTAGAAACAGCCACACGATAATGTAAATTATGCTTCGTGGCATAGAATAAACCAAAGACCAGTTCAGATCCGGTTCCACTCTCGCACTCACTCAATCAAAAATAATACAACATTATTTGCTGCTGTCAGTCTCATGGTTCCACGGCTCAAAACGCGATATTTTATGAAACTTTACTGTTTAAATAGTGAATTTTATTAAAATACAGAGTAATAAATCTGCGTACGTTGTTACCAGTAGTTGTGGATCTCTTTCACCAACAAAAGACCAGGTTTATCTTATCGAGTTTTCTTACTTCTTTCCTTCTATTCGCTCTTTTTGTGAACCAAAGTTACTTGTGTGAATATGATCATTTTCTGTGAAGTTTGCTTTAAAACCTTAGTCAACGATTAACTAGTTAGGAAAATATAACCTCTTAAAAGAGAAATGGAGCTTTTAAAGACCTTTTTTGCGTTTCTTCTGGACAAAAGGGGAATAAATGATGAAAATTACATCTATGATGATGTCCATTAAAATATTTGGTATACATGAAAGTGTATATTATTCCTTTCACTCATTATAAGATTCTTTGAATTTATTTTGCTTTGCTTACTAAGAACACATGTTTGGTATCTGCAGTTGCTAACTGTTAAACTATCAAGGTTCTTAGCTGGTTCCAAGCTGCTTAATTTCAGTAATCTACCCAGAAACGGTTCTCTATCCAGGAAGTGATATGTTGATATTCTAAATCATTATTGATTTTTGATTATTATCTTTAGATCTTTATTTTCTCACAAAGTGATTAAGATATTAGCACTTTGTGAAAATATTTTCATGATATGATTTCAAAGTTTCCACCAATTAACTACTCCTGTCAACATAATCATAGAATCTTCCTAAGGTAATTAAAATATCAAGACGATGTGGTAGAACCTTTACAAGAATTTATATAATTGACTATCTTGGAAAGATTCTGTTTGTTTTGAATTATTTATTTAATGATATATCAATTAATTATGTGTTGTTAAAAGCTGAAATGTGATTTATTAGTAAATGCCACATTTTAATTCTTTTTATTTAATTACCTTTTAATTTTTCTTGGATCATTTTTGGAACATTTTTATATGATATCAAGTATTCCAATCTAATACAAATAATTTGCACAATTCTATGGTTTAAAGTATCCTCGTATAACATTAATAATTCTAATAGCAATAATAATATATCAGCACACAACTATATTGTTTCACGTATCCGATTGAATGATACTAATTTCCAGACATATGTATTTGAGCCATAGATGGAACCCTACATGTTTTACCCGTCTGAAACAGGGTATTTCGGAGTAATATCAACAAAGGAGTACCCCATTCTATCAAGAGCCAATGTGCTATAACCAAACGGGGGACATCTCCACTCTAGAAGGAACCCCACTTAAACTAGTAGACAAATTCACGTACCTAGGAAGCAGCGTCGAATCAACCGAAAAGGACATCGAAACGAGGTTAACGAAAGCATGGACAGCTATCAATAGGCTATCGATTATATGGAAATCAGACCTAACCGATAAAATGAAACGCAGTTTCTTCCAGGCAGCGGTCACATCGATACTGCTATATGGATGCACTACATGGACGCTAACAAAACGACTGGAGAAGAAGCTAGATGGCAATTACCCAAGAATGCTGCGTGCAATCCTGAACAAGTCCTGGCAGCAACACCCCACAAGACACCAACTGTACGGCCACCTACCCCCTATCACGAAAACTATCCAAGTTAGACGAACCAGACATGCAGGACACTGCTGGAGAAGCAGAGACGAACTCATAAGAGATGTACTCTTATGGATCCCCACACATGGCCGCGCAAAAGCAGGACGACCAGCTCGAACGTACATTCAGCAGCTATGTGAGGATACAGGATGTTGTCCTGAAGACCTACCTAGGGCGATGAACGATAGGAAGGAGTGGCGAGAGAGGGTCAGGGATATCCGTGCTACCAGCGCGATATGATGATGATGATGACAGGTCAGTATAAGATTCAGTAAAGGTTTACACATGAAAATTGAAGTCTCAAACGGTTGGCACTTGATCCTGGTGATTAATGAAATTGTTGCATAGCCGTAATACATATACAACAATATACATATACATGCGGAAGCAAAATCAACAATAATGACGAACGAACACACTTTTTTACAAAAATATACTTCTCACACTTTATTCGAAATGGTTGCGAAAGGGTTATGTGTGAGAGGTGAGTTGGAGACTGAACAAACTGTAACATATTGACTCCCAGTTCCTTTTTCTCTTGCAGCACTTCTTTCTCGTTCTGCTAGCCTGTTCAATTGGGGGTCCTGAAGGTCCCTAGTCCTCTGTTAGGTGCTGTTTCTCACTACAGCATCTTATCTCCGACTAACTGACTCCAACTCACTGAATCTGTCTGTCGCACCGGGTATATCCTTGTTTGACGTTTACTTGCTTCCTGTGAGTGTCGCATTTGAACCCAATTCAACCCGTCCACGGTCAAGGTTATATCGTGATGTCTTCGACAGTATGCACCTGTTTCTCGATTGACGGCTGGGCCGAAGGTCAATATGATATAAAATGACAAACTGGCATTTACAAACTGATTCCCACGTTTATATGTGAAGTAATGATTAACGCTGATTATCTCTATTAATTTTTAAAACGTCTTTTATAACGAGAAGAGAACTCTCTGCATCGTTTTAAGAAAATAGCGAAGCCCTTAGTGACTATTTTTCAAAATGATGAACACTTAAACGCAAATCACTTAAAAAGTACTTTAGAAATCCAACTGCTAAAACATCGTACTGGAACTGCTGATAATTTCTAAACATTTGATTAGTTTGGCCTGCAGCCCTCAAGTTATCAATTTGAGTATTGAATAGTATATTTCCTGCTTATCATTGATGATCTAACCAAAACCAATGCTTTCAGATGGACTTGGCAGTCAGCCTCAATAGTTGTGTAATTAACTTTTCATTCTTTCTGCAAGTTCTCGTTTTTCTACTGTGCCTTTCTTCAAAACTCTCTTTCATTCATATTTTCAAGCACCAATATTTCCCAGAGTATTAAAGAGTATTCTCTCTCTAGTATATAGAAACCCTCTGCACTACCTTCTTGCACTTATTGAACCATTGTGATGAGCTTGAATCTACATTTTGACGTTTCCTATTCTCCTTTTCATAGATAAAACTCGTGTATATAATATTCAGTCACGATTTCTATCGACACGTCTCTACTAATAGTTTAATGAGGATAGAGGCATAATCAGTTATGAACTGAGTAGCCTTCAAAGATAATTATTTTCGATTAAGAATATTAATCAAATAATCAAGTATATGTTAGTAAATTAGAGTATCTAGTTGCTATAGCTGAATGTTGCTTAATATTCTCTCAGAGAAGTTTTCCGGGAAACTGTGATAAAAAAAGTCAATATTGAAATGAATTAAAGATAAAACAAGCAACAGAAACAAAATAAGAGGAGGTTGAATAGAATAGATGCTATCTTTTTATGTATTCTTTTGACTAATAAGCAATAACTGGTAAATATTCATTCATTTTTGATTGTGTAAATTGTACATAAATGTGTTTAGAATTTTTTTTTTAATTGCTTACTTCTAGCAATTTTGTTGAAGATAAAACCTGCTTAATGTTCATGAAATTCTTGATTGATATTTTAGGCTCAGTAGTTGGAATAGAAGGACACTATATTTGTTCTGTTCTCTATAATAGTGGCCTTCAGCTCGTTTCTTCGGTGAATAGCTAATTCAAAATCAAGGGATTTTGACGGGAAAATAGGGAAAAAATATTTTTGGAAATTCCTTAGGCTTTTTCTTGGGCAGTGTAATTCTATTTTAACAGTGATAAAACACGCTGAATTAGAGATAATAACATACATATCTTAATAAAAAAAATTGTTTATTATCCTCATCATCATCATCATCATTATCATCATCATAAATCAGGATGATAGCCAAGATTCCATCTGTCCCTATCATCCATCACTCTTACAAGGTTAGCTTGACAGCGTCTAATGTCCCCACAAAGTTGATTCATATAAGTCTTTGCTGCTCGATCAAAATTGGTGTGTCCATTCGTGGGAGCTCATAGAAGGTGTTCACTGAGGAATTCGTTCCTGTTTTGCCAGCAGTATCCAGAATAACAGGTTCTTTTTACTTGGAGGATTTGTGAGTTGGAAATTAAATATTCGTATGTCTTCATCATTACAGCATCAGTAGCATCAGCCTCATTCATGTTATGTCTACTCTTTGACATAGACTTCTCTCAATTCTTTGATTATTCTATCCTCTGCCGTGTCTCACCAAAAAACGCCATAATATCATTTCTAGATTTCCTTTCTGGTCATTTCTCTTTTACTGAAGAGAAATAAACTATTGATGAATTTTATAGGTTTAAGATTTGATCTGTTGATTTTTTACTTGAGCGATATGTTTTAACGTCCTATCAACCTAGTTGAGGTTATTTCATTGCTAGAATATAGGGAATCACGGTCAGTGTACATTCATATTTACCCTTTTTGCACGGTTTTGTTTTTTGAGCACTCTCTTGTCGAATACGAATGTTTGTAATCGTATATATTCTCGCAGTTAATTTAGGTCAGTTTGCCTAATTTCATTTCATCCAATTCTCTTCATTCTGACCCCTTAAAAGTACAAGGTACTATTTACCAACCCCTTCGCTCGGGCAGGATATGACACAAGCTCAATTTTTAAGCGGAGTTTAATAGGTTTTGAATTCAGAGTTTTCCTTCTCCTAGACTAGTTGCCTCACCAAGGCTGAAGAACCTCGTCCGTCCTACTATTTACCCATAGCTGGAGGGAGGATAAGGGGGTTCATACCTTTCCCAAGGGTATTTGCCCGAAAGTGAACGTAATAGCGCGACTGGAGTACGAACTCGCGTACTATTCTTCCGCAGTTCATCGCTTTAACCATTACACCACGAGGGCACCCCCTTAAAAGTACAAGGTGCCGCAGAATTTCCCCCATATTTTAAACTGTCACATGTGCGCTGCAATTGAACTTAGGCAAGTGGTAATGGTAGCTCCAGCTACCTAATACCTTTTTTTACACAATCATGGCTTGGACAAGTGCATATCGTTTGCTATAGAAACTTTTTTTTAAGACTGACAAATCTATAATTTTTAACACATAATTTTTCGTGCTCATTTCATGTTACATTGGTATGATGCTGTTTAACACAGAAATTCAATTCTTATACGGGTTGAAAATTCTATCTGAAACAGTATCATTTCTAGATTACAGGAACTGAGCACAAAAAAGTTATGTGTAGAAATTATAGATTCACCAATCTTTAAAAAAAACGTTTTAAGAGCAAATGCAAATTGAGCACTGGTACGAAACATGGTCATATCTGAGAAGAAATGGTAATATATAGGCTCGAAGGAACTGCCTTTGCCACTTGATTAAGTTCACGTGGGAGACCGTTTGAAATATTGCAGATATTTGATCCATATATCAGACCCTATCAGGGACAACAACTTCAATTCAGAGTGAACGTGTGCGTAATAGCAATGAAGGGCCCCAATATCGGATACAATTAAGACACCACTTCTTTGGGGAAAGAGGGAAGGTCTTACACTTTTGCAGGGTATGCAGTTTAAAACCTCAAACAGGGTGACAAATATCTAAGATCAATAAAATTTAAATGATTAGCTTTTTCATCAATCTTCAAAGAAAATAAAAGAATTCTACTTACAAAGCAACATTGGGAATTTTGCTTTTTTATGCTATATCAGCCACTGACTAGCTTTTTCTCAGCGGAATTAGCATCAATCTCATCTACGAATGTCTGATATACAGTCAACGTCGGACACTTTTTTTAAAAGAAATACATCCACTCTTCGAAAAACCTCACTCGAATGAATTCTTGTCGGAAGAGAATACAACAGAAAACTGTGTATATAATTACATAAACTAATGTCAAGGAATATGACTCCTAACAGAATAGTTGAAGAACGTCCAAGTCAGTAAATCCATAACCGTTCCATAGAATTAAGCATGACTGATCAACTCTACACTGAGAAATGTACGACATCTCCTTTGTAAAATGAAGTTAGACGAACACATGGACAATACTGGGACATGAGATGATTTTGAAAATTTCCTCAAAAGTTACACCTTAATAAACGTCATAGGAGACAGTTCAATTGATCATGAAAGAGATTCTATTATTAGGAGAGAATGAATGTCATGTCTAAGGTTTCGGAATTCAAGTAAATGCTGATCAGAGGCTCAAGTGAAAGCAATAATTAAATGTATCCATTTAGTTAGCCATTGCAACTTGAACCGGTGTAATTTTAAAAAGCAAAATGTCGTATCATCGGAATGAATTAGCACGTAAACTTGAGCGATATGAGATATCCCTTAGCATGGACGTTGAATAAAGAGGCTGATTCCAATTTTCTAGACAGTTACTCAATGAGAAGCCTGAGGAGTACAGAGAAATACGGTGACTGAAATATTGTAACTATAAAAAGCAACATTTGATCACCAGTCCAAATAGAATAATGTATTTAATATGTTAGAAACTTAACATCGACAAACAGGTACACTATAGACCGTAAATAAGTACACAACTAACAATTTTTAATTAATGGTACTATTTACCAACCCCTCCGCTCGGGCAGGATATGACACAAGCTCAATTTTTAAGCGGAGTTTAACAGGTTTTGAATTCAGAGTTTTCCTTCTCCTAGACTAGTTGCCTCACCAAGGCTGAAGAACCTAGTCCGTCCAACTATTTACCCATAGCTGGAGGGAGAATAAGGGGGTTCATACCTTTCCCAAGGGTATTTGCCCGAAAGTGAACGTAATAGCACGACTGGAGTACGAACTCGCGTACTACGATTCCGCAGTTCATCGCTTTAACCATTACACCACGAGGACACCTCATTTTAATTAATGGTTGTCTTGAAATCTCAAGATATCGGGACTGTACTATTTATCGAAGAATGTTATACAATCCAAAAATAAACACACTTATATATGTATATATATATACACACACACACATATATACATATATATATGTGTGATAGTAAACGCGTTTAGAATTTTTTTCCAGAAAGAGCAAAATAGAGTAATATAGGGCACACATTGACAATCTTTCTCAATAAAAATGCTCAGCTAATATCACATGCTTACCTTACACCACGTGAGATGTCCAGTTTAGTTTTGGCAAAATGCTTGACGTATGGGGTATTCAGACAAAATATCGAGTTTACAGGTAACAGTTTCCTTGTCTAGATTGCAAACCAATTAACCACGCGACGAAAATATCGATTAAAAAACACTGCTGCATGTAAACTTTTTTTCGTTTTCGTTTTCTTTATTTATTTGCATATCAAACTTGGTTGATTATGTAATGCCAAAGCCATCCTTATAGAACAGAGGTGGTACTACAAAACCCATATATGGTATTATAAGAAATTGATACCTTTCACAAGGTTACTAATCCGAAAATAAAGGTAATAGTATGAATTGAGCTCCAACTCAATTAACTTCGGATTCTGCAGTCCAGCACTTTAGCTAATAGTCCCCGAGGACTCCGTACTGTAAAATTTGTTTAAAATTTTACATATTATCTCTTTAATTTTCAATTCTGCAGTTTTTACTGATAAATACCTATTAATACCCGTTTTAATCCTATATTTCTCCTTTAGTAATAATAAAATAATAGAATCTTTAATTTAAAAGGTAGTTAATTTTTTTCAAAAAGTATCATAAGGGTTTTTATATTGTTCATGTTTGTGGGCAATATGAGTTTAATAATGGCATCTCATTCGGTAGAATGATCTTCACATTTAATTTGTTTTGTTATTAACAAGTAATATTTTAGACTAAAACACACTTACAAATTAATAATGGTAGTTTTCTACTTATTAATATAAACAAATCAATTTCGATTATTTCTGCTGTGATAGCTTTTTCACTTGTTTAATAGAAAATATACTATGATTAAATAATAGATTTTAAAGCTTAATTTTTCGGCATTCATTCTCCGTTCATTTCCTTGATATAAAAAAAGAATTAATTTGAAGGGGTTATAAATGATAGACGAATTACTGGATATTTGCTCTGATTTTATTAAATAAATACATTGTAAATACATCCGATATAGAAATATATGTTAAATTATTTTGCTTGAAAAACGTATTGAAAATCATGAAGGTAAGGGCAATTTACAAAACTCTCTTTTGATCTGTGTCACTCCCTCTAAATCTGTCTCTTTCTGTCTCTCCGCTGGTTGGTTTGTTGAGATTGCTTATCAAACCTTGTAAGTTATTGAATGACAAATCTTTATCTTATACAGGTTGAGGCAGGGAATAGGACCGATTTTGAAAATTTCATAAAACCACTAAGTTTGGTTTCTAACAAATTTTATTGTCCTCACTGTATTCACATTGAATTAGCATTTGACAAATTTAAGTTTGAAAAATAATATCCTTCATGAAGTGTCCGTTTTTATTTCTGAAGGCCTATTTGGAAATCAGCCTCCACTCTCTCCAGCATCACCCTGTCAATTTAGGCAACTTCCACGCGAATAGCTTCTTTAAAAATCCTCAAGTGTACGGGGTTTATACTCATATACACGGGCCTTAAGGTATCCCCATCAGAAATCATTACAAATGGACAAATCAAGCAGTGTCAGCAAACCTGGAAACGAGGCTGTCACCGAAAAGAGGTCAAAGCACGTCCATTAATCCTCTGGCAGCAATGAACGTTGCCCAGTCCTGCTGAAATTATAAATGTCGGATTCGTACACGTTTTCGTCGTAATTAAGGTTCAAAAACGTTGGTGGTCTCCTCGGTGTATCCCTTGGAGTTCACAGTCACAGCATTTCCATAATAGTCATCAAAAATAATGACCAATGATGGCAGCTTTACCAACAGCACACTAAACCGCCCCTTTTGGGTAATGCAGTGATTTTGCATGTACTTCTCTCGGGTTTTCAAGCGCCAATTAATGACAGTTCTTTAATTCACAATGCCATTGAAAAGAAAATGAGCTTCATCACTCATTAACAAATAAAGTTGTCATTTGCCTCAAAATTTGCTTTCACCTGACCTAACAAGCTAAGCCTCTGTTTCAGCTGCTGGACAACTATTAACTTGACGGGGTGGAAATGCAGGTCTTCAAGCAAAATACGTCTTATTGATCGATTACCGATTAACAATGGAATGCCTCTCAGTAGATCGATTGGGACTCCGCAGCGTAGCTTGTCAGATACGTTCCACATTTCCGGGGGACGTATTGTTCATGGGGTCCCCACTAGCCTCCAATCCAATAGTGTACTTTGAGTGTGAAGTACATTAATCCAACGTACAATTATCTTATGGGTGGGAACAGACTGATTTTCGATGAATTTTGAAGTGGTGCTGAGACAAATTAGTCTTCACGTAACTGTTGTTGGCAAACACACGGTGTTCTATCGTCCACTTCAGCATTGCTTCACCTGATATAGAACAGAATGTTACAGAAAAAAATGCTAAGATCCACGTCTAATACATGTCCATCTCCCTGACACTGAAAAGTAGTCATTTGAAATTAGTAATCCTCTCTGCTTCACCTTATATATATATATATATATATATATATATATATATATATATATATATATATATATATATAAGGTGAAGCAGAGAGGAATACTAATTTAAAATGACTACTTTTCAGTGTCAGGGAGATGGACATATATATATATGTGTGTGTGTGTGTGTGTGTGTGTGTGTGTGTGTGTGTGTGATTTGTAAGTAAATAGATTCTATAATAGTGTTTATTTTAAACGAAATTTTTGAGTGTGATGAGCGAGACAATAGTCAGTGGACAAATTTTGCTTCATCGGAAAATGCTTTGTTGACGGTCTTGCTTCTTACACGTGTTTTATATTTTAGAATATATTCGATACAGACATGTAGCAATTACATTGTTGGATGTTGATCCTGTTTTAGTTGATCCTTGGGTATTTTTTTGTTTGTTTGTTTGGATGATATTGAATGATAATTTTGTTGGTTGCTTTTTTTATGTTGAGATGGCTCGAGATTTAGATGATGGGGGGGGTCTGATATTTTCAGTCATTTTTGATCTGGGTTGGTTTGGTCAGATTTATTTTAGATTTATTTTAGATTTGTGGGTAGGCTCGAGTGTGACTGGGGGACTTAAATTGGGTTTAAGTTTTTCATCGTCCTCTTTGGTATAAAGTTTTATATTTGCCATTGGCGTTTTTCCTGAGTTATCTATTTTGGGAATTTGTGGGTGGATCGGTGATATGTTCGATCCTCTCTTTACAGTACTTGTTCCAGTCGGAGGTATGAAGTTTTGTTAATATTTTTGGGCAGTGGTTGGGTTGAGTCTCTCTCTCTCTCTCTCTTTCTCTCTCTCTCTCTCTCTTTCTCTGTATATATATATATATATATATATATATATATATATATATATATATATATATTTGCGTGTGTGTGGGGGTGTTTGGATTCGTATGTATGTGCGCGCGTACTCTTTTAGCTTTCTTAGCAGATACATAAAATATATACAATCTAATCTGTCAAAAAATAAATGAATAAATAACAACATCATTAATTCAGCGCGAAAATTTTTCATTTTAAATATAATAACCAGTCCTGACAATGTTCCAAATTCAAGAATGAATACTAATTACATAGCTTTCAAAATAGTTGGATATTTACGGATAAAGATTCCACTGATATTTACGTATCATGCATATATATTCCTACCTTATGGAACTCAAAATGGCAAATCTAAAACAAAATAAATGTAAGATTATAAGGATGTACAGACGAGTAAAACAAAAATAAATCAACAAAAAATCCCCTTCCCTCCAAAAGATTAAATATATATCTAGAACATTCCTGCTATATATACCTCATCGGTTTCGAATTTATTGGTATGTTTCTGAGAGCCGGTTGTCATTTCGAGGTTTGCACCTGTCATTTGGAATCGGTTCTTATTCAAACGTTTCGGTAGCTGCTCCCTAATTAATATATTTATTATTTACTCACCGCCTTAAAATTTGTTTTACGCCTATGATTTCTTGGAATGCAGTAACGTATTTGCAGGTGTTCCAAAGTCGAATAGAAGGAAGAAACTCTTCCTTTGCATATTTCTTTTATCTTAAAGAAGCCTTTATTTTCATTGTTGAGTTTTTATTCAACCTAAGAAGAATAAAAGATGGTACGTGACACATTTATTTTTTTGGCGTAAGAAAAAAGAGCATCCAAACAACAACCAAAAAAACTCACAAAAGAAAAAAAAAACACTAATGGCTAATTAGTATTTTCCGTAAATCATCGTTCTGCGATTTTAATGCTCGATGGAATCAACGGAATCGAGAGTGAATACCAGAATAAAATATTTTAACCAAAAAAAAAAAAACTCTATTGTCTAATTTATTGTATAGTCTCCTTGAAAATGTTTCCAATTCGAAATTAATTTTGTTTGTTTAAATGTGTTGCAAAGCCTCCTCCAGACCCAGTCGGCTAGGGCAGTAGAATATACCGACTGCTTCTCTGCAGAGGGGTAAGACCCACCAACGAGTGTCCTAGATATGACACAAAACAATCTAATGGTGAGTTTCCAGTAATGCTGGAGCTTTGTACCCCTTCACTGCCATCACTCCCAGGTCCACTCTGACCCGGAATGGTAGCACTGGATAGGCTCTTATCAACGGGTCAAATAGAACTGTTTGGCATTTAAATTACGTACTTATACTAAACTGATTTGTAGTAATTATAACAGTTTTCACATTTGACTGTGTGTAAACACAAAAGTGTACTTAAGCTAAACTGAATTTTCTGAAAAAGATCTATTTGATATGTTAACAATGTGTAAATAATTTGCTGAGGTTTAATTGCAATATTAGTGATAGATAGCAATACTTGGAACTATTGCTAACATGCTAAACTGAATTGTTTAAAATTAAGAGAAACCATTTAAATGAGCACAAAAAATGAGCTCAGGTTTGTTTTAAAATTTATCTACAAAATTTGTTTAGATGTCATATATACAACAACAGTATAAAAACAGACATCACATTAAATGATCGTATATATATATATATATATATATATATATATATATATATATATATATATATATATATATATATATATAAACCATGCCATAAAACCAAATCAAGAAAAAAAAAGAAAGAAAATCTGAGATAAAAAAAATGCCACAAGAACGCGCCTTTATGATAATATCAGCGATTAGTGTTACAATAAAAATTGTCATTCATCAATTTTTTATGAAGTACAATTATTTCAGAGACCCACAGATAGAGCTTATTTCTATCTCCCACTCGGTAGTAAGATACAAGGCCAGATGTTTGAAATCAAGGTGAATCACCTTACGTTTCTCGTATTGCATTCCACCCAAATTCCTGAGATAAAATTAGCTTCAGAAATCGTCTAATTAGTTAGTTAGCTTTGAAGTGAAACCATTTTGTTTTCAGTTTAAATGAAATTAAAAAAAAAATCCTTTTTCATAGGAATGACCTTCAACGTGACAGCCTTTTTCATCCCCCGAATTCATAAATCGTTTGACAACAATAACAATTTTCATCGGTTACCAACTATTCCGATGTTTTGACAAGGTCTCTTGTTGATCTAGGTACGTCAACAACGATTCCATAAAAGAAAGGTTTATGATGAAATAAAAAATACATTTCTTTTTACACAGCTTTTTCAACAGCTTTTATACAATCGTAGTTCATTTTCTATGGTCTTCTAAAATCCATATAAACTTTCGTCCTTTTCTGGGTATTAAACTCCCTCTGTCGGTCTCAGTAACCTCTATGTTACAATTGCCCAGACGGCTAGGGCTGTAGAATACACCGACTGATTCTCTGCAGTGGATTAACCACCCACACCGAGTGCCCTGGATATGACACTAAGAGGTTTGGGGAATGCGCAATACCCTTGTTCTTGTGCTAATCTGAATTGTTTGAAAAAAGTGTTTCTTCGAATAAAAATGGATTTGGCATTAAATAACTTACAAAGGTTACGATGTCATTAAACCGTTATTGTACTGTTGTATGATTGCACTAAACCGAATTCTTATAGATTTTGTGAGAAAAAAGCTAGATGAATATTAAATGCTGCTTTTAATAAATCCTAAAAGCAACACCACACAAAGCAACAGTGCTACGGCCACCTGTTGCATATCTCACCATCAATCAAAGTAAAACGACGAAGACTTGCCATGCACTAATGGAGATATATATACATATATATACTTTACTTATTATATATATATATATATATATATATATATATATATATATATATATATATATGTGTGTGTGTGTGTGTGTGTGTGTGTGTGCATGTATACATACATGGGAATATGTATCTATATATATGTACAGATATATGAATTATATATGTATATAGATGTATACGTATATATATATATATGCAACTGTATGTATATGCACACACACACACACACACACACACACACACATATATATATACATATATATATATATATATATATATATATATATTTATTTTTGTATGTGCATATATACGCTCTCCAGGGAGTGAGCCCTTTGGTAAAGGATTAAAAGGTTGACACTAGCTTTTCTAACTAATTGAGCACATCGGTATCCGATAGAGGAAAGTGTAAACAAACGAAAGTTAATATGTATGCGTTAATTCACGAGCTGATGCTGAGTCACAGGCTTGATTTAGGAGTATGTTAGCAGGCTTTCGATCACGGCTTGTGTCTAGCGACGCTGAAAAGTTGTAATACAACGAAACAGTCTTTGTCTATGGATGACAGTATACGAGGATCATTAAATAAATTTCCAGACTATTTTTCGTATGGGCACTTTTATTGATAGTACTCACAGGAAACTCTTGTCCCCATTCGAAGTATTCTCCTCCGGCTGCATTGCACTTGTACCGTTCCAAAAACTTCTGGAATCCCCCATGGAAGTCCTCTTGTGGTAGCATGTCCCAGCCTCTTTCATCTCCTCAATTGACTGATAACAACAGTCTCTGAGCTTAGGGAATAACCAAATATCACAGGGAGCAAAGTATGGACTATAGGGAGGGTGCAGAACTGTCTTGATGCTCATCTTAGTCAAATAGCCTGTGACAAGGATGGAGTTGTGGACTGGTGCATTTTCCTGGTGGAAATACCACTGACCCGATTTGAAGAGTACTGGTCTCTTCTGACGGAATATTTTGTTGAGCTACCTTAAAACCTCAACATAGTAACCCTAACCCTAACTCTTTAGCCAGTAAACTCCGGTGTTCTGATTACCTTACTCCTCCCACACCTTCCATCATCCCCCACAGACTCTCTGCTTTCCTTGAATCTCTTATGCCACTCAAAAACTGATGCTCAACTCATGCAAGATGGTTCAAAAGTAGTCTGAAGCATTCCATACGTTTCTGTGGCCTCATTTTTTCCAAGTTTAAAACAGAATCTTATTGCATATCCTTCTTCTAAAGAGTCCTCACGTCCAGATTGCATTTTTGAAATTCACCAGCTGTGACAATCAATTCCTGGTGTTGGTGTTCATTTGAAAAACAACCATAAACATTGGTCAGTCATCTCATCAGTTGTATAGCAATAACATAGTGAATGTTCCAGATTCTGCGACAAATTTAAATGGCATTTTTGAAATTCACCAGCTGTGACAATCAATTCCTGGTGTTGGTGTTCATTTGAAAAACAACCATAAACATTGGTCAGTCATCTCATCAGTTGTATAGCAATAACATAGTGAATGTTCCAGATTCTACGACAAATTTAAATGGCTGTACAAAGAAGTTTGGTAACTTATTTAATGCACCATGTATATATATATATATATATATATATATATATATATATATATATATTCATGAATCTTCTCAAATGTTCTAATATACTAGACTATGAGAATTCTAAAACACTAACTAGTGGTCATTAGGAGACATACTTTAAAAGAAGTGCTTTATAAATAGCATAGATAATCCCACAACTTTTGAGACAAAACAATAAATCAAAATGATAATCATATTTACAAAGAATATTTCATCATTTTTAAGAAGTTCTTATAACGACATTAAAAATATTCCTTTTTTTTCAATTTTTAAAATTTTTCTTTCATTTCAGACTAAATTAGATACTTATCTCTTTTATAATTAAAAAACAAACAAAAAAAAAAACAAACAAAAAATATCGAAAACCTAACGACAAATTAAAAGAACTGACATTTCAATATATTGGTTTAAAAAATTATTTTAAATTTTTCCACATTTGTCGATAGTACTTTGTCTTTACAGTTATTTAATTAAATTTTTCTCGTTCGAAATTTTCCGCTAACCTAATTGAAAAAAAAAATCATTTTCTGATTATTCTTAGTTAATGCTAACTATCCCCTATAGAATCGTTAGACTCTCCTCATAAAAACAGGTTTAATTGGTAGGATGCTAAACTGAATCTGGTGGTGAGGCTCAAGTTCCTTGGAAGTGTAGAGTACCTATTCATTGCTATTAATCCACAGTCCACTCTGACCCAGAGTGTAGTTATATTTTAGGGTTCAATATATGGGTAAATATTTATAATTTTAAAGCTTCTTCATTTTATATAGGAGTACTGGTGCCACATAACTGTAAATTACTTCTATTTAGTTTAGGTACTAAAAGCTACAATGATTTACAAAGAATTCTTATTACTTACTTGAAATCATATAACTGTATGCAAACAAATGATTATAATTAAATAAAAGTAATTGCCGGAAACCAAGTCATTCTTCAAATTAGAAACAAATTCTTGAAACTATACAACCGTAAGCAAATTTTTTATATTCAACTGGAATATTCAAGTGGAGGTGCCCGTGGTGTAATGGTTATCGTCGCAGGATGTGGACACGGTGACACGAGTTCAAATCCTGGACCTGACTGCATTTCACATAGCACTAATACCCTTGGGAAAGGTATGAGTCCAAGTATTCCCCCTCCAGTTATGGATAAATAGTAGGGCAGACTAGGTTCTTCAGCCTTGGTGAGGCAACTAGTCTAGGAGAAGGAAAACTCTGAATTCAAACCTGTTAAACTCCGCTTAAAAATTGACCTTGTGTCATATCCTGCCCGGGCGGAGGGGTTGGTAAATAGGATATTCGACTGGAATATTTGTATATTAAAACAATCTAAAGAAACAGTGACACAAAAAATATGAATGTGCAATGATTAAATTTCCTAACTTATAAATTGCATGAAAAATCAATATTGTAAATAATTTCTATTCAGAATACTTACTCTAAGTTACAATTTTTACAAAGGGCAATCATTATCATTCATAAATACATGTAACAATTTACAAACAAAATATCTAGGATTTCGCAAAAATGATTACTTAAAACATATGAATCGAAGTAATCATTTAAAAAAAGGCAGGCATAAATAAAACAACATCTGATTTGTAAGGCAGAAACGGCTTATCAATAAAAGCATGTCTCCTTTTTCTCCGTTGACTTGGCAAAACCATGTCAAGTGTTCCTTTTGGAATCGGTCGGAGATAGAATGTGACATGTTAAAATGAATTTTATTTTAAAGTAGGTATCAATTCTCTCACTGTATGTACTATGTTTTTTTTTAAATCCAACAAAATTTTCCCCAAGCCTTTAATAAATAAATAATTGATATTTATTTCATCACGCTGAACATGTATCAACTTTTATACAAATCTTAAATACTTACAACATAATTATTAATTTTAGATAGGAATATTTAATGTCATAAAACTGACTGTAAAACCCTCGAGACATATTTCTACAAATATATGAATAAAAGTTTACACTTGATCCAATTACTTGCTCAAAAACATAAACATTAAATAACCCTTGACAGGTTAATATGCCTTTGAAATAAATAAATCAATGAATCTGCTTCATATCCTTCTTATCACGGGTGTCTTTTGTAAAGGATCAACTTACTGCTCAAGAAAACGCGCACTGCGCTTGGAAGTATATTATCTGTATTTTAAAATAAACATCTTTTTCATCTTTTTGAATGACAAACGAAGCAGAAAAAAAAATAACTAAAGCATACGTAATAGTTAAGTCACTGATTACATTATAGTACTCACGTTGCATTTTTTCAACCTTTCGTCTAACGTTTGTCATCAACACAAACTTGTCATGGCGACAGAAAGAACGCAAATGCCATTATTTGACGCCAGGAAAACTCCTTTGTTTCTCACTATTGAGCACCCCCAGCAAAATCCGCCCACAGTGGAACCAGCTGCATGCATTGTTTTATCTTTCTTTTTATTCTCATCCTTTTCTGAGATTCCCCAGGGAAATAAGAGGCGCGTTTACTCCAGCATGATTTCCTGAATTCGTGCCGTGCCTGGCTCCGAACGCAATGACAATCTCATTCGACCTTGAAAAGTTTTGATTCACGTATTTCCTAGAGTTCATTTAACCTTCTTGTTCGTTTGTCTTTGTTTCCATATAGAGTGTTTCTTTTTTATGAAAGATTGTACAAGTTTAAATATTTCATTTTTGCTACAGATCATTGTTTTGGGCTTTAGGATATCTTATTGTTTTTTTTTTATTCTTTCTTCTTCTTTTAAACTTTCTTCTTTTATTTCCCCCTTTAATGTTTCAATAAGATTCTGTGTTGTGTTTTTTTATTCAGCAATCTATTTATCTTCCTTTCTTTCCTCTAACTTTTTTTATTTTTATTTTTCTGGCATGAAGTCCTTCATTTTTTTCTTTGTCACGATCATCTTTTCTTTGTTAATATATTTACCATATTTTCTTCATGAATACCTTTCTTTCTTTCTTTCTTTCTCAATTTGTCCTTTTCAAACATTATTTTCCTTCCTATCCAACTTTCTTTCTTCTTTCGTTTCGTTTCGTTTCGTTTCCTTTCTTTCTTTCTTTCTTTATTTCTTTCTCATATCAACTGCATTTATATTTTTCTTATTGTTATTCCCCTTTTTTTTATATTTTCCTTTTCTTACATTTTTCTTTCTTCATTTACATTTTCCTTTCTTTCTATATTCTTTCCATTATTTTTTATTTCCATGTTTCGTTTTATGTTCACTTTTCTTTCTTTAATTCATTTTTTATCTCGCTTTCCTTTAATTTAGTTTCACTTATTATATTTTTCTTTTATCTCAGAAGACATCCAACGAACCCTATTCCGACATCTTCTTTCCCCTTTAAACCTTTTGTTTCTTTTTGTTACTTTCTCATAATTCGTTAATATTACCCTTCTTTCTCTACTCTTGCTTTTCCTTCAAGGCTTTTTACCTCGTTTTACTCATGTAATTTTGTAAATGCCCATTTCAATCATATTTTCTCTGTCTCTAACCTAAATCCTCCCTTTCTATCGTTGTTCGTAACTTATTATTTTTTATCATATTATCTTGATTATTAGAAGACACAATCTATGTTTCCTCTTTCCTGCATCTCTTCGATATTGTTTTCACTTGTATTTCTCTAGTTATCCATTTTTAAAGATCATGATTCGGGTTTGGTTATTTTTATGTCCTTATCTAACGAACTCTTTGTAAAACAAAGAATATTTTCCTTTTTGTTTATTATTTACTAATTCTCGCACGAGCATACAATCATAGACTTCAGCGAGAGTAGAAAGCATGACAAATGGCAGGTGACAAGCAAAAATCTTTGGCATATTTCCTCTATTTGATGTCGCTTCTGTATTTCTTTCTACTGCTAATTTCCCGGACCGCATATACTCTTTTTTACATGTGCACATTTATTAATCGTACTTACAATGCCTTTGTTTTATGAATGTAAAATACATCTGACATAATGAGCTCCCCCTGCAATCAAGATGGCAGATGTTACAAAGATTTATTGACAGGTGACAGGTCAAAGGACGTGACGGCTGGAGTAAAAGACTAAGAAAAGGGTAAATCTATAGTCAATCACATGGGATTCGAGTGATGCAGATTCTGGGTAGTTAAATAAACCCTTTCTTAGTAAAAAAAAAAAAGTTCACCATGAATAAAACTGGGGGTGTCCTCGTGGTGTAATGGTTAAAGCGATGAACTGCGGAATCGTAGTACGCGAGTTCGTACTCCAGTCGCGCTATTACGTTCACTTTCGGGCAAATACCCTTGGGAAAGGTATGAACCCCCTTATTCTCCCTCCAGCTATGGATAAATAGTAGGACGGACTAGGTTCTTCAGCCTTGGTGAGGCAACTAGTCTAGGAGAAGGAAAACTCTGAATTCAAACCTGTTAAACTCCGCTTAAAAATTGACCTTGTGTCATATCCTGCCCGAGCGGAGGGGTTGGTAAATAGTATCATGAATAAAACTGCATCCGATTTTTAAGGCAGAAACAGCATATCAATAAAAGCATGTCTTCTTTTCCTCCTATGACGGAGCAAAACCATGTCAAGTTTTCCTTTTGGAATCGATCGGAGATAGAAATGTTAGAACTAATTTTTATTTTAAAGTAGATACCAATTATCTTACTGTATCTACTATGTCTTTTTAAAATCCGACAAGATTTTGCCAAAGCATTTAATAAATGAATAATTAATATTTATTTCATCATTTTGAGCACCTATCATCTGTGATACAAATCTTAAATACTTACAACCTAATGACCCCACCACACCCTGAACGTATCCAATGTCTGTGGAGGAATAATTTACAAGTGACAAGTCAATATGACGGTCAGAGCAAAAACCTGAGAAAAGAGGAAAACGAACAAGCACTCATTAATTAGTTGAAAATAGTCACATAGTATTAGGGAGATATAGCAACTCCATCACAGTCTCAATCAGTGTTGATTATTCTAGCACTTCTCAGACATAACTAAGTCTGTTTTTGTGAATGAAAAAGCAGACCCAATAATTTGTCTTCTGAAATTATCTTTCCATTTATCTTGTTTCAAAACTAATGTTTATCGTTTTGTGTTTTTTTGCTGTAACTAAATCTCTTGTGAAATTGGCCTGTGACAACTGCTGTGAAAAATATGTGTGTGAATAAAATAATAATTTTGAGCGATAAAAATTTCTCTTAATCCCGTCCAGAAGACCAGACGTAGTGATTATGAATAAAAAAGAGACCCTGCCGTATAGAGTACTTTGCCGTCCCAACGAACCACAGATTGAAAATCAAAGTAAATTAAATAGAGATTGAACCTTGCCAGAGAACTAAGAAAGCTGTGGAACATGATAGTGACGGTGATACAAATTGTGACTTATTTGTTTGAGACGTTTGCCAGAGACTTTGACAAAAATATCTAGAAATATTAAAAATTAGAAAAAAAAAAAAAACACAGTGTAATTAAAATCAACTAGAATGTTAAGAAAGCGTCGTGGAAGCGATGGTAATGAAGGGGTGATCCGCATTCCCCAAAGCTACAACATTACTGGAACCTCAGCATCAGATTGTTTAGTCCCATATCCCAGATACTAGTTGGGAAGGGGCCTTACTCCTCTGCAGAGAAGCAGTCGGTGTATTCTACAGCCCCATCTGATTGGGCAAAGCTACACTAAACCATTAAATAAACCTGAACGTACAATGAACTCGTTTACCTAAACTCTAGGATTAAATAACTCTCGACTGGCTGTCATGACGTTAAAGTTAATCTGACAATCAATTCAATGTCCAGAACTTGAAACCCTAACCGATGCTTCCGAGGAAATCTCGTGCCCCTCGAAAAAATTGATAAATACCAATCTAGTGATTAAACGTTTCTTTTTTATATGGCATGATTTAAAATTTACTTAAAGCAGACATCATTCTCTTGAGAGACTATAAGCAAAGAATAGTTTCAAAATAATATATCAATAAGGGTAAGTATTTACATAGTCATCCTTGCTATCTGTATATAACCCTAAAACAAGCAGACCGGATATAATTGATGATGCAGTTCATGAAGTTCAAAGAATTAATATTCCTCCCTTACAATTATGGTCTTCTTGTGAAATCAAACATCTTTTTATATCGCTTGTTATTTGATAGATATTGGCTCTCCCTTCCCCACTGTTCAGAGTCGATGAGTGCTTAGACATGCCAAGAAAGCAAATACCTAAGGGTAGGTCATAGGAAACATATTACAGCAGAATTTAATTTCAAATTACTGCTCATTCTTTGGCTTGTTACCAATTGAATATACAGAATATTCACTTCCCAATCAAGACGTTGTAAAATAAGGCCTCACGTAAGTGGGTGAATATGCAAAGAAATTAATAGGATAGCTTAATAAAATTATGCATGAAATAAAGAGTTATTTGCACCTGAATCGACAAAGATTTATGTAGCAAAAATCTATCTATCTATCTATCTATCTATCTATCTTATACCCCGGGAAAGATGATGGAATGAAATTACTGTGAAGTTCACAATTTATTTTTCATTTTGTTGTTAATAAACTAATAGCAAATACGATGAAGAACATATTTTCTTTAATATTCAAGGATGCTATTTTTCAGTGTAGCAAAAGTCTATCTATCTGTGACAATGATGATGGAATTAACACACTTTGAGATGTTCATTTTTTGTTTAGCATTAAAAAAAGAATTTATATCCGATATGATACAACTCATTTTTTATTGAATAGCTGAAGATGGTGACTTCATAAAATATATCGTAATAAAGATAGATTAAAATGTTTAATAAAATGGTATATTTTTCAAAGTTATACAAAAGAAAGTATTATGGAATACCTCATTATTGAGAAAAAATTGTGATCCACGGACGAAAAAAGAAAAAAACATTGGATCAATGATAAGTTATTCCTCTCCAAGCATTTATGAAAGCGTTAAATCATTCAGGCATGAAGTTTACAATATATATATATATATATATATATATATATATATATATCATTGAGCATTCCTTTTTCATGACCTTATGTTTTTTTTCTCTAGTTTTCTTGCTAGTTCCTTTGTTTTAGTGCGTTATTGATGCATAAATTGACGTAGGTTCTTCTTCCAAGCACTTTCGATCTAATCGATTTATCATAATCAGGGGTATTGTAAATGTTGTTTATCTATGTTTAGTTTTGGTATGATACTTATTTTGTTGGAAGGGTTTATTATAATACAAAGGAATCTAACACAAGCTAAACGAAACGCTCTACTGACAACTCAAGCAAAATCTACAAATAAACAAATATGATATATATATATATATATATATATATATATATATATATATATTGTCATCTACAGACAAACTGTTTCGCTGTATTACAACTCTTCAGTGTGAGTAAACACGTAGGACGCTAGAAGGTGGGATCTTAGCCCGCCTAACTTTACCGCTCAGTCGGCAGGGGATCCACGTCAGCTCGGGAATTATACGGTATTATGTAGTAGCTTTCGTTTGTTTACATTGTGCCTCAGTGGGTGCCAGAGTACTTAATTCCTTAGAATAGCTTTGCATTATGCGAGTGGCAGTCATTAATTCATGACGGGAGGAGCGTATATATTGTCATCCACTGACAGACTGTTTCATTGTATCACAACCCTTCAGTGTGGCTTGACAAGTGGGACGATTATTATTTTTGTTTTTATGTTCAATACTTGCTTGTAGCATTGTGTTAGATAATAGAAAAGCTGCCCTAGTTTATGCTACGAAACACTTGATCATATTCTACGCTGTCCTAATTATATATATATATATATATATATATAAATATATATATATATATATATATATATATATATTTATATAAAGTATTCTTATCCATTTTTGATTTTAACTCTCTCAAAAATATTTCAGTTTTTTTTCCAAATGTTTCCAAAATGCAGGGAGACTCTTAATTGGCGTGCGTGGACAAATGCTTTGGTATTGGCTAACCAGTTGATAGTAACCTTTGACCGAACAAGATTTGTTCAGTCGGCTGGGGCTGTAAAAGACTCCGACTTCACCTCTGGAGAGGGGTAAGACCTCCCACAATGAATGCCCTGCATATGGCACAAAATAATCGGAGGGTTGGCTTCCATTGATGTTGGAACATTGAGGAATGTGGAACACCCATTTCTTGCATGGGTGGTCCGCATTCCTTAAAGGTCTGGCCCAGAGTCTTATCACCTGTTAGGCCCTATTTATGGGTTAAATAAAACTAATCTGCGTATTTATGCTAAATTGAATTACTTGAAAGAGTACTGTTTGACATTTAAACTGTGTATTCATGTTAAACTGAATTAATTGAAATAGAACAGCTTTTGAAATTAAAACTGTACAATGCTAAATTATTCGAAAGTGTTCTGTTTTGAAATTTTACTGTCTGTGGACAAAAACTATACTTATACTAAACTGAATTGTATGAATTAGACTAAACTGGATGGCTCGAAATAGAAATGATTTTGACAATTAATCTGTGTACTAATGCTAAACTGAATTGTTTGAAATTGAACTAATTATTTGCATAAACATAGATTTGGCATTAAATATCCCACAAAGATTGATATGCCATAAAATCCAAACAACCAACCAACAACTAACCGAACAACTTATCTTTCACCTCTTGGCCGGGGTATTTGCCATAATATCCACATCAGTTTGACCGATCATCAGCAATCTTATATGCCCAACGACTTTTGTCTTTACCAAATGTATCACTTTTTAAACACTGAAGAAGTTTAAGAAGAAGGCGATTAAATGGCAGATGGTGATCCTGAATGTGTATCTATTTTCAGAAACCAAATTTATCGCTGAATCAGCATTCGAAATCAAAAGAGGGATAGTTTGAAATGGAAAAAGGAACCACCGATAGAGGCTTTTTTAAATACATAATATGAAATGGTCAGGAACTATTTTGTGAAGTGATCGTATCAACGTCTGTACACATTGCTGAATAAAAGCCATAAATAATGTAATATTTAGATAATTTAATAGTCATGATTTTGATGCAAAGCAAATGTTGCGAGAAACTAGAAACAAAACTTATGCATCTGGTTTATTAATCTTAATACTTCATTGATTTCAAATGGCAGAATTCCGTTTTAAAAGATTAAACGATACAATATGTTGATAAGAGAAATTCCATTTATGGTTAAAATTCGTCCGGCCATCTTGTCGGACTTGATCGTTTCCTCTTTTACACACATATTGCAATAAAACGTTGCATGGGTCAGGGAAATTACTTATCTGTAACCCTAAGTTATGGGTTAGTTAATCTCTAGGTCATGCAAATTTCTGAGGAGAGATCAGATTTATTTGTATGTACTTTTGCAAAATTCAAGAAGGCAGTTATGGATTTATTTCATTGCTTTTCTTTGTTTAGCAAAATTTATTTTCGTACCAGGCCTAAAATACTCCGCTTTGAATAATGATCGAATCTATTATGCGTCCCCAGCAATGACTTGCGAGATTAATTTTCTAATCATTGTTCGACCATAGGCCCCTATCCGACTGTAACATTGTATCGAGTTACCGAACCAGTGATCCGGGTGTCCTCGTGGTGTAATGGTTAAAGCGATGGACTGCGGAATCGTAGTAAGCGAGTTCGTACTCCAGTCGCGCTACTACGTTCACTTTCGGGCCAATACCCTTGGGAAAGACATGAACCCCATTATCCTCCTAGCTATGAGTTAAATAGTTGAATAACTGTTTTTCTATGAGAATGGCATTAGGCATTAAATAACCAATAAAGGTTGATATGCCATTAACGCAAAGAAACAAAAAAAACCCCAATGCTCCATGAATGGTACAGGGTCAATTTTTAAACGGAGAAGAACAAAACTTAGTCTAGTTTTTCTTTCCATATACTGACAACGTATCCGAGTTTAAAAAAGTCAGTTTGCCCTCGAATTGTGGGGAGAAGAAATTGATTCACAAGTTTCCCAATACGAAATCCAAAAAAGCCCACACTAGTATTTTCACTCGAATCACCGAATTAGTGTCCTGGCAGGAGCCGGATTAGTTTACTGGCAGGAGCCTTTGTGGCCTAAGTGTTAAAGTACTTGACTGCGACATCATAGTTAGAGAGTTCGAATTCCAGTCACGTTATTACGTTCCCTTTCGGACTAATACCCTGGGGAAAGGTATGACAAGACTTTTTTTTTCCAAGAACAGTATCACCACTATTCTTCAACAGTGATTAATTCAGCGTTAAATTATCCATGATTTTTGATGTGGTATTAAGCAAAGAAACTGATGAAAACGACTGATTTTATTACATTGTAAGAGATTGGTACAGGTGTGCAGAGATAAGTTATCCAAAATTGACACATACCGGAAATATTCGGTGAGTTAGGTAATACAATATATGCTTAAACTGGTATCCCAAACTGAAAATAACGATTAACCAAGCTTTTCCAATGTCCCCAGACTCGATCGACTAATTAAATTGTAACGGGGCTTATAGGACAATACCATCCACGCATAGCAGATATTTGGGGGGGTATTTTTTGTCAGATCTCTATTTTGGTAACTGATATACGGGGAGACAAGCGTTTGCTTCAACGAAGGACAAGGAATAATTGAAAGATACAGGAAGAGCCAATTTCGCTTTGAATGAAGAAACTAACCCACACTTTTGTCCATTGTCATTTATCACCAACTTCCACGGCCTCATAGACTGAACAGAGAAAATGTAGTTATAGGACTTCTTACAGATGGGGATGGGGACTGTGTTTGCATGTTTTTAATCCTATATCAAATGTTTAGTTATTACCAAATCTGAATTCTTCTGTGACTACGCTATATTACTAACCATGTAATTGACTTGTTAATATGCATCAATATGCATCACACTGAGGTTACTTTTTAGGGATTTTATTAACAAGAATACTGCACATGACAAGAAGTTCAGTCATCATCTGTGGCGGGGATTTTGATATTTTTGAACAGTTTTATTTTATTACTTCACTAAATTTTCAAAGTCTGAGATCGACGTAGAAAATTGCCCATAAATACGTACATTCCAAATATTTACTTTCAGAAAAGTTAATTTTCTTCTGAACATAAGATACCTGAATTCTTTATTTCATGTGAAACATTAAACAATCAAAGCGAATATTATTTGGCATCCCTTGTGACGAAAATGAATAGCTACCTAAAATAAACTTGAAAAATCACTGTAACCAAAAATAAAATGGCATGAATATTCACAAGATGACGTCTTATTTTAGCAATGTTCTCATTTTTTTTTATTACAGAATTCCAACATTGTAGATTTTACAAATAATTAATAACAAATAACATGCGTTTTGATTATAAGATGCCACACTAAAAATGATAATAACCGGGTTATTCTGACTTCGAAAAATTATTCTGGTGAAGAAAAAAAGAAAAAAACATGGATCAAAAATATCTAAAAAAATATTATGTTTGACACGCAAATATTTCTGATTTTCAAATGCTTATTGGGACACTTAGCGAAAAGAAACATTTCTATGTACACTCATGGAAAATAAAATATATTTTAGAAATGAAAAAATATCGAGTGTTTTGAAAAAGGTTTTAGCAATGAAATAGCATTTTTTGATGTGATCATACTCTTCAAATAAGACCAACACTCTACATTCAATGGTAATAAAGGAAGTTCTGCAAAAGTAATTATTCGTTGTTATAATTTGGGAACATATAGTTAGTCGTGATGAACCAGTGGAAGTTAGTTTCTGTTGAAGAATTCCAATATTCTTACCAAAAGTGTGAATAATGTTTTTGTTGGTGTGTTGCTTCCAAATGAAATTCTTTTGATAATCGACATTTTTTCACAAAATCTTCTTGACATGCATAAAAAAGGTGTTTGCCAATATTCCAAGTTGTGAGAATCTACATGCCCTGAGAATCAACATCCGATTTCTTGGAAATTAACATGGGTGGGAACACAGATAACACGCAGTGGTTGGGCAGCCGTATCTCAATTCAACAAGAAAATACTACAAAAGCTCCATCAATGATTTTTCACAATATAAATAAGCAACCATATATATGGATGCATTTTCTTATTGATTTGTTTTTTACCTTTTCAGTACGTCAGTAATCTCGTTTGCTTTGGGAAGTCAAACTGTAATATTCTAAAACGGAAAAAAAAACCCAGTGATTTAAGACTTACCGTATTGATATAAGGGAACAACATTTCAAAATGGATAACTAAATTTTTTGTGCAATAACAAAAGTAATACTGTCATAACTTAAAAAAAGAAACGAAAATATTTCCATCTTTAATTTTTGGTAAAATATCAGTTAAAAACAATCATTTATTTTTATCAGTTTTGCTTGATGAAATGTTGATAAAATCTAAAGTACTTTGTGAATGAAACAATCTTCTGCTTCACTTAGGAACCCGTAATCCTGTTTTAACCCAGGTCACTGGTCACATGTCCTGTAAATTGGTTATTTTCAAGGGTGCAATTTACGTAGCGTGTTTTTAGTAAGAATAACCAGGTGGACGGCATCACTGTGTTGTTCAATAACTGGTTTGAGTCGAACTTTTTCTTCTTTTCGACCGGTTTCCTTAACAACGTCAAAAAGCCTTGTCCGCTCTACATTTTATCCATAGCTGGAAGGACAATAGTTGGATTCATACCTTTCTCAAAGCTATTTGCACCAGGCGAAAGTCAGGCAGCTTCATAAAGATTTGAACTCTCTTCCGCAGCCGATAGCACCTCCAACGACGATAACTGCAATGCAACGACTCCCTTTTCAAGGTGTCAATTAAATAATCGTCTTTGCAATTGTTTATTTCAGATGTATTTCCTTAATGTACTTTGAAAGAATATTTGCTTTTTAAAAAAAATCGAATCAAGGTCTTACCACTTTGAATTGTTTATTTTAAATAAGTTTTATGCGGACCAAGTAGTGTAATATTTTGACCTTCGACCCGGCCCAAAATGCCACTCCAAGGTGATGCACCGGAAGGAAGTGACACATTCTAATGGCAGTTATGAGAGAAAATCGCGTGGGCGGAAATTGGCTGATGAAATGGGACAAGGTAAAGCCCATGATACACTCTAGACTGATGCACCGGAAGAGAGTGACCTCTGAACTGCATGACAGTTATTTCCGCTTGATGAAGATTAAACATTCGTTTTCAAAGATCGAGTGGGCGATCAAGTTGGCATTGAACTATTATATAGCGCAGTCAAGACAGAAGTCAAACCAGTTGAGTTGAAGATCGGACGGAGTTATAGACGAGATGTGGTAGGGAAAGCCACATAAGGCCCTGGTGAATTGAGGTCCGGAGAAGATGCTGATAAGATGCCGTAAAGAAAGCCATCACCCAGCAGAGTGGCCTCTGGACCTCCGGTTGAGCATCAGGAGAACAAGAAAAACACAACGTGACGGCCATAAGAGTGAGGGTCAAAATATTGCTGTTCTGTTCGGTCTCTAGCTCCCTCGCATAGTAAAACCTCACACAACCTTTTCGAACCCTTCCTGCGTGCGTCGTTTATTACTGCGTCTGTCATTATCATTGCGTCTCTTTATTTATTGAGTCGTTATGATGCGGCATGAGCATGTGTAGATGACAATTTAACAGTAGAAAAGAAACAAAGTAAATGAATATAAGATGATTTATAAAATATATCATCATCATCATCCAGTCGTGCCGCTAGCACGGATATCCCTGACCCTCTCTCGCCACTTCTCCCCATCGTTCATTTCCTCTAGCAGGTCTTCAGGGCTACATCCCGTATCCTCACATAGATGCTCTATGAATATTCGAGATCACTTATGAGCTCGTCCCTGGTTCGTCTAACTTGAATAGTTTTCATGATGGGAGGCAGGTGGCCGTGTAACATAGCCATGATAACCATACATAAAATATACGGATACGTGAAACATAACGATATGTAGAATGTTCGTATGCATAGGAATCCCGAAATACGCGAAACACTGACCACTCTCGGTAGTTCAGGTACGAAACTTTTATTACCTTCTAAACTTTTAGCTTTTTCGACACGAGGACAGAGAGAGAGACACAATTTTTACTATGCTGATTGTTCCACCTGACCCCACCAAGCGCGGCGCCTCGCGTAAATCCAACTGGCCTGGCCTCGCCGAGGCTTGAAAATCAACTCGCTTCGTCCAGCTTTAAATCTCAACTAACTGCTTTTTTTCAAAAATCAGCCCATCGCTTCCGGGTATGACGTCATCCACATCCCCAGTCCTAATTTCTATCCGAGGTTTTTATTATGACATCTGTGAGTGTCACATTCTCCCCGCACGAGCGTGAACACCTGCGCTCAATGTGTACTCCTACCCGTGCACTAAGCCGAATAGTTCTAAGCCTAACTAAACCGAAAGATAAGATATAACCAACGAAAAATGATAATATAAAAAAAAACTTCCGCAATTATGTAACAGCCGTACAGTTGGTGCCTTGTGGGGTGTTGCCGCCAGAACTTGTTCAATATTGCTCTCAACATTCTTGTGTAATTGCCGTCTAGCTTCTTCTCCAGTCGTTTTGTTAGCGTCCAAGTAGTGCATCTATACAGCAGAATCGACACGACCGCTGCCTGGAAGAAACTGCGTTTCATTTTATCGGTCAGTTCTGTGTCATATCGATAAAATATTTTACCTATTTTATTTGTAGAGTAATCAGATTGTGAGTTAGTGCAGTCAAGCCTTTTGGGATAACAATCTCGTATTAATGCAGGAAAGCAACAAGTTAACATCTGCCACCCAACTCACATGACTGGCTTTATGATAATAGAATTTCCGCCCACCCAATTCAGAAAACATAAATGACGTTTTTGTACTCAAAAAAGTATGATACTTTGAATTTGAAAAGTATGGACCCCCTTATCGTCCCTTGCACAGTTGGCTGGGGCTGTAGAATACACCGACTGCTTCTCTGCAGAGGGGTAAGACCCTCCCAACGAGTGTTCACGATATACCACTAAACAATCTGATGATGAGGTTCCAGCAATGCTGGAGCTTTGGGGAATGCGTAGTACCCCTTGATTGCCATCACTCCCCGGTCTACTCTGTCTCGGAGTGGTGTACCTGATAAGGGTCCTATCTATGGGTCAAATAGAACTAAACTGTGCTTTTTTCAATATACTGATTTTGGCATTTAAACTGCGTATTTATGCTAAACTGAATTGTTTGAAATAGAAATGTTTTTGACAAGCTGTGTACTCTTGCTAAACTGAATTGTTTTAAATAGAAATGATTTGTTACATAAAAATGGATTTGGCGTTAAATAACCTACAAAAGTCGATATGCCATAACCCCCCCCCCACAAAAAAAAAACTAACAACCAACCTTATCCTCCCATCTATGGGTTAAATAGTTCAACTACCGTTCTTCTAGAAGGATGGATTTGGCATAAAATAACATACGGTGGTTGATATGCCATTAAAAAACGAAACCAAATCAAATTACAGAGAATATTGATTTGTTCCAACAGATTTGTTAAAATTTGAGATCGTTTGGGCCAGAATTGATCAAGTTAATAGAAACAAAATATCATTTTTTAAACACTCTGTATATGATACTACATACTTAAGATACTGAGGATTTTCAGACGTTCCTAATTTAGTAACTTGTAGGTTTCTCATGTATTTTATTTAAGAAAATGAAATTTTAATATTTCAAAACTATAAATACAAAAAGTGGACGTAGATTCTAATTGGAACAAGTTCTTTTCCGTACTTGTTGTATATATATATATATATATATATATATATATATATATATATATATATATATATAGAGAGAGAGAGAGAGAGAGAGAGAGAGAGAGAGAGAGAGTGTGTATGTGTGTGTGTGTGTGAGAGAGAGAGAGAGAGAGAGAGAAAGAGAGAGAAATAACAACGCGAGACAGCTGCGAAGACCAGCTTCTGACGATGATATTCAAAGTTGGCTGCAATTTAAATAAAAATATTAACATATTAAAATTGTTTTTAAAAACACAATATAGAATGATTTTTACATTTCTGATACATTGACAATCATTAACCAAAGTTTAGCTTACTAATAGTATAAGATAATTTCGTTTATCATCATGGGAATAGGTGACCCGATTTGCAATCTTGTTGAAAGCACTTGCAACAAATACTCGACGAAAAGACATGAACACATCTGTTCTTTATCCAATTAAGAATAAATGGTTGAGTTGATGGATTCAGTTGCTTTTTAGGCCACCAGACTAGGAGAATGAAAACACTGAATTAAAACTAGCTTTATTTGCTCTAATAGATACTATTGTATCGCATCCTGCCAATGACGTATAGATTGAATAAATTTAACTTCAGAGTTGATAAGTCTTTACTTAAGAGAAACAGACTTTTTTGATAAAATGATAATAGATTTGTGATGCCACGTGTGTCAAATTCTCTTCTCAAATCTTTTGAATTCAGACTTTGTTTCCTAGATAGTTTGCCTTGAACAGGCAAGAGATCAAATTCTGTTTTACCATTTACAGCATAACTAAAGAGGCTAATGATGTTTATATGCCTTTGCTAAGAGTATAGGATTTACATTCCTATATTTTATCCTATTACCCAACCCCTCCGCTCGGGCAGAATATGACACAAGGTCAATTTATAAGCGGAGTTTAAGAGGTTTGAAGTCAGATTTTTCCTTCTCCTAGACTAATTGCCTCACCAAGGCTGAAGAACCCAGTCTGTCCTACTATTTACCCATAGCTGGAGGGAGAATAATTGGATTCATACCTTTCCTAACGGTATTAGTGCTATGTGAAATGCAATCAGTCTCGCCCAGGATTTGAATTCGTGTCACCGTGTCTATTTCCTATGACGATAACCATTACACCACGGGCACCTCCATTCCTATATTTTATAACTGACGTTATGCCACTTGTTCCCGAATCAAAGATGGCGGACATCAGAAAATTCTTGTCATGGAGTAGGCTCCAAAAACCCTGGAGAAAATTGAAGTTGCGGACGTAGTTTTGAATACCAACTACGTGGTTCCCCTGGCCAATAAATACACGAGACTAATTAGTCTCGGGAATCTATTGGCCAGGAGAACCACGTGCATGACAAGAATTTTCTATAAATACTCTAATCTTCTAACACTCACTCTCTTTTTTACAATTTCACTTGGAGAGTCAACACAGCTCTCTTTCACATTTTCACTTACTCTGTCCAGTGTGACTTCCAGAGAGAACACTCTCATTCTCTCAATTTCATCTAACAAATCAACACACTCCTCCTTTTTACATTTTGATTTCAACAGTCAACAACCATGAAAATGTATACTCCACGTAACCATTCTCTTCCTTGTTATACTTTTTTTGTGAGACATTTTCCAACCTCGAACACCGAGATTTCGTCAAACCACAAAAAGAAACAAACAGTATAAATACTTAGTCAACATGCATAGTACACTTGTTCAATAGTCCTTTTTTGTAGTATTAGTGTTAGTCACTCACAAACACTCTCTCTCTCACACACACACACACACACACACAGAGGGATATTTCACGAACAGTATTAGAACTTTAGTAATGTTTTAGAATGTTTCATTGCATGTATTTTTCTTATCTGAATTTGAATTTGTTTGTACTGCAATGTTTTAATTGTATTTTTTGTCCGCGTCGTCTCCATATCGTGTACTTCATGTACCTTTTTCCAAATATAAACCAACAAAATAAATGGTGGAATAAATAAACACCAACAACATACCACAACAAACTGGAGAATAGCCACTACAAATTTGGAGTATAACATATCCACAAAACAATTAAACAGTCACCACCTACGAATTACATGTCCCTCTACAAGGGCATTCAGAATTTGAACATGGTATTCATTATCATCCACGGTAAACATTAGGGCAACAGCGCCTCTGTTGCTGAGAAAATTTACCGGAAATCTCACCTTAAAGATGTCAAGCATTCTTAATTTTTTCAAATATTTTCTTTATTCTTATATTATCATTATTTTACTCCTGTGAGGGTTTGTTACACAAGCGTTAGTTGATGGTTTTTCACTGGAGTTTGAATGGCTGCAAGTCTCTTCAAGTATCCAGGTATATTCTCAGGGTTCTGCCTAATTTTGATAATGCTGTAATTTTGATGGTTTCCCCTTGTTCTTTCTTTTCTATGTCTTCCATTACAATTAAGAATTTTGGGGGGATTGTTCCACCAGCAATGATTAAAATTGTTATCTCCATCATCTTCATATTCCTTAGTTTCTTTTTAGACCTCAAGCAAGGTCTAGATATCAATCTCTTTTTCGTTTTCTCAAAATGTTATTTTGTAGTATGTCAAGAGGGCAAAGCATAGTACTAAGAAGGTTCACTTTTCTTTTTCTTTTTTTTTTCTTGCTGTTGTTGACTATCAGTAGTTGTAGAAGTCTGGCCGAGATTAGGTTGTCTGTTTGTACTTTAAAATACTAGAGATATTTTTTTGTGTCTCATTTGCCTGTTCGGAATCTTTGATGTGCATATACCGCTTGTTCGTATGGTAATATTTAAACTTCTTGCGCAATTCCCTGTGGATCACCTCTCTACCCAGTCGTATCTTGTTTCACATTCTTTTTGTGCTAATTCTCTGCATTGGCTTATAATCTAATTGATCATTTCGTCTCAATCACTATATCTTAAATTTGCTATTTTGTTGCGTTTTATCTATTTTTGTTTTAACATAGTTGGTCCTTATGTTGTTGTTTTAGATGCAATTGGAAAAGTTTCAGTTTCTCCTCAAGGGTTTCTCTTATTCATTTTCAAGTCTTCTCGCATGAGATTTCTTTTCTTTGTCTCTTTAAATATTCATACTATTGCTTTTCTTCCCATTTTTGTGGTAATGGTTAAAACGCTGGACTGCTGAATTGTAGTAAACGAGTTCGAACTCCAGTCGCGCTCTTACGTTCACTTTCGGACACATATCCTTGGGAAAGGTTTGAACAACCTTATCATCCCAGCTATAGGTTAAATAGTGCCATTACTCTTCTTCTAGAAGGATGGATTTGGTATTAAATAAACTACAAAAGTTGATATGCCATTAAATAAAGAAACCGAACCAACCGAACCTATTTTTGTTTACTAGTTAATGTTGTCCTGTTGATCATTTTATTGTTTATGTTTTTTCTCCTCGCTGAAATTCGTCTTTCTTCGCATTTTTTATGTAGTCTTTTAATCTAATGGCATGATGACTCAACTCTATCTTCAATGCACTTCATCCCACTTTGTTTTTTTTTAACGCTTTTAGTCAGTCAATGTCATCTTTGGAATTTAAGGCCTTATACATCATTACTTTCTCTTTTTCTCTCGTCAATATCTATAAGTTCCTCCGTCGCCCACTATAGGAATGATCGTGAGTATATTACAAGTTGAATAGCCCAAGTGTTAATCACTTTAATGCGTTTTCAGTTATGAAGTTTGATTTTGATAAGATGCCCGTGGTGTAATGGTTATCGTCGTAAGAAATGGACACGACGACACGAGTTCAAATCCTGGACGAGACTAATTGCATTTCATCTAGCACTAATACCCTTGGGAAAGGTATGAATCCAATTATTCTCCCTCCAGCTATGGGTAAATAGTAGGACAGACTGGGTTCTTCAGCCTTGGTGAGGCAACTAGTCTAGGAGAAGGAAAACTCTGATTTCTAACCTGTTAAACTCCGCTTAAAATTGACCTTGTGTCATATCCTGCCCGAGCGGAGGGGTTGGTAAATATGATATGATAAGATTCTTCGTCCTCCTGAGATACTCTTTTAAATTTTTTTTCTTTCATCTTTGCTTGCATGATGGTGTCCGCCTCGCATTTTCTCAAGTACTTGTAAGTTTCCTTTTTTTTTCCTGGGAGTTCTGATTTTTTTATGATTTGATTGTTATAATCCCTCCGTAATTCGATATTTTCCTCTTCTCATTATTTGCATAGCACATATTTCCCGACCAAATTCCATTCCTATATTCTGATTGTATGATCTCACTACCTCTGTTAGGGTTTCCGATTTCTTTTACATTTCGGCAAAAAGTTTGATGTCGTCATTCTACACGGTTAAAATTTCCTACCATTTAGTAAGTTTATAGCCGCCTGTGCATTTTTTAAATATGCGTTTAAGTGGCATCATTGCTTTTACAATTAGTTATGGTAATAGCACATCTCCCGCGAATACCCATCTCTTGATTTTCACCACAATTAAGGCTTTTCCAACCTTTTTTCTTCGTTTCCATGATATATGTATATGACTTCGTCTGCTATCTTGTACATTTTAGAACATTCTATTATCCTGTTTTTCGCGATTATATCATATGCCTTTTTCCGGTCAATCCACACCATAACTACATTTTTTCGTCTCGTTTTGCTTTACTTGAGGTCGTGTTAATCAATGTATAGTACATCGCCTGATCTTCTTGTTCCCTTGTGGCATCCTTTCTATTCATCGGGTAACAGTCCGCGGCTTATCAGGGAGTAGCAAAGCTTCCCGCTAATCTGTGCTATTACTATTTTCCCCATCATCGGTAGGGACGTTATTGGGGGCGGTTCCTATTTGGAGGTCTTTTTGGATCAGGGTGGTCTTTTCTTTGGTCATCCTTTGGGTGTTGCTGTTTGTTTTAATTATTTATTCATTTTGATAGAAGTCAATTGTGGACTGAGATAATTTTTTAAAACCAGAATCCACGTATGCCAACTTGATATGGTGATTTCCAATTCAGTTCCTTTGTCGGTCTTTTTCTAAACGAATCAATGAATATTTTCGCTTTAGGGTTTCCTCGAGTCCTTGTAACTCTTTTTCCATGTTGCTTATCTATTTGGCTTTTCTTATATGTTCTCTATGTTCCAATATTTTGCTCCAAAATCGTTTTGCTTCCTCTGCATCCGGTTGTTGGTATATTTTCGTGGATTCTCCCCCTTTTTGCTGAAAATTTTTGTTGTTTTGAAATGACTCGTCTTTTCTGTATTGTTTGTACCTGTCTCGATATATTTTTTGTCTCCCTTCTTTCATCAGTACCTTCTGATTTATCTCCACGGGTTTTATCATTTATTTTAATTGTTGTTTTTCTTTTCTTCTTCATCCCAATATATTCCAAAGTTGTCGGTCATTATAACCAATTTCTTTGTTGTTGCAATTTTTTAAAATTTGTGTTCCCTGTCGAAATTCCCATCAAGGTTTTGATTTCCTGTTTTTGTTGTTTTGGAGAATATCAATTTTAGAGCAGACTAATTTCGCTCATATATAAGTTAGTTCGTTTAATTGCGTAATGTTTGTTGGGATATGTGTAAATAATTTGTTTGTTTTTTAATTTTCTGTCTTGACTGTTTTCCAGTCATGTTTTCTGAGACATGGTAATGTGGTCTTCTTTTCAGACACAATTCTCTTTAAAATCTCTACATTAATTTTTTTTTTCTAGTGTTTATCGTTCTTCTGTGGAGTTTGGGTAGTTGGTGTTACTATTGCTTTCTGGTTCAGTTCAGTTCGAAAGTTCTTAGATTTAAGTATTTAGGGTCCCGATTATTGTAGTAGTTTCTTATTGACATGATTCCCTATTTATTTTTTAGTATATTTTTAATATTTTAAGGTAAAAAATCCAAACTTTCTTTATTATTGCCCAAGCTTGTTCAGCGAGTCTTTGTATTGTTGTCTCAAGTCAAGCGCACATTTCCCAGATTTCTTGTATTCTTGTTTATTATCTCTTAGTGTTAGATTTCACCTAAAGTAACATTGAAGCGACATTTTGTTGTCTTCCCAAGTCCATTTTTTGAGTTGATGTCTCCGATTTGTTTGATTTCTTAGTTTATTATTATTATTAATATTATTTTACTCTTGAGTGTTTTTCACACCAGCGTTAGATAATTAATTTCTACCGGAATCTACACAATGTTATACTAGTAGGAAAATCAAGTTTTGACTTTCAGAAAATTACCATTATGTCACGCCAACACCAGCCTAATTTTCCAGATTGCAATTTGTTGGAATTGGGGTTGCCATCTTGTTTCTTGTTGAGCCATTCAGGATACTCCTTCTAAGTAACAAGGCTGCATTAAGTCTGAACTCTGTTAATTTGCCATTGTTTATATGTAACTTAGTCGCGTCTGATTGGCTAACCGAATGCATCTATTTTAGTCACCTTTCATTGGCTAATCTAGTAATGGGGAAATCTATAAACATCTGCTGACAATTTGTAGACGGCCGACTCCAGTAGGAGACCCCAAACAATCCAACATGCTCCCCTGTTTGGGGGTTTAAGATGGGATTTTCCACCTTTAAATGAAATACATATCAATATAAAAAAATGTGAATTACTCAATTCTCTCTTTTTAATTGTTTGCATCAATATAATTTTTGTTTAATTGACACAAAAACATGATAAGTGATTACATTTTTTTTGTTAGGATTAGCTGGCTGGTTTATTGCCATATTCCGGACACTCAATTGGGGGGGGGTATTTGATGGGATGCAGTTGATGTATTCTTCTGCCCGAATAGAGTGGGATAATCTTATCATGTGCGGTTTGACGGAAGACCAACAAAGCTTCGTGCAATTCCAAAGATTAATTGAAGGCAAGAACCACCAGAAAGGCTTGCAAGAGAATCTGGGTTTAAGTCAATGACGATTTTTGAATAAGTTGAAGTATAGTATTCAAGATATTTAATTTAAGTAAATATATATGATAATGTGAGATCTCAGATTTATTTTCATTTCTGCGTTATTTGGACGTCAAATTATTCATCGTATCCTGTACACATAGTACAGGGAGTAGAAAAGAAATTATTCGAATAATTTAACTTTCTTTATTTGTTCTTCCGTCAATGCTTCAGCATATAATCTCTTCAGTATTCTTCAGGTATAAACAACAATTTAGTTTTTCTTTATTTCTTTCGGTAATGCCAAGTGAAAACGGTATCAAACCGAATTTTATTTGCCAGACGACAATACCATGAAAATGAAATTGATTGATGCCATTTTTCATCCGATTAATTCTTTGCCTGTCAATGGCCTTTGTGGAAATAACACACTGTTCTCCTCTCCTATATATACATAAGTACGTATAAATGTGTATATGTGTGTGTAACTGTATGTGTTTAAACAGAAATGTCCATGAATAAATGCACTATAAACAATTTAAAAGTTTTTCAAAACGAGGATTTTTATCATTTCTATTGGAACATTATACAAATAGATATTATTAGTTATTATTTATTGCCTAACTCTAAAGCATGAAAACAAAAAATGTAAAAAAATTAAAAAAAACAACATGTAAACAAAAATAGAACCTTTATTGGAGGCAAAGAACTTTTAAAATGCACTAAAACGGAAATTAGGAAAATAACAACAATCCCAAAAGAAAGGCAACAGTGTATAGACTGTGTACGTCTGCTCAGCATGTTATGGTTTGCATATTGTCACAAAAATATTAATGTAGAGTTTTGTGATAAACAGTACCTAAAAATAAATGATTTCACTTTCTGTTGCTTCACTAAAAGTAATAGAATTCTTTTATGTTAGATTTTGAAGAATAATACCTTTTTTTGAAAAAGTTGAAGTTGAGTTCTTATTTATACCCACTGTGTGCCTGTCTGTCTCTGACTATGTCTTAGTCTCTCTGTTTCTATGTCTCCCTTTCACACTATATATCTCTATCTCCCTCTATCTCTCTCTCTCTCTCTCTCTATATATATATATATATATATATATATATATATATATATATAAAGCATTTATGCGAGAGTATCATGCAGAGGAAAATAAGTAGGACGGTTGTTGAGTCTATCCAA
The DNA here is from genome assembly GCA_963585895.1 of Sepioteuthis lessoniana. Lineage (NCBI taxonomy): Eukaryota > Metazoa > Mollusca > Cephalopoda > Myopsida > Loliginidae > Sepioteuthis > Sepioteuthis lessoniana. The sequence goes on from OY757912.1 coordinate 101,611,798, forward strand.
ATGATAGAATTTTCTTCTTTGAAAATGTTATTAAAAGTCGAAATAAAACATTCTGATTTTTAGGATTAAAACTTATTTTTCAATGGGATTGTACCAGATGAATCGAATATTACATCTTTTACTTGCTATTTCTAGTTATTACATATTACGACGATTTCTTGTAGCCAATTCTTTATTCAGTAAGAATTGTACAGAGTTGTCAATTATCATATACTTGACTTCATGTGTGCAGACTGACGTCAAATGCACGTCAAGAACGTTTAGGTTTTCAGAGTTGATATATCGTTTGGCGACACAATAAAATGTTCGCAGACTACTTGTTTCTACTTTTATCTGTATCCACAGTACATATCATTTATTTTTATTGCAAAGAAAATACACTATAGTATATAGACTGTGTACGTCTGCTCAGCATGTTATTTTTTTTATGCTTGATAATTAGATAAAATGAGGATGCCACAATCAGTAATAGAATTCTAGAATAGCAAACCGGCTAAGGACCATTTAAGTGGAGCACTGATTTTTACACACACACCCACTCACGCACACACACACGCACACGCAATATATATATATATATATATATATATATATATATATATATATATATATATATATATATATATATATATATATATATATATATATATATATAGTGCATATTTAATGAGTTGAAACTAATAAATTCAGACATGTTGAATACTGTTGAATAATAGTTTCCTGAGAATCCAAAACATGAATTTTAACCTATTTTTTATGATCTTAAATCCAACTTAAAATATTTTACCACGAAGTTTATATTTATATCAGTTGTAATATTTTTGTTTTAAAATTTGAAGTTTTTAAGCGAAAATAAAATCTTGCCAATGAAAAGTTAGTTTTAACAAATGGGGAGAATTTTTTAAAAATTTTCTTAAAAAGTTCTTTTAAAATTCTGACGTTTGTCAATGGCAATGTTTGCTTTTGAAAAGCATTTAACGTAAATAAAGTAATTGTGGAATATGTGTGAGTCTAGAATGAAAACCTTTTAGATACTTGGTCAAAGAGCAAAAATATATGTCGCACTCAGATTGAGAGACGGTATTCAAGTAACTTACAAGTATGTGAGGATGATTTGTACAATTTCACAGTGTTCGCCAATGGTCCTGGAGACCTTGGTTCAATCCAAGGTTGCGTCATTCTAAAGACTGTAAGAATGGTACTTGATACCTCCTTGCTTAACACTCAGCAATATAAGGTACGTATCGAGGGTAAAGTGACTAGTGCCCTCCTCGGTGTTGTAGCTATTGAAAAGGCAGTCTTCTGGTCGCCCCCGACTACGGTCGGCAGCTTTACTTTTATTATAAGATAACTATTGTCTGTTGGACCCATCATATATGAACACGTGGCAAAAATATTTGAGATAAATCAAATGCTGATGTTAAATGTACGACGTACATACGATAATGTATAATACCTAATTAAAATTCAAAAATCTATTAGTATTGATTGTAATAAAATTAAGGATTGTTTTATTTTATTGATAATGGTAAACAAAAATTCAATTTTGTCTTCATTATAACAAGTTCGCATTAGAAAGGCCGAGCAGGTGGAAGTTGGTTGTGTTCGATGTCAGCTCCAGTCATAATAAAGTTTTGTTTTGAATGCGGCTGTGGACAGGAGGTTAAAGATAAACTCTAGAGAAATGATGTCAGCTGAGATTAGGATGACGTAACAGTTAAAAGAATTAATTATGCGTGTTTTAACAGATTAGTTCACAAAATAATTGATACTAAACTAATCAAAGTTTGTCAACCAGCGTGGGTAAATTAGGTTTTGTGACTCATGTGAGTATTCTAAAAAGTATGATGCTGTGGTTTAGTGAGATGACGTCTCACTAAAGGTTTGATATAATGCAATAAGTACATAAAATAGATGTTATATAAAAATTAGAGAATTTATATTTGAGAGTTGAGTTTTTAATTTCAGAGGAGAAGTTGAGTTTTGGACGGAGTCGTGATATACTGGTTGTGTGTGTTGAGCAGGGTAACTGCGAACAATATTCGCTCTTAAACCCACACGTTGTCTTCCTCTTCTTGTGTTGCGTCTGACTACTAGAATATCTAAACTTTCTGAGTAAATATTTTCGCATCCGAATAACAGAGTCGCCAATTGTTTTAGAAGAAAAGTATGTAATATTAAACATGGTTCAACGTTTTACATTCATTCATCACAATTATTTGATTTCATAAAGTCGTAAATCAAAGAACTATTGAACAAAACAAAGTTCTTTGTTCATTTTACGTTGATCATTCTCTTGATAACATTTATTTGACGCAATTCAGTGCTTTGTTGACAAAAACGTTTTAGCTTGAGGTTGGTATGTAGTTCCATCAAAGTCTAAATTCATATATATAGAGGTAAATTTAAGCCTAGTGTCTTACTACGATATTTATAAAAGGAATATTTTTCTAATTATTTATTTTCAGAATATAGGTTGAAAACTTAACTTACTTTGTTCAAAAATATTGTGTTTTGAGTTAAAAAATATCATTTGTCATGTGTACAGAGTTAGTTTTCATTGAAAAAAAATCCTCCTTTTTTTAAAAAAATTACGATTCTTAAAAAAAAGTCTTCAAAAATTGAATTTGACTGTAATTCAAAAAAAAAAAAAAAACAATAAAAAGAACAAAAAAACATTGTCACAATCTTATCTTCTTGGGAAAAAAAATTAGAAAAACAAAACAAAAACAAAAACAAAATACACTTGAGTGGTAAATGGGGAAAAAAGTTACATTGACACATTTTTATTTTGGATTGAAAAATTTCCGATGCAAGAAATTTACTTTAAACGGGAAAATAGTGAATATATGCATATATATATACATATATATATATATAGAGAGAGAGAGAGACAGAGAGAGAGATGAAGAGAGATAGAGATAGATATAAGTGTGTGTGTGCTGGTGTGTGTACTGGTGTGTGTGTGTGTGTGTGTGTGTATGCGTCTTTCTACCTCTTTACATCCGTCTCATGACTACAAGTTTAATGCAATTGTAAAAAAAATGATTGCTGTTCATATACTTAACATTTATTCATATATATATACATATATATATATATATATATATATATATATATATATATATATAAATATATATATGTGTGTGTGTGTGTGTGTGTGTGTGTGTGTGTGTGTGTGTGTGTGTGTGTGTGTGTGTGTGTGTAATCGTACGCATGCAGACAAAAAGAAACCTGCTATTTGAGACGATGGCCTTTGTCAAACTTTTTTCCATTCTCCATCGCGTTCTATTTATAAAGTGACAATCTAAATCATACATATATATATATATATATATATATATATATATATATATATATATATATATATATATATATATATATAACATAACATAAAGCGTTTTGAATCTGTCTTTTATTTATTTTCGAACTGAAAGAATGCAATCACATGAAAGCAGAGACAATCAAAGCTGATAAAAACATAAAACTAACAGAGCGTTTATTACTGGCAACATTGCATTAAACATTCAAAAACTTTTGATTAGGTGAATAACATACCACATGGGCAAAGGATTGTTTTGACATTGTAGCAACATTAGGAATCGGCACAGAAAATCCTGGATTTAACAATGACTTTTTCATAGGAGAATAAAGCTTGTCATAAAGAACACAAATTTACTAGATAACATTCATGGACATTATGATCATTTTTTCTCTTTTGAGAGTTTTTCATACCGGGGTTAGTTAATGGTTTTTCATAGGTGTCTGAGTGACAGCAAGTCTCCTCAAGTGCCTAGGACTCTTCTCAGCATTCTGGCCGATCTCAGCAATAATGAAGTTTGGATGGTCTCCGGATATCCTTTTATTTCCTCTAGTTCTTGTAACAAATCTTTCAGTTGATTGATATCACCACCCCTTTCAGGTTCCATATTTTTTTATTGTCTTGCAAAGTATCCGTACTTATGTCTTTTTTCACTTTCTTTAAGTTTTACTCTATGGTCAGCTGGAACGGCAAAGTCCACTATTTAGCAGATTCTCTTTTTTTTTGTTGACTATCATTAGATCTGGTTGTCTGGCAGAGATGGATGATTCACCTGTATTCCAAAATCTAAGTGATTTAGGTGCTTCTCCTTTTCTAGGGAAGATTCTGGGTTGTGGGTACATCATTTGTTCGTATGGTTATTATAATTATTGATATTATTATTTTAGTTACACCATGAGAGTTTTTCACGCAGTCGTTAGCTGAACGTCTTTATCTAGAGTTTGAGTGAGAGCAAGTCCTTTCAAGTCTCCAGAATTCCTTTCAATTTTCTGGCCGATCTCAATAATGCAGCTTGGATAGTCTCCACTCGTCCTGTTATTTGCAAGTCCTCTAGTCCTTGTTTAAATCCTTTATTGACTGTACCAAGAGCACCAATCGCAATTGGTATAAACGTCACTTTCCTATCCCACAATTTTCTTCAATACCCTAACAAGTTCGAGGTTATTATTCTTCTTTTTACTTTCTTTCAGATTGACTCTGTGGTCAGCCGGGACATCAAAGTCTACAATTCTGCAAGTTTTTTCTTGATTATTCTAAGGTCTGATCGTCTGGCTGAGATAAGTTGATCTATTTGTATCTCGAAATCCCAGAGGAATTTGTGCGTCTCATTTTCCAGGACAGATTTTGGGTTTTGAACATACCATTTGTTAGTAAGGTCAATTTTTTTTTTCGTTGATTATGATGAGGTCTGGTCGTCTGGCCAAGATTAGGGAATCTGTTTGTATCTTAGAATCCCAGAAAAGTTTGTAGGTCTCATATTTCAGGAGAAAATCTGGGTTGTGCACGTACCATTTGTTTTCATGGTCAAATTTCAATGTCTTTACTACTGCATATATATATATATATATATATATATATATATATATATATATATATATATATATATATATATATATATATATATATGTAATATGCATTAATCATGATTCTTTATTATACAATATTGAAAAGTATGTTGAATTGTCCGCTCCAAATAAAAAATCGTACTAAAGAACGTTATCGATTTTAACGAGGGGATCTTTTCTAAATATACGAAACAAAGTTTTGAGTTAGACGTGAGGATGTGATAAAACCCACTGGGTAAGTGGATATTAAAACCGTGGCAATACATATATATAAATATATATATATATATATATATATATATATATATATATAAGTGTTTAGTTTCTTATCATATATTACAAAGTTCAAAAAGTTTGAATAAATCCCAAACTATCAATAGAATTTGAATTTTTGGCTCTCTATTTAAATGCGCATGTACACGTAGGGTTGATGGCTTGGAGGAAACAAACGTTGATTGAACGATACGTTTCATTTCCAACCTGGTTTAAAAGTCGATTTTTCGCAATTATTGTGTTTTGTATCAATCATCTCCGTTTACTACAAATTCTCCTGCAGGGCCAAAGTTTCATGGATTATTCTATTTAATGAATAATCAAGATTTCTATAAATATTCATACTTACTGGCCTATCCGGCCGAACATCTTACAACATAAGAGAGATTATATTTTTGTAGCACAATACAGGCACACACACACACACACACACACACACACACACACACACACACACACACACACACACACACACACACACACATATATATATATATATATATATATATATATATATATATATATGTAAAGAGAAATGCAGGAAAAAGATTTGGAGTTAGAATGGATTTCCTTTGATATTTGATCGAGAAAATTAAAGGTTTTATATACATATATATATATATATATATATATATATATGTGTGTGTGTGTGTGTGTGTGTGTGTGTGTGTGCTCGTTGGAGCTCTAGTATATATATATATATATATATATATATATATATATATATGTAAGTATGTATCTGTCTGTCTGTCTCTCTTGCTCTCTTTTATTATATATATATATATTTTTGTGTGTGTGCGTATAAAGACATAAATCTTATACTAATAGAATGAATGATATATTTGTTATTCTAAAAATGACTAAATTACAAGCGCTCATGCTAATTCATGTTAGAAGAAAGATAAAAATAAGTCACTTCGACGTAATATAATTCGACTCAAATCTGTCTGCATGCCTTAGAATACGCTTACCGTATTTTCTGTAGATGTTTAACACAATGATCAAATGTTGTATACTTGGTATGACCTGATAGTAACTCGTATGTCTCTCTTATAGACTCAATATCTCTGGGAGTATCTTTAGTTATTGGTAGATAAATATGATACTGTGTATCCGAGTGGACATTATCTGTTTAGATGAAGAAGATTATTTTGAATCTATGTAATTTTGAATAAATTAATTGCACAAGTTAAGAAGTCTTGAAAACATAACCTTGTGAACAACCAATTATTATCATAATCAAATAGATAAAATTAAAACCATATGAACATATATAATTACATTATTATTTTTAGTTGCTTAAAAACATATAATAACTTGCAAAAACAATGATTACACTATTTAATAATCTAACAATTGTTGCATAGCATAAGGCTAACCAACTTTATTTAAACAGTATTTAACTGGAACACTTGAAATCATTAAACTTTGAGGGATTTATATTTGAGAGAAATGCCTAAAACAAACCAGCAGTTTACATTTTGTATTACGATTATTTTCAAAGTCCACTAAATCCTTATTTTTATCAAATAGAAGTAGTTTCTAGAAAACATATTTTTATGAATAAATTATTTTTATCTAATTGTAATTCATTAAACTCAATAATAGTGAACCCTATCGGCTGGGGCTTTAGAATACACCGACTGCATCTCAACAAAGAAGTAAGACTCCCCACAACGAGTGCCCTGTATATGTCATTATGCAATCTGATGCTGAGCTTTCAGTCCTGGTGCTTTCAGGAATGTGAAATACCCATCTATTGCCATCACTCGCAGGACAACTTTGGCCTGGCATGGTAGCCCCTGAGAGGATTCTATCTCTGTGTTTGACATATAAACTGAGTGCAAACAAATGACTTATAGTAAATTGAATTGTTTGAACTAGACCTGTTGATGATTTATCTGAGTGCAAAAAATGTCAGTTGTATAATTGAAATGTTCGTGATACCATAGCATTACTTGAAACCATTTATCTTTGTTAACGTGTGTTGAATTGAATTGTTAGAAAGAGACCCGTTTGATCATTTAACAGTGTGTGCATAAAAAAATGTGTTACACATCATATATTTAATATATGTATAAAAAACAGGATTTGAAATTATATTGCAAACCATAGCTGACATGCCAGAAAATGAAAAAAAATAAAAAATAAATAGATAAATAAACCAAAGCAATCTATAACTGTGTTTAAATAATTTGTATCACGTTTGGGCATTACATAACCGATAAATTTTACTTAAATTGAAATAACATTAAACTAATGAAACAAACCAAGGGATTAAGCTTGCTAAGGTAAAAGCTTTCACGCGTTTTTCCATGAAATGGGACTTTGAAATTAGAAGAAACCGTTGTCGCACAGAAGCAAACTAACGTATTCATTTCAAAATAAAACTTATGGAACGTATTTTTTTGATTATTTTAATGTGTACATAAATTAGGATTTAAGCTCAAGCGATATTAACAGGACATTGGAGATTAACTATTTAACGGCTCATTTAAAAGAAATTAAAAATGTGAATACATTCACAAAATATATGTTTATTTTTGACACTGTATTCATGGCATTTTACCCAGTGGAGAAAACTTATCTCGTATTCAGTATGAAGAAAAATCCTTTCTCTTATCTACAAACCTGTTGGGGTTAAAGATCAATCTTTGTAGGATGCATTCATTTACTTCGATATATATGTTCGTATACATATTCATATATATATATATATATATATATATATATAAATACACATAAATATTCACTTTTGTAATATATATATATATATATGCTAATATATTTAATACATATTTTAACTGTTTCAAGAGATTTTACATCATTTAAGATGTACAAATACTTTCAGAAAAATGGATATAATTTTGTAATCTAATAAGTGGATCGAATTCTCATTTAAATGATCCCAGATTTTAACAGCATTTAAAAAAAAACACTGAATTCTTTGTTTATTGTATAAATAAACACAGAATTTGGTGTTGTAGCAGGAGTACTACAAGGGGACACGCTAACCCCATACCTCTTTATCATCTGTCTAGACTACGTGCTTAGAACCTCGATTGATAAAATCAAAGAAAACGGCTTCGAGCTGAAAAAGAAAAGAAGCAGAAGGTACCCCGCAAGAACAATTACCGACGCCGACTACGCGGATGACATAGCGATACTGGCGAATACACCCAACCAAGCCGAAACACAACTGCATAGTTTGGAAAGAGCCGCCGCAGGCATTGGCGCCCATGTCAATGCACACAAAACTTAATATATGTGCTATAATCAAACAGGTGACATTTCCACACTAGGCGGAACCTCTCTGAAACTGGTAGACAAAATCACCTACCTAGTAAGCAGCGTCTCATCAACCGAAAAAGACACCGACACATAGCTAACGAAGGCATGGACAGCTATCGATAGGCTTTCGATCATATGGAAATCAGACCTGACCGATAAAATGAAACGCAGTTTCTTCCAGGTAGTGGTCGTGTCGATACTGCTATATGGATGCACCACTTGGACGCTAACTAAACGGCAGGAGAAGAAGAGAGACGGCAATTACACAAGAATGATGCGAGGAATATTGAACAAGTCCTGGAAGCAACACCCCACAAGGCAACAACTATACGGCCACCTGCCTCTCATCACGAAAACTATCCAAACTAGACGAACCAGACCTGCAGGACACTGCTGGAGAAGCAAGGACGAGCTCATAAGTGATGTACTCCTATGGACCCCCGCATATGGCCGAGCAAAAGCAGGACGACCAGCTCGAACATACATACATACATACATACATCAGCTATGTGAGGATACAGGATGTAGCCTTGAAGACCTGCCAGAGGGGATGAACGATTGGGAGAAGTGGCGAGAGAGGGTCAGGGATATCCGTGCAAGCGGCACGACATGACGATGTTGATGATGGTTGTATAAATGCCTTTCCTCTTTTAAGGAATGATATTTCGATTACGGGAAAAAAGCAATCCATAGAATATGAAAAATAAAATATCTAGTTAACACATGCTAATAAAATTTGAGATCATTTAAATTAGAATTCATTATGTTATGAGATTAGAAAATTATATGAATTTTTCTTAATCATCTTGTACATTTTTTACATATATATATAAGACATACGTTTATTCTTATGTATATTGGGGTGTATCTTATATTTTTGTGGGTTAATATATGTGTCTAATGACTCTATATAGTCTTATCCAATCGTAATCAAATTAACATATCTGTCAGCACTTCGATATATTTTGACACTTCTATGTACTGTAGAAAATGGTGAATCTCATGCAAAAACTTTCCTTTTTATATGAGCTTGTATGCATGGATGAATGTATGTGTGTGTGTTATACAGGTAAAACTCTATGTTTACCTAAGCCATTGTTGGTTTGGTTTCTGTGTTTAATGACATATCAGTCTTCATGGGTTATTTAATGCTAAAATCATCCTTGGAGAGGAATAGCTGTGTAAATATTCAAACCTCAATTGGTCGAAAAAAGCTACTCATATCTTTCTCAAGGGTTTTATTTAACCTAATAACATGATCAGTGCTCAAACTCGGTTACTTCGAAGCTAGAGTCTAGCACTTTAATCATTAAGCCACTGAACTTTGCAGACCATCGTGTCAATGTCTGCGTGACGAATACAGTTAACAGTCCAGCCCCATAAAGATATATAGACCTTGTTAGTCCATACTTGACTTCAGGTTTTAATATGTAATAGGCGTACTCTCAATAGCACCAAAATCTCGCTTCTTAGTAGTTTGAAGACCGCAGTGTAGTATTTGTACCTGTGGTAATTTAAATAATTGCATCAAATACATAGATTAATAAATGAATAAAAATTAAATTGGCCACCCTAGTCATTTGAGATCAGTGGCAAAACTTATCCATATCTGCTACTTCTGGTCAATAAAAGTTTTTTTCATATGCAGTACAAAAATAGCATTGGTTTTAAAAATTGTTGGACGGACAAAGTCATATCCATGCCTTTTTACATGGCAAGCAATAGGCTGTATCTTTATGTGCAAAAATAGCAAAAGATCTCATTGTTGAATAGTTTGATAGAAACTATCATGCAACAACAGATGACATTGGAAAATTTCTCTATTCTTGCACTTTTATCTTGTTATTTTGAGACCAATAAGTGATGATTAAAAATATTATAAAACTACAATAGCATAATCGTTATAGACAAGATCAGATACTATCCAAAATGAACTTGTATTACAGGCAACGTTTGATTAGATTGCGTCTGCAAGTCTCCACTTCTGTCAGTATCATATTTTAATCACATTTATTAATGTCAGATTTTTAGAAGTCTAACTTCATTTAAGAAATAAAAAAACAAAACGGGCAGATTCAATTTGCTGAATTGCAAAGTTCTATAGACCATCATAATACATTCGTAACCCTATTTTTAAAAAATCACACCGGAAAACCTGCAAAACAATATTGGGAAAGAAATTCAGTCATTTTTTCCACATAATTTGCTCGATCTGTTTAATAGATATTGCACAGTCATCTTGAGCGACTAGTTCTTACATCATCTGAAGAGATTTAGAGAGCTACTTATACCCTTCTTCTAGAAAATAAAAGTCATTTACGGAAACAATATCATGAAGCTTGAAAATCTCGAAGGAAATCAGGGACACTGGTGTTAACGATTTTTAATTAAATATACTTTATTCAGAAAATAAATCCCAATGTCTCTTTGGTGATGAGTTCACATCTATCTATCTATCTTTTTTTCAGGTGGTTTGAGTGTGAGTTATGGTAATCTTTTCATGACTTTTTTATTATCATCTATAGAAGCCACCCTTATAGATGAACAGCAGTAGTTCCCCGGTCGAACTATTTGATCATGACCGTTGTTCCGTAAGGGGTACGTCCTGCTGAGGTTGAAGCCCTGGCCTCAGTGTTCGAAAAATCAGCTACAGCCAATACATCATAACATAGACATATGCATTCAAGAAGACAGATACATTCATAGCGAATATATTAAATATCGCTTTAGTATATGCATCTGCATGGGACAACTCTGTTAATGTCATCATATGAGGTGTAGGAATGCTAATTGGACCACGGGCCTTAAAATAACTAAATAGCACAGAGTAAATAGAACCGAGGGTTATGGGAGCTATTTTTAATGGCAACCCCAAACCAACAATCCTCTCCTGCTAGAGACCTACCAATGTTAGTGAAGAAACTTATCTTATCTATTTCTACAGCTAGCTACTTGTCCCTTGTTCGTCGCATCCCAAAACATAACGTTCTCGTCATCGGTGGAGACATGAATGCCCAAATTGGTAAAAACGTAAACCTCAAATTTAGCTTACACAACTCGTCGAATTGAAATGGAGAACATCTAATAGATTTCACACTAGAAAATGTCTCAATACTAAATTTCAGAGAAGAAAGGGAAAACTATGGACCAACACCTACACAAAAGATACTAAATGAACGATAGACTACGTCTTTATAAATAAAAAAATGGAATAATAGCGCAGTGAATTGTGAGGCATATTCTTCTTTTAGAGGGTGTGTCCTCCGATCACCGAATTGTCACGGCAAAGATACGACTAAACCTACGAAAGAATGCGACCCGAACAACATCAACCGTGCTCTATGACTGGTACCTGCTTAACAACATGGATACTAGAGATAAATATACATTAACACTAAGAAACAAATTCAATACCCTCAGAATATATCAGAAACACCTACTCCAAATGTCGAATATGATAATTTCGTCAATGCCAACTTGCGAGCGACAGCAGAATGCATACCAACTAAACAAAGAGATAATTCTAGAGTCCCATGGGAGAAATTAACTGTTAAAAAAAGCATGTAGATGTGACAACCGCTTCCAAATGCTGTAGGAGGGACCCAACCAATATCAATACCCTGAAACATAAGAAAGCACAAAATGAATTAGCTAAAAGAACAAAAAATATATATACAAAAGTATATCAATAATATTCGAGACTCTGTAAAAGATACACAATTTAAGATAGTATAATAGACGATAAATGAAGAGACCAGAAGGAAGAGTACTGCAAGAGCTAAACTGAAAGCCACTAGCCAAGAAGAACGAATACACATGTGGAAACAACTTTTTATAGAATTTAGTCGGAAAACATCCAAAAGTTACGCATGAAACAATCACTAAAATTATTACTAAACAATTAGACATCAAACTAGGATAGTTTACGTAAGAAGAACTCGACTTAAAGAAGAATCCAAAAGAGAAAAGCAGCAGGGCTTGATGAAATATCCCCAGAATTATGGAAAATCAGGAAATTAGATGACATACTGCTCCGACTCTGTAATGCCATATAAAACCAAAACACAATAGACGGATGAAGAAAGGGATGTATCCTTCCTTTCCCTATGCAGGGTGACCTCCAAATAGCTAAGAACTACTGAGGTATAACCCTAACACACATTGCTGCCAAGATCTACAATGCGCTTCAATGAAACCACGTAGAACCCAAAATTGAGAAGATACGTACGAATAACCAAAATATCTTTTGGAGAAATCAATCCATGACATCACAAATTCTGACTACGTGTCGAATTCTTGAAATTATACGTACAAAAACCTTGAAACAACAACGTTATTTGTCGACTTCTCAAAGGCCTTTGGCTCTATACACAAAAGGAAGATGGAGCAAATTCTGCTCGCCTACGGCCAACCTGCAGACTATTTTCATATTGTAGCAGGTGTACAGCTAAGAGATACATTAGCGCCATACTTGTTTATTATCTGCCTATACAGCGTGCTTAGAACTTCTATAGATAAAATGAAAGATAACGGTTTCAAGCTAGCAAAGAAAAGAAGCAAAATATATCCCGCACAAACAATTACGGACGCCCACAACTCCGATGACATAGTGTTCTGGTAAATACACCCGCGTAAGTCGAATCCCTGCTGCACGGTCTGGAACGAGTAGCTGCTTGCATAGGCCTCCTTGTCAACGTAGAAAAGAGGGAATACACGTGCTTTAATCAAATAGGCAACATCTCCACACTAAATGGTAGCTCTTTGAAACTAGTGGACAAGTTCATCAGTCTAGGAAGCAGTTTCAGACAATCGGTCATATCGAAGTCAGACCAGATCGATAAAATAAAATGCAGTTTTTTTCCAAGTGGTGGTTGTGTCGATACTGCTACATGGATGCACTACATGAGCGCCAACTAAACGTATGGAGAAAAAGTTTGACGGCAATTACTCAAGATTGCTGTGAGCTGTATTGAACAAGTCCTAAAGACGACACCCCGCAAAGCAGCACCTATCCGCTCACTTACCACCCATCACGAAAACTGTTGAAGTTAGCCGAACCAGGCATGCAGGACACTGCTGAATAAGTAAGGACGAACTCATAAGTGACATACTACTATGGACCCTATTACGTGGACGAACAAGGCAGGAGGACCAGATAGAACCTATATACAACATCTCTGTGTTGATACAGGATGTTGCCTTGAAGACTTCCCGGGAGCGATGTACGATAGAGACGGGTGGTGATGTTGTACAGCCGTAATACAAATACAAGCGGAAACATAATCAAACATAATTTAAGAACTTCAATGAACGAACGGGACATTTCTTATAAAGATATATCTCATTTTATTCTTTAAAGGGCCCACCTTAGTTGTTAGTTGAGGGACTGATGAAGAGACATAACTCAGAGAGAGAGGACTTCTTCTTCCCATATCTTCTTCCAGGAGCCAGGGGGTTGCCAAAGCTTGCACCTCCTTGCAAGCTCGTCAGAGACGCCTCTGATCGGCTTCGTGTCCCACGCTGGACTGCAATTCTCTGCACTCTGCCTAAATCTGACCGTGTGGTTCTCATCACATGGTCTCCTTCTAGTTAAACACCTGTTTGACCTGAATGCCCTGATCGTGGGGTCTAGTTTACTGATCATAACGTGACAGTTGGTCAAAGCACACGGGGTCACAAGGAACGAACCGAAAATCCTTGGCATAAGTTATACGCGTATCATTAAATGAGTTTCCAGACTTTTTTCGTATGGGCACTTTTATTGATAGTACACTCATGAAACTCTAGTCCCCTTCGAAGTAATCTCCTCCTGCTGCAATGCACTTGTTTTACCGTTCCAACAACTTCTGGAAGATCCCATGGAAGTCCTCTTGTGTGAGGGTGTCAATGGTCCTCGTCACAGCCTCTTCAATTTTCTCAGTTTTCTCATAACCTCTGAGCTTAGGGAATAACCAAAAGTCACAGGAAGGAAGGTCTGGACTATAGGGAGGCTGAGGAACTGTCTTGATGCCCATCTTGGTCAATAAGTCTGTGAGAACAATGGAGTTGTGGACTGGTGTATGGTCCTGGTGGAAATGCCACTAACCCGATTTGAATAGTGCTCGCCTCTTCCGACGCAATCTCTTCCTGAACTCCCTTAAAACCTCAACATAATAACCTAACCCTAACCCTTTGGCCAATCAACTCTGGTGTATTGACTTCCTTACTCGTTAACACCTCTCATCATCCCTCACAGACTCCCTGCCTTCCTTGAATTCCTTATGCCACTAAAAAACTGATGCTCCATTCATGCAAGATGGTCAAAAACCAGTCTGGAGCATTCCTTATGTTTCTGGGGCATTTTTTGAAAGTTTAAAACAGAATTTTATTGCATGTCGTTCTTCTAAAGTGTGCTCACGTCCAGATTGCATTTTTGAAATTCACCTGCAGTGACAATCAGGCTTTTGTAGTGTGTATTCCAATTGCTGCTGTACCTGTTCATTTGGACCTGAAATCATAAAAATTGATCTGTCATCTCATAAGATGTATAGCAATAAGATAATAGCAATAAGATACTGAATTTTCAATAGTCTACGAGAATTTTAGATGCCTCTACAAAAAATCTGCAATGTTATTGAATGCACCACGGATAACAGTAAGAGAGCTCAGGGAGATCCGTGCTGGCAGCGCGACATGATGCTGCTGTTGCTGATGATGATATTTTTTTTCTCTTTTGATGAAACATCCTTTATAATTGGTTCGTCATATATGCATTTATACCAATATAGGTGTACATTGACTACTGCTTGTTGAAATATGCTAAACCTGCTTATCATCCAACGTTTTTATATACGTATTTCATGATTTTTATGTGCTGTTTAATATGTTTTAAAACTCCGATTTATTTGGTTAGTGTCATCCTTCGGTTTCTTTTACTGATTTCGTCCTTTACTTTCTCTTCACGTGACGATTATTTAAACATTTTTCTATCAGCCAATCTAACCATATTTTTTTTAATATAACAATTATCGTTTTATATGTTTCAAAGTAAGTATTCAATATCCGATTGCATTGAGTAACCGGTAGATTAGCAATGACCTCGGGCGGATGAATTGTTTCATGTAAGCAGTTTGATTGTCAGTCGATAGCGAATTAGTTTCTCATATCCAAGACTTTATTAAATTTAGTGAATAACAATAATCACTTTTGAGAGTGAGTTTGTTGAGTATTTACCATTCATCTTAGTGACTGGTGTTCAAACCCCGGTAAAATTCAGCATTTTGATTGATGATTAATAAGCTTGGTGCAACAAAAAGTTATTGTTTCTTCATAACCTTTTGTTATATTAGATACATAAATTAATTCATCATTCTCTTTTCTCGTGCAAATAAGGCATTTGTTAAAAAGACGTTGAAATCATGTCTATAACTGTGGGTTATAAGATTTATTGGTTCTGTTCTATAGCTACATAGTAGGAGTATACAAACATAGGTGCACATCTTCTTAGTGGTGTTTCTTCACCATATTGTTCATCAATAATATAATTCTGCAGGGTCATTATTATTCCTCAATTTTGCTTTTTGTGGCCATAAATGTTATTTGGTTATTGATGATTAGGTCCAGAACTAAATGGATAGACATCACCATAGATTTGGGGGAAACCAGAAATATGAACACAATCAGACGAGTCTACAAAATGCAATCAAATATTCTCAAAATCTCATGAGGAATTTGCTCCTGATTACAATATTTTCGTTTTTTTTTTTTTGCTTAATGAAGATCTTCCAGAATTTAGATTGCTTTCAAAGTTATTTCTATTTCTCTTCAACAAAATATAAATTGCCAGTAGCTAATCTTTTTTTGTGTTTTGTTAGCGAATCGTGGAAACAATGAGTGGGTAAGAACGTTCACTTTTCAAATCAAAATTTAACCATATTTGATGTGAATGCGATAATAACCCCCCCCCAAACAAAAAAAAACAACAACAACAGAAGCTCATTCAAAAGAGTATGACAAGTGAGTAACTTCATGGGAAAATGTTTTTTATACTTGCGTAGTAAGCTGGTTTTGATTGGTTACGAGATTAAATCAAAGCTGTGCTATAGATTTCTTCTTCTTCTTCTTCTTCTTCTTCTTCTAATTATTATCATTATTATTATTATTATTATTTTTATTCCTTTAGAGTTTTTCACATTAGTGTTAACTGATGGTTTTTCACTGGAGTTTGAGTGACAGCAAGTCTCCTCGAGTCTCCAGGACTCGTCTCAGGATTTTGGCCGTTCTCAGCAACGCTGTCATTTGGATTGTTTCGTCTCTATCACCACATAACCTACATTAGTTATTTTGTTGCGTCTTATCTATTTTCGCATTGATATGATTGGTTCTTATGGCGTAGTTTTCTGCTGTGATCGGGAGGGATTCTGTTTCGCTTTTAAAGCTTCCTTTTCTTAGCCAAGTCCAGGTTTTCTGGCGAAAGATGTTGATTATTAGTCGTTAAAAACGCGAAAAGTTGTTGTTCTTCCCATTTTTATTTCCTAGTTATTGTCATTCTGTTGTACATCGTCTTGTCAGTATCGTTTTTGATGGCTGTTATAAGTCCTCCTTCATGTTTTTCAATGTAGCCCTCGAGTCATTATATCGATGGGTCAACGCTGTCTTCACTACTGGCAATTCCTTTCCCCACTCCTTTCTTGATGAATATTGTCTATCAACATCGTCTCTGGGATGTAATGCCTTAAACCTCGTCATTAGTTTTCTTGTTCTTTGGTCCATTTGCTTAAGTTCTTCTATGGTCCACTTCAAAAAGGGTCCCGAATATCTAACGACAGCCACAACCCAGGTATTCATTCCTTTCATAAGGTTTCTGCAACACAATTTTGTCTCGAGTTGCTTTCTAATTCACCTGAGATATGTTTTCTTTCATATCCTCTTGTTTGATTATGTCAGCCTTCAATATGTCCAAGTATATACAGGTTTCCTTTTCTAATCTTGTCTTGATTTGGTAGTCCAATTCCATCAGTCAGATATTGTTTGGCACAACATATTTTTCTATGCTAAATTCCATTCATATGTCTTGACGAAATGTTCTAACTGTGTGTATTTGAATGTCCAGTTGTTTTTCATTTTTTTTTGCAAATAGTTTGATGTCATCCATGTATATTAGGTCATTGAACTTTTCCAGCGACCTACTTAGTCTGTATCCGGTTGTGCTTTTTCTGAGTATGTGGTCAAGTGGCTTCATGGCAATTATGAATTGTCACGGTGATAGTGCATCTCTTTGAAGTATACATATTTGGATCTTTGTTTCAGGTAGGCTTCTTCCACCTACTGTTAATTTCACTTTCCAGGATTTTAGGGTTAAACTCGATAAAGTTTATGCCTTCATCCGATATTTTTTACAGTTTTAGGCAGTGTATTATCCCGCTTTGAGGTACCATATCATAGGACTATTTTGTAGACAATCCAGGTCATAGCTAGATTTTTCCATCTGGTCTTGCTCTCGTTTATGATGTGCTTTCTGGAGAAGCAGAGATGAACTCATAAGAGATGTACTCTTATGGATCCCCACACACGGCCACGCAAAAGCAGGACGACCAGCACGAACGTACATTCAGCAGCTATGTGAGGATACAGGTTGTTGTCCTGAAGACCTGCCTAGGGCGATGAACGATAGGGAGGAGTGGCGAGAGAGGGTCAGGGATATCCGTGCTGCCAGCACGATATGATGATGATGAGGATCTATGTAAAGTAACCCTGCTTTGCCTTTGGATCTTCTGCAGCATCATTTCTGTTCCCCCGGGTACAAACCAGAATCCATGTATTCCGTCATGGCCTGGCGTATCAACTTTGACTTAGAACTATAAATGAAAAAAACTTTTTAATGTTTTTGACTGTGTTTTTTTTCATGTCTCTGCATGACATGTTCAGGAAAAGTCATACGAAAAATGTTCTCACTTTTTGGGTGATCGATTTCTTATGAATAGTGCATGATTATTAGCAATGATGTTAGGAAAGTAAAGTGTACCCAGAAGCCAATACAATTTTGGGGAAAAGAGTTACCCTCGTTGGTCGAAGTGAGGATCTTTAACTTTTCAGAAGAAACAAAAAAGAAAAAAATCATTTGATAGCTACGTTTACTTTCGTTAGAATAAAGTCAATTTTAGAAATGGCCACTCAGATTAATGATATCAAATATATAGCCAGAAGCTTCATAACAAAGTTCCAACTCATGAAAAGATGCAAGTTAAAAACTTAATTATCCGTATAAAATTAAATTGTCTGTTGTAGTAAAAATAAATTCTGAAATCACATTTATGCTGTGTAAACTTTGAAACCGAAATGCTTGGCAGAGAATATATGTAAATCGTTACCTTCTATGTATTATTAAAAGTTTCATAAGGTTTGCATGTTTGTTAACAATTTGAAGTAATTAAAGGGCAGATCATAGGAACGTTTAAATCAGACAATATATTTTAATTTGACTAACGTAGCGAATGAGGTAGTTCGCTTTCCAAGTCAAAATTAAATGGCTTTGTTGTGCTTTATCATCTTTTTCAATCTATTTCTGTATTCATCATTATATATATATATATATATATATATATATATATAGTGTTCTCCAATGGCCCAGGTTACCGGGGTTCCTATCCCAGGTCGAGTCATACCAAAGACTCAAAAAATGTTAGTTGATGCCACCTTGCTAAACTCTCAGCATTATATGACAGGGGTCAAGAGTAAAGATGAGCAGTCAAGAAAAAGGAGTGAAGACCTCCTCAACACTTTATTGTAGTATCTATTCAAAGGTGAGCCATCGGGTCACCCTGGACTGCTGTCACAAACTTTACTTTTGCTTACTTATATATATATATATATATATACTGTATACTGCTCCTGGAGTTCTTCATACCGGGTGGCACACTGCAGCTTGAATTGATTACAAAAAATGACGAAAAACTATAACTTCTTTTCTTTATTTTTCCGGATTGCTACGTATGTGGAGTCAAACAGAGAGAAAGAGAGAGAGAGAGAGAGAGAGAGAGAGAGAGAGAGAGAGAGTCAAAGAGATTATGAGTGCACAGGTGGTTGCCTTTGACTGTTAGCCGAGATTCTCTCCTGCCATCTGAACATTGCTAGTTTTATAAACACATCTAATCGACGTTGACAACTCACATCCAATCAAGACCACCTAAGTATTTTCCTTCTGGCTGGCAACCCCGGTATTTTTGCTTTGGGCTTTATATCAAGGTCATCTCATTTCTCATTTCAATGTATCTTGGCCACCTGGTGAATTGACCTGTGAGCTTGTTACTGATTTCCCATTTCCGCAAGCCTGTGCCCCCGACAATACAACACATATATATATATATATATATATATACGAGGTGCATACGATAAGTTTCCAGACTTTTATCGTGTGGGCACTTTTATTGATAGTACACACATGAAACTCTAGACCCCTTCGAAATATTCTCCTCCTGCTGCAATGCACTTGGTGTACTGTTCCAACGCCTTCTGGAAGGCCCCATGGAAGTCCTCTTGTATGAGTGTGTCAATGATCTTCGTCACAGACTCTTTCATCTCCTCAATTGTCTCCTAACAACAGCCTCTGGGCTTAGGAAATAAGCAAAAGTCACAGGAAGGAAGGTCTGGACTATAGGGAGGCTGAGGAACCGTCTTGATGCTCATCTTGGTCAATAAGTCTGTGAGAACGATGTAGTTGTGGACTGGTGTATTGTCCTGGTGGAAATGCCACTGACCCGATTTGAAGAGTGGTGGTCTCTTCTGACGGAATCTTTTCCTGAACTCCCTTAAAACCTCAACATAGTAACCCTATCCCTAACCCTAACCGTTTGTCCAATCAACTCTGGTTTATTGACTTCCTTACTCGTCCCACACATCTCATCTTCCCTCACAGACTCCCTGCCTTTCTTGAATCTGTATGCCACTCAAAAACTGATGCTCCATTCATGCAAGATGCTCCAAAAGCAGTCTGAAGCATTCCATACTTTTCTGGGGCATTTTTTGATGTTTAAATCAGAATTTTATTGCATATCATTCTTCTAAAGAATCAGTTTGCATTTTTGAAATTCACCAGCTGTAACAATCAAGTTTTTGTTGGGTGTATTCCGATTGCTGCAGAAGCTTTTCATTTGAACCTGAAATCATAAAAATTAGTCAGTCATCTTATACGATGTATAGCATACTGAATTTTCAAGAGTCTACGACAATTTTAAATGCCCATATGAAAAAGGTTTGGAAACATATCGTATGCACCTTATATATATATATATATATATATATATATATATATATATATATATATATAAAGTCGAAAAGTAATTAGAATTTAAAAAAATAGAATAACAAAAATTAATTTACTATAAATCCAACCAGCAATAAATAAAGAAAAAACGGAAGTGGGCTAAATGAGGAGAAAACTCTTCCCACCTCCCCTCCCACCCTTCTTTCCTCCGTCTATTCCGAATAATTTTATCCATAAGATCTGAAGAAGTCCTGTTAATTTTTTATCGTATTTTTGATTTATATCAAAAACACATTACAGGATAGAAATTAATTTATAATCCTAATGTGACCGGTTTGGGTTTTTTTCTGAACGTCATATATATATATATATATATATATATATATATATATATATATATATATATATATATATATTACAGTTATATATTGTCTTACCTAATAATTTAATTACACACATTGTCTAAAATACTTTAATAACTTTGGTATTCAGCCAGAAACACCTTCTAAAACAAATTAGGAACATAATACTTAGAAGAAAAAACATTATTCAAATTTTGAAGCTAGCGTATAATTTACAATTCTTATGGGTTGTGATGAAAACTATCAGAGTGAGATTTCAAGATCGATCGAAGACAAATTCATGAAGACATCGGGGATTTCAAAATCAATGACAATTCAGTTGTCATTGATTCAAAATCAATGTTTCAAATCAATTATTGTGTAATAAGCAATGACAACGTAGTTTTTATCTGATGATCTTAAAAAATGTCTGATAATATGCATAATAAACAACATAGTATGACTGCTGAATCAATCACTAAACATTAAAAAATAAAAACCGTTTTTTATAATTTATCTCCTTATTCAATCAAATTACCAGCTCATTGCCCTTGTTAGTAGAGTGTTCGCCAATGGTCCAGGAAGCCTGGGTTCAATCCCAGGTTGCGTCATACCAAAGACTTTAAAAATGGTACTTGATACCTCCTGGATTCACACTGAGCGATGTAAGGTACGTATTAAGAGTAAAGTGGAGCAATCCAGCGAAAGGAGTGGCGACCTCCTCTACACCTCCGTGTAGTAGCTATTGAAAAGGGAGCCTTCTGGTCGCCCTCGACTACGGTCACCAACTTTACTTTTTTTATTTAGTTCTAAATGGTCATAATATATTTTATATAAGTTATTCTTCACTAATCAATTATAAATTACTCTTATATTTGATAGTTATGCTACGATTTCTAAATGGATATTTTCTTAACTAGAATTTTATTTCAAACCCCGACAAAAGAGTTCATTTGAAAAAAAAAAGAAAATGGTGTTAATGAAAATAAACTTTTAAAAGTGGACATATTTGAAGTATTTTCAAAACAACACAAATTATAAATATTTGTATTTATGTTGCTGATTCTTATAAAAGGAGGTAGTTTTTGGTACATTAAAAGAGATATGAAAGCATTGCTGCAAACCAAACCAACAAAAGAAACCTCAACTAAAAAAAAAGTGTGCTGAATGTCACGGGGACTATTCTGGGGAAAATAAAAGTTTCATTCATTGTTCATTCTTGTCTTAGTAAATACAGATTCAATCGCCGTTCTTACAACCCGTATATTTTGGTTTACGCTCGTAGGATTTCATGCCTATAGGTAATCAGTTTGTATTTTTCATTTCCATCAACTATTGATCTATTTCCCAGGATGTGTTCTGGCTTTCGCTCCTGGATTTATTCATGTTGGTTGAACCAAGTGATTTAACATTTTTGAGTGACTCGCTGATCCTACCCAATCATATTAGTTGTCAAAATTTCTGAGACGAAGATTGATAATTTTTATCATTAAGGATTTCCGGACTATTTTCTTCATCTTTAGTCTTATTTGCACAACGTCTCGACCGATATGTCCTCCGGCCTTCTTCAGGTGTTTGTCGAACTCGAGAACCTTCACGGAACTTCGAACTACGTCCTTCTTAGGAGACCATCATCTGGAGGTTGCATGTTCAATCCTGACTGCTGGCGAGTAACAATACCAAAATACTTAAGACTTGTACCCGGTTATGGCTAATGGAATCAGAACAGGCGACCACCGTGGATTCAATAAAAGACGTAGTTTGAAGTTCCGTGTAGGTTCCCGAGATCAACAAACACCTGAAGAAGGCCGGGACATAACGGGTCAAATATTGTGGAAATAACTATAAAGATAAAGAGAATAGTCAGAAAACCCTTAATGATAAAAAAAACCTACCCAGTCATATTTAATTCATTCGTTTTAAACAGCTTTCTTTAATTATTTTTTCTTAATTGACACATTTTAAAAGGCGGTAAAATAACTTAAAGATAATTTCGAAGTTATGATACTGGTCGTAATCTTACGAAGAATGGAAATTCCATTATCTCTCAGCATAAAATAGGCCTAAAGTATTTATCATAACGTTAAAATCAATCAATCATGAACATTTTCACATCCATTATAATGGTTTATACGAAGTAATAAACATTAAGAAAACAAATTTATTTAGTTTTCAACAGTGGGTAGAGATAATTCATACATAAGAAATATCTTCCAACATTCTTAACATCGATTAGAAATTGTAAAGATGAAATTAACTTTTAAAGAAAGTTGGAACATTTTTGGTGGCGTATCACTTTTCTGTCAAAATTGCAGAGTTAGGTACACAACGTCAAATATTTCATATTTTATAGTTCCATCTTTATCAACACACGTTGGCATTTATTATTTTTATTATTTCCGTTGCTGTTCGAAGAAATAAAAGATTTTTAAAAATGCGAAAAAGAGAAAAAAAGAAAGAAAGCATGTTTTGAATGAATAGTGATGCTGGCCAAACAGGAGGAAATATTGGAAGAAAATGTTTTTTTCTTAATTCTTCTTTATCCCTACCTACTTCCGCCTTATGACAATGTGAAGTACTTTCAAGACCTGACTTCAAAAGCATTTGGCGTATAATCTCTATCAAAGAGAAAGACGCCACACTGCAAATGACTTATTAAAGCATATTTATGTAAATGTCAGGGAAACGTGCACGAGAATAAGTTTATGAAAATTTGTACGCTTACGTGCGCCCTTGGAGGTCAGATTTTACTTTTTTTATGTAATGCAAGTATATATATATGTATATATATATATATATATATATATATATATATATATATGCATGTGTGTGTGTGAGTGTGTGTGTGTATGTAATTGCAAAAAATTGTATATATTTCTATATCTTCAACCCATATATATATATATATATATATACACTCACTTATATATATATATATATATATATATATATATATATATATATATATATATATATATATATATATATATGAATACACACATAGTGAGTCAAACACAGTGAGACACACACCCACGCACTTGCACACACATATGTATATAGACAGCGATTGAGCGAGAGAGAAAGAAAGAAGGTAAGAAAGATTTTTTTGTAATCTGTGTTGAATAATAAATGTTGCATCAAATCGTATGTATTGGTATTTATTCATTATATATATATATATATATATATATATATATATATATATATATATATATATATATATATATATATATTTGCACACACACACACACAGATATATATATATATATATATATATATATATATATATAGATAGATAGATAGATAGATAGATAGATAAATCGATAGATAGATATATATGTATAGAGATAGTGAAAGGGGGAAAGGGAGAGATTAGTTTACATACACATTGTTGAAAAATGAATTGAAGCAAATGGAATATATTTCTTTTTTATCTAATATATATATATATATATATATATATATATATATATATATATATATATATATATACAGGTTTTAACATTTATTTATTGTCTTCTGCTTGTTTCAGACATAAAGTTTTTTTTTTAAGTGATGAAAAATAAGTAGGGGAGCTCGTGTTTCTAGATTTTATAGTGAAGATTATTTTTTTGCGATTCTTAAGAAGTTTTTCTATACGTGTATGTATTCATGTTGATGCATCTGTATATTGATGAGAGTGTGTTTGAGAGAACAATTTTGAGAGAGAAAAAGAGAGGGTGAAAAAATGAGAGAGAGATTTTTTTTTTATTTTGAAATAGTGGCATGGATAAATTTTCACTATTTTCAATTAAGAATTTCTCACATGCGCTTTATCTGTTTCAGATTTTGTCTACTGCGCCACAAAGTAAACTCAGATTGGAACTGATCTGAGAACAGCCGTTCCTTGACACAATTTACTCCTCTCGAAATTTAGAAACTTCATCCTACAAACCAAATACGAAGATATGAGGGTTTTTTTTTTAGTGTCAACCTATGGACATATTCATATTTTAGACTGAATTACCATGACCAGAAAGTTTTGTGAGCACTACCCATGACACACAGAACCAATGGACAGCTTTTTCGACCTTATAAGGTCTTATCAGCAGTATATAGCATGATCTCCCCCACTGGAGATCAAACCACGGACTATAGAAGGCAAACATGAATCCTCACCACTTAACCACCGGTCCACTTCGCACAAATGCGGTGCCAAATAAACTCGTTATGGTAAATCCGCGGTCAATTATCTTGATGTATCTTGTAGTTACATCCATACTCTTTCAGAGGACACGGTCACCTTCAGGGCTACATCTTTCCGAGAGGACTAGAGATACGCATCCGCGTAATCATAACTTAATGGGCAAGGAAATACTGTTTCCGTATGTCACATACTGTGCTTGCCGGATTTTCTAGTCGTGGTAATTCAGTTTATACATATTTACCAACCCCTCCGCTCGGGCAGGATATGACACAAGGTCAATTTTTAAGCGGAGTTTAACAATCAACGTTCTCCGTCTCCTAGACTAGTTACCTCAACAAGGCTAAAGAACTCAGTCTCTCCTCCTATTTTACCTAAAGCTGGAGGGAAATTAATTGGATTCATACCTTTCCCAGGGGTATTAGTGCTATGTGAAATGCAACCAGTTGTGTCCAGGATTTGAACTCGTGTCGCCGTGTCCATTTCCTATGAAGATAACCATTAAACAACGGGCACCTCCAATTCAATTTATAATATATAATTCCTCTTTTTTTTAATAAAAAAAAGAAGTAGATTCATATTCATAAAGATGAAAATCAAACTCCTAGTCCACATCATGTTTAGGGTGGTTATTTCCGATGGTGACATTATGCCTACATTTGTCTTTCTATATGACCTTGAATTCAACCCAGGCCTACATCATATCTCTAGAGAGGGTAGTGCTTATCTTATTCGAGAAGTTAGCTGCCGAAAAATCATATATTTTGTAATAGATTCATCACCATACCACAAAAGAAGGGGAACATAATCTTGGGTGTCAAAAAATTTCTTACATCCGGCCACCTATTTCCAGATTTCAACCCCCTTGATTATTATGTATGAGGCGTGGTACTTTAGTGCCAAAGACTAACAAAACTGCGCGCACCACCAAAGATAAACTGAACTCATGGATAACGGCATAATTTATTAATTCAAGCACGGAGGCTGTCAGAAAGGCTTACAGGAGATTTTGATGTGTTTTGGAGACCGTAGTTAAAGCTAATGTTCGGTTTCTTTGAAGAATCTGAATCTAAGATATATCTAGAAAATTTCAAGAAATTTCGATAAATATATCTGATAAAACGATATGTCATTGATAATTTCATTGATGCATAATTTCGACATCAATATATCCATCGCATATTGTACACTTAGGCGAAAAAGAAAATGGCTACAACTTGAATATAGGTTTCAGTTTACTTAAGATTAAAAGAACCATAATGGAACGATGACAAGTATATATATATATATATATATATATATATATATATATATATAAAGCCGACGGTATATAAATCAAGTAAATGTACTTGATAGTTTAAAAGATATTTAATTCTTTTAAAATTATTCATTTCTGAAACAAAATTCGAACATCAGTCAGGTCAAAGCATTTTGAAAGAAAAACATTGTAATCGATAGTAGAACGCTTATAATTTCGCTTTTTTTTAAAAACTTTGGATGATACAACGAATTCCACCCTCACCCAGAAAATGATTTGACAAAATAGAAAATCGAAATAAAAAAAGAAATGAAAAAGAAACGAAATATTGAATATGGGCATATTATTATTAATTAGTAAATAAATGAATACGTCCAAAGAATTTTTTCTTTTATATAAAATACCTTTTTACTCTCCTTCATATCCAAGAGGCATCTATCAAAGGGTAGAATATTTCAACGAGTAATTCCGAATATTATACAATTCTTCCAAGTTGTAGCCGTGTCAATGCAACATTACATCTTCGCCATGAAGCCTTTGGAGAAAAAGTTACATGTTAACAGCAAAATGCTGCGGTGTGTTGTTTTGAACAAATCGTGGAAAGAGCTCCACGTAAAAAAAAAGCTGCTGTACGACCACTCATGGACCATCTTACAACCCATCAAGACGAATAATATATGCAGAGTTCTGCTGTAGAAGTAGAGCTCGAATCATTAGCATATCTGTTTCTATGTGTCGTATACTACCGCTGGATCTGGACAAACAACGAAGAACATGTATATCTAAAAATATAGACTGATATTATTATTCTTCGACGAGGACGCTTGTGTGGTGCAGGAAAGCAGTCGGAGAGATTTTGAGCACACTAGGTTGCTGCCGATAGTCGGAAAAGCCCATGGGAACTGAACTTCAGCCAAAATTTTGACCTTATATAATCTTAAAACTCCCACGTGGCCCATATAGCCATGCTACTTCACCCACAAAACGCTTATTCTTCATTGGTCACAGCTTACACTCACACATTGCTTGTTCCTCATTAGTCACGGCTTATACCCACACATTGCTTGTTCTCCATTGGTCATGGCTTACACCCACACATTTTTACGCCGGTGCATTTTTAGTTTTCCGGTTGTCACTTTGCTGATTTTATCGACTACAACAATCGGGTTCATCGGCGGTCAATGTAATATAATACATGATGGACTTCTGCGCATGGACTTGCTTACATTCATGAACTCTGATGGGCACTATCTTTCGTCTAAAGGACTTTACGAGGGCGATGATGGTAGAGATTTACAGTGAGAGAGAAAGAGAGTGAGAGGAGTTGGGTAAAGGAATCCGTGCGGTTGGCAAGCCTTGATGGTAAAGATTATTTTAAGTAAAGCAAAGTGGTGACCATAGTCGAGGGTGATTGAAGGCTCCCTTTTCGATAGCGACTACACCAAGGTGTAGGGGAGGGCGCTACTCCTTTCCCTAGATTGCTCCACTTTACCCTTGATCCGTACCTTATAATGTGGAGTGTTAAGCAAGGAGGCATCAAGTAATTTTTTTTGAGTCTTTGGTATGACTTGACCTGGAATTGAACGCAGGTCTCCTGGGCCATTGGTGAACACTCTAACCATTATGTTAATAATGCACATAACTTCATATGATTTCATAATAGATTAGTGACATCTATTTTTGACATTTAGTGTAGCATTTAAAAGAAGTCACGAGTTGTAAATTACAACAGGTGTGACAAGTATGATAGGCAAAAGTTTAACACTGGCAGATGTGAGACCATATCTATTTATATGTGATTGTATGTTTTCTCTCAGGTGACGAAAGCCATTGCAGAGTTAAAAAGGAGTTAGTGAGATACCTTTGGTGTGAGCTGTAGAACGCTTTATCATGCTCTCATTGATTTCCCGTTTAGACCGAAATATTAATGATTTAAAAGTCGGCAAGAAATAAAAGTAATATTAGTACATAAAGTTGTGATCACATTGTCATTCCTCGTTTAAGAACAAGACTAAACGTGTCTATGGTACTTTAAGGTCGATATACATAGAAATGTTGAGTGAGGTCTACACAATATTTGCTGATTTAGTTCCATGTAAACCAGCTGTATAGACACGATGCGGGAAAAGTTCGGGTCTGAGGAATTCATAACAACGAGATTAAGGAAAATTTAGAAAAATCCCCGTCCGAATAGAAAAGAATGATCTAAGAGAAAAACACAAAGAATGAAAGAAAGAAGGACAAATTCCAAGAAAAAAAGTAAGAATTATTGTGTTAAAGTTACAATGGTAAAGAGGAGGAAAAAAAGAAAAAAGAAATGTAAGTACACATACCAACAAACGTTAAAAAGCGAATGTTTAATATCGAAAGACTAATAACAAATTGGTCAAAAATAAATTATAGCGAACAATCACACTGCGAATAGAAAAATAAGCTAATGTATTGTTTAAAAAAATAAAAATAAAGATAAAAAGAACAGGTACTGGAAGCAACCGAGGTTTAAAAAAAAGTAACAAAAAAGGGGACGGACATAGATAAATGGATATTTTTTCTTTGATTTTTATGTGAACTTTTGGTCAAAATGATTTGCTGTGTTATTGATTTGTTTCGTCTCATTTTAATTTTTCTGTCGATTTCGAATTATGACAAATAGCAAAATTGTAGGTTTTTATTTATTTATTTGAGCTCATGTTTTCTAGTAATTCTTGAAAGATTTTTGTATGTCGGTTGGAGGGATTTGAGATAAAGTCAGCCAATAAATTTTGAAATCAGAAGTATATAAATAGGTGCCATATTGAAAATCAATTGATTTTAATTTTCACTTCTTGTAGATTATGATTTTTTAATGATATATACCATCTTAAATGTAATGATAAATTGTGTTTTTTTAAAACCATTTGTAAAATCATGAAAAATTATATGGACGCATTATTGAACATCTTTTCTTTGTAGCAAAACACGTGAGATGGGTAAAAAATCCTTGAATGGACGCAATCTGTGATTTTAATTTCTTTCGAATTTTAGTGAACTGTATTCATGAGACACTATGCTGAATTTTATCAAAATATTTTAATGTTTGAAAGGGAGTTGATATAGTTAATTGTTTGGCAATTCTTTGTCGTAGAGTTGAAAATTCAATTTGGTGGCTATGTTCTATTTCATTGGTATTTAGCCGTAGAAAATTCAATTTGGTGACTATGTTCTATTTCATTGGTATTTAGACGTTGAAAATTCAATTTTGGGAATGGAATTTCAATAAAAGAAAACATATGACTTTATTTAAATTAAAATTTCAAGTTCCCTCGGCATGTTTGAAGTTGCGGATTTGTGTGAGCTCATTTGAGGAATTTTGTATTTGTAGGACCGTAGAATGAATAAGACTAGATGACCAAAAGCGAAATTAAAAGCAGGTTCCACTGTCCAATAGAAATCCTGAAATTTGAATCGTTCTGTGTAAATGATGAACAGACAATTTTAGAATGTATGTGAACATGCTGGCATTTATAGGAGAATCATTTTTTTTTATTTTGTTCTATTGCATTAGAAGTTATTTGTAATCAATTCAATTTTGGGAATGAAATTTTCTGGGAATGACTTATATGAATTCTTTGGATTAAGTAATTTAGTTCACAGGGCGGGATTGATGCAGTGGATTCAAGTGAACTTATTGGAGACTGCATATTAAGAGAATTTTGCGTATTTTCTATTTGAAGAGTTGTTGGGCTTGAGATCAAAAAGCAAAAGTAGAGGAAGTATCACCAATCTTGTACCAATCTTGATATTGAAATCGTTACATATAATGGGTGAACAAACATTTTCGGAACGTATGTGAACATACAGGATTTTTCAGAAGAATTTCGGAAAATTTTCAGAATCTAAGAAAGAGATAAGAGTAAATTGGTAAAAGCCATTTCTCGATGAATTATTATTATTATTATTTTTATTTATTTATCTAGTTATTTTTATTTATTTATTTATTTATTTATTTTTTGTAGAGACCTAACATTTAGCGTAGAATGTTTTTGGGGTGATTGGATGCAGTGAATTTTTTTTTGTGTTGTGTCGATTTCCGGAGGCTCGCAAAATTTGGATATTCAGATAACGAAGGTTAACTGGGTTGTGAACAGAGTTTAGAACTGGATAGATATGAAAGAGATCAATAAGGATTCTTAAACTATGGGAATTTGAAAGGTGATCTGATATGTTTCACATTTGCGTAAGAAACAAGTAATTTGGTAGTTTGCTTGACAAGAAAATTTTAAATCATTGATGTCCAAGCACTGGGGCCAATGAGTGGAAACTGGTTGGGATTTGTTATATTCTGATTTTAATAAGACACCAAAGAAAGGATAAAAGGTGTATTCTTGCTAATTAATCTGTGAATAGATGTGTGTTGTGGCGTGCTGTGCAGTCTAACAGAAATAGGAACAGGAAAGTGGAATGTAATTAAAAACTTTTGGAAAGGGAACGCAAAGTAAATGTAGAGAAAGGTCTATAGCTCATTGGATAAGTGTGTGTGTGTGTGTGTGTGTGTGTGTGTGTGTGTGTGTGTGTGTGTTTTAAATTTTGGCTTGCATTTTTTGTAT
Source organism: Sepioteuthis lessoniana (assembly GCA_963585895.1). Classification (NCBI taxonomy): domain Eukaryota; kingdom Metazoa; phylum Mollusca; class Cephalopoda; order Myopsida; family Loliginidae; genus Sepioteuthis; species Sepioteuthis lessoniana. The sequence goes on from OY757912.1 coordinate 101,642,858, forward strand.
GATTGATACAAGTTAGTTAAAGTCATGCATTATGTTGGCGACAGTGAATGTACCTTTGAGGTTTTAGGTATACACGTTTTATTTACGTTGCCATTACCTCTGGACGAAATGTGTGGTCGTGTCCAATGAAATAGATGGCACATCAGGTTATGTGATCATCAGTGAGCCAATAGGATCCAGAGGAAGGATTGTCTAGAAATAGTATGAGTCACTTAGGTTTATTACCAGAATAAGACAAAGATTGTCTGGTATTTTTTAAGTTTCGCAAAGAATACAGATGGCTCTATGATGTTTTTTGTTACATGTTGTCAATGTAAATCTTATGCTGGCTGATAGGAAAAGAATATGGATGGAAATCTTAATAGAATTTTAGAGATAATGAAGCCAAAGATAAGTGCTAGCTTAGGAGAAAAAAAGAAGGCTGAAAAACTACTAACTTGACTGGTATTAATTTGAAAATGTATATTTCTTGGAATGTTACAAAATAAAACAGCGAGATCTATATTTGACATGTAGTGTAACATTCAAATTGTCTCCTGAGGGGGAAAATATAACCAGTTCAACCAGTATGAAGAATAATCGTTGAACTCTATGTCAATCTGAGCCCATAGCCATAATTGTATGATTTCACTCATGAGACAAAATCTTTTCTAGAGTTTAAAAGAAGTTAGTGAGACTCAACGCAAGAGGTCGAACGCTCCATCAAGCTCTCACTGATTTCCCGTTGAGACAAAACGAGTAATGATTCTAATGTCACCAAAAATAAAAGTAACATCTGCAGGTAAATTTGTGATCACATCGTCATTCCTCATCAACGAACAAGATTAATGGTGGCAGTGCAAGAGAGACCGACCCGAAAGTTATACAAGGTGACGGGAAAAGAGACGAGGCGGAATGAAGAAACAAATGAAAGCAGGAGAGGTGATGCTCGCTGGAATATAATAGTGAAAGACCTATATACACTGAAATACTCAGAAATATAGACAGCACCAAAAAAACCAAAAAGCGAAACCAGAATGTTGAGAATTTTAATCCCAGTTATTGAATGTTTAATTTAAAAAACGAGATAAGGTAACAGATACAAAGATTCCCATGAGGTTATTGCAGAGAAACGACTCATCCAACTTCTTAACAAGTTAGATCAGACGTGGAGTTATTTTATGACGAAATGACACACACTTCTTGTTAAGATTATTGCATACATCATCAGCTACAAAACAATTTTCCCACATAATAACCATTTGGGATTATGTATTTTATAACTGATTAGCAAGAGTCTGTAAACCACCCTCTTAATAGATATACGCCTAAACGGAAGTGAATTTACTTTTAACGAACATAGATGAAAGCGTTTTTGCCAGAAAATTTTTAACCGGTTCGTACATTTTTTGATCAGTTTCATTCGCGTGGATCGCGGTGCAGTTCCTTTTGTTGAGTGATATCTCTATTCGAACGGTTCTCGTCGTAGGAGGTTGATTGAACTGAGTTCAAACCTTGAACAAGGCTGTTTGCATTTCACTTAGATCAGTACCTTCTATTGGTAAATAGTAGAGAAGACTAAGCTCTTTGACCTCCGTAAGACAACCAGTCTACGAGAAGAAAAAATTAAATTCAAACTAGACCTGTAGAGATATTTTTTCAGTCAGGCTATCTCTGCCCAAGAAACACTATATGAAAAGCTCCCACACAAGGAAACCAGATTACTGGACTACACATAGATTGTACTGATGATGAGTGTAATTTTAAAATGATTTTCTTGAAATTTTCATATAACATGTCATAGTCTATTACAAGGGTACTATGATGAATTTTACATCCAAAACAGTGTCAGAGACACTAGACAGATGTTTAAAATAAAGTATAGATGGATCATTTAATCTCATTCGTTCTCTCCTCCTAAATACTAATACCAGATATTAAAACCCAATCATGAATATATTTAAGAGGAAAAATTAAAACCAATTAGATTGGAAAGAAATCTGAGTCAAACCCATTTCCCAACAGAATTCCCCCCAGGAAAAATAAAGTTGAATGTATCAGCCGAAACGTTCTGGAAAGATAAAGAAAAGTACAATAAAAATAAGCAGTGAATTCATATGGAAAAACGAAAGCATTCCATAGGAGAATTTTGCTTTTATCCTTTGTAGCACAAAGACATTTAGCTAAACCAGATAACAGCAAAAGTCTTTGCTGTGTTTGAGGTGGTTTTTATTTTCTGAGATTATGTATTTTCATTGAACCATATTTTTTTTCAGAGAATCGACTTTATCATAGTGAACCCGATGTTTTAGTGATAACATCTTCGACGACTTACCTGGTTTTTCTTTTTATTAATTGCAGGAATATATTTGTCTTAGTTGGTGTTAACATTTTAGTAAATACGTCTTTTCTACTGTTTCCACTTCTGGGTGGTATATTAATCACTCTCTGCTGGTGAGGCTCCAGTTTTGAAACTCAGTGATATGTAGGGAGTAGCGATTTACTGCAATTTATTTCAGGTCTATTCTCACCCAGTGTGTTGGTATCTGATATGGTCTCATTTATGGATCAGGTAGACCTGTTTAAAGTTATTCATATAAGATAGAAACACTTCATAGCATAGAGCTTTGAGTATATAACTTTTATTAAGAATACTTACTTAAAGCTGATATTATTTGATAAAAATTTTGTGTCAAATGGGACTATATAATTATTTACGTAGCTAAGCTTTTATGTAGCACAAGGTCAGAAATCTTGGGCAGTTAGTAGGGATTGAACTTATGACCAATATTCTGCTCTTTTAGTATGCTAACTGTTACAGAACATGAGGTACCCTATTTGAAACCATATAACTGTGAAAACGAATCATTATGATTAAATATAAATCATCATCTCTCTCGCCTCTTCCTCCTATCGTTCGTCGCCTCTGGCAGGTCTTCAGGGCGACATCTCGTATCCTCACATAGCTGCTCCATGTATGTTCGAGCTGGTCGTCCTGCTTTTGCCCAGCCATATGTGGGGGTCCATAGGAGTATATCACTTATGAGCTCGTTCCTGCTTCTCCAGCAGTGTCCTGCACGACTGGTTCGTCTAACTTGGATAGTTTTCGTGATGGGAGTCAGGTGACCGTACAGTTGGTGCCTTGTGGGGTGTTGCCGCCAGAACCTGTTCAATATTGCTCGCAGCATTCTTGTGTAATTGTCGTCTAGCTTTTTTCTCCCGCCGTTTAGTTAGCGTCCAAGTAGTGCATCCATACAACAGTATCGATACGACCGCTGCCTGGAAGAAACTGCGTTTCATTTTATCGGTCAGGTCTGATTTTCTTTGTATAAAAGTTTGTACAAATTATACGTATTAGTTAGGAATACTTGAAACCGTACAAATGTGAGTAATTTTTTGAAGTAGATAGAAATATTTGGTTATATATGAATATGTTAAAAAAACTCTTTCAAATCAACTATCTTAAAATATCAATACAAAATAACAAATGCGATATACTGACATCTAAGCATAAACTAACTCCTGATGAGTTGATATGCTAATAAAATCATTCTTGCCCAATCGACTGAGGCGGGAGAATATACCGTCTGCTTCCCTGGTAAGAGGTAAGACTCCAACGAGTGTCCCGGATATGACACACAACAATCTAATGGTGAGGTTCCTGTAATGCTGGACCTTTGAGGAATGTGGAGTACCCCTTCATTGCCATCACTCCCAGGTCCACTCTTGTCCGGAGTGGTAGCACCTGATAGATTTTTATCGATGGGTCAAATAGAACTGAACTGTGTACTTATGCTAAAATGAATTTCTTGAAATAGAAATGTTTTGACATTTACAATGCATGCTTATGATAAAGTGAACTGCTTCAAATATAACTGATTTTGTGTGCTAAACAGGATTATTTGAAATATAACTTTTTTTGGACAATGAAACTAATTGTGTTAAAGTAAATTGATTGAAATAGAACTGTTTTGACATTTAACTGTGTGTAAACAAAAACTATACTTATACTCAACTGAATTATTTGAATTTCAACTGTTTGACTGAACTGAATTGCTTGTAATAGAAATATTTTTGACAATAGAAGGGTGTACTCATGCTAAACTGAATTGTTTGAAATAGAACTGTTTATTGGTATAAAATATATTTGGCATTACATAGCCTATAAAGGTTGATATACCATAAAATATAAATAAACACAAAATCAATTAATCCCCATTGGATAAACTAAGTATATTTTTATCCTCATTTATTCTGCTATTAATACAACATATCGATCACTAAAATCTTTGTTTTTCATGTTGGGAATATTTATTTGATCTTTAGATTTGGCTTTCTACTTGTATTTTTTTACAACTTCTCATTGTCTTCAACGTAATATATCGACATTCTTCTGATTTCTTCAAGTGTAAATCATATAGGTCATTTTAAAAGTCGCTGAGTAAATACTGAATGTTAAGATCTCAGATGTTAAGATAGGAAAACTTTTGAGACTCATATTGTTTCTTATCAGGAAGTAACAATCTTTTTGCATTTTGTTTTATGTTGTTCTTATTTGTGTAAAATATGAATACAAACACTTTATCTTTGGATGTAATTCTTTGCAATCGGTACCGGCATAAATTGACCTGTTTTTATTTTGACATTTCAATTTGTTTAAGTGTAGAACGGAAATGTGTTTGAAAAAATCCGTTCATAGATATTTCTGTACATTACTAATTTGGTACCGACACGAATCGTCTCTAAAATAATTGTTTCTTGCTCCTCATTCAACCATTAGATGTTACATTGTCAAACAGGTGACAGATCTACACAATCTTATATAAAGACTTATGGAGACGTATAGGCTCAATGTACAATTTCCGTTCGGCTCTCCACACGAAACATTACACTAAAAGCTATTTTTCAAATATTCCTCGTTTTATATTTAATCGGTACACACCAAACATAGATGTAAGGAAAATAAGACGCAAAAACTGCAGGATTTCCTGTGGAAATTTGAATCGCTAAAAGGGAGACACTATAGAAGGGATAAAAGGAAAACAAAAGACAAATTAGAGAAATAGCTAGCTAGCTAGCTAGATAGATAGATAGATAGACTGAAAGATTCAGCTACTGTTAAAATTTAGTACATTAACACACGTACGGTATATTTACTTATTTTTGTTTATTTACTAGTAAATATACTAAAAAAATAGACGCCAAACAATTTCATTTAGTAGGTGAAAAGTCTATCTTCCTGAAATATACCTTAAACAGACCATATCAAATTATTGGTGTGGTCTTGAAGGGCCACAAATGAATGACACAAAGAGATGTAACCTTTACAGCAGTATATGATTACGGAAATACAGACAGCTACGGATACCGGTATCTGACTAGACTCGTTTGTCTCGTTTATGGAGTCTGTCTCTTTTCATTGTGTCGGTGTGGGTCCATGGAGTGACGTCATGGGGTATATACCATAGCAATCCTTTAAATTAATGGTATCATTTACGAGACATACAGAGGTAAATATCATGCAATAACCCGATATTACGGAGAAAAATATAGAAATCATTGACTTATTACAAAGATGTTTTATGACAGTATTAAAACTTTTGGTTACTGATTTCACTAGTTTCAGCAATATTCGGTATCAAAATACTTTCCACTTTCCAGAATGACATTTAATAGATCATTTTGAGTTGATTGAATATTCACACTATGAATGTAATATGTATATAAATGTGCATTGCCTTCTTAAATGAGTTTTACGATCCTTTCCATGATTTCAGTAGACAGTAATTTTGTAATGTTTTTCTTCAGTTAGATCTTTTTGAGGTCTATAAGAACTGTCTTTTAACTGTAGACCGATTCGCATACGTAGATCTATCGTAGTTGTTTTAAGAATTTAAATTACGGGATCATTCCATAATTCTTTTTTCCAAAGACTGAGCCATTCGATAATATTTCCCTGTGGGTAGTTTGAAAAAATTATGCCAATAATCTGAATCCTTTAATCTAGTTTTACATAAGGATGTTTAATGAAGGCAGAATCTTCAGCTCTTTAATAATCAATGACTTTCGTCTTGACTGTCATTAGTTTATTTACTACTATATACAACTTCCTAATAACCTCCTCTGACAGTGATAATTACATAATTTATTTACACAGATTACATGCATACATGAAATACGATTCGAATTCCAATCTTCACGCGGAAAATAATTTTTATAATGGAACAGGACTTTCGTCAACAATGCGTAGATTACTCAAGGAACGCACAGGGTAAGAGAAAAAGAAATATACAAAAGAGAAGATAAGATATGATTTCTTGATATTGTTCGGGAAATATCAAGCCACTAGAATTTATGAATTATATGAATATAAACTATAAAAAAAAGAGGTATGTGGGTAACGTATATTAGGAGGGATTTGTAGTAAAAAGAAATTAAGTAAAAAACTGGAGACATATTTGATTCGATTCGTCAGCGTATGGCGATGCCGGAATCGTTGAAATATATATATATATATATATATATATATATATATATATATATATATCATCATCATCATCATCATCATATCGTGCTGGCAGCACGGATATCCCTGACCCTCTCTCGCCACTCCTCCCTATCGTTCATCGCCCTAGGCAGGTCTTCAGGACAACAACCTGTATCCTCACATAGCTGCTGAATGTACGTTCGTGCTGGTCGTCCTGCTTTTGCGCGGCCATGTGTGGGGATCCATAAGAGTACATCTCTTTTGAGTTCATCTCTGCTTCTCCAGCAATGTCCTGCATGTCTGGTTCGCCTAACTTGAATAGTTTTCGTGATAGGGGGCAGGTGGCCGTACAGTTGGTGTCTTGTGGGGTGTTGCTGCCAGGACTTGTTCAGGATTGCACGCAGCATTCTTGTGTAATTGCCATCTAGTTTCTTCTCCAGCCGTTTTGTTAGCGTCCATGTAGTGCATCCATATAGCAGTATCGATGTGACCGCTGCCTGGAAGAAACTGCGTTTCATTTTATCGGTTAGGTCTGATTTCCATATAGTCGATAGCCTATTGATAGCAGTCCATGCTTTCGTTAACCTCGTTTCGATGTCCTTTTCGGTTGATTCGACGCTGCTTCCTAGGTACGTGAATTTGTCTACTAGTTTAAGAGGGGTTCCTTTTAGAGTGGAGATGTCCCCCGTTTGGTTATAGCATATATATATATATATATATATATATATATTCAACTTTCACACCGCGACTTTATAAAATAGATATTTCCACCTACAGTTTTTTGTCTTTTAAAATGTGAAATGCTAAAGTAAAGAATATTGTATATTTCACATTTTCCACTGATAATTATGGATATATTTATTGCCTATTTCTCACATAATTTGTCTTGATGATGAGTGTAATTTTAAAATCATTTTATCGACATTTTTATAAAACAAGTCATAGTCTGTTACAAGGCTCTATGATGAATTTTACATCCAAAAGAGTGTCAGAGACACAAGACACTTGTTTGCAAATGTTCCAAACAAGGTATAGATGAATCATTTAATTTTATTCGTTCTCTCCTCCGAGATACTAATACCAGATATTAAAACCCAATCACGGAGTTCTGTCAAATCACGGATATATCCAAGAAGAAAAATTAAAAGCAATTAGATTGGAAAGAAATCTTAGCCAAACCAATTTTCCAAAATAAAATTCCCCTCAAAAAAACAAATTTAAATGTATCAGCCGAAAGCTTCTAGAAAGATAAAGAAAATTGCAATAAGCATTGAATTCATATGGAAAAACGAAAGCAATTCATAGCAGAATTTTGTTTTTATCCTTTGTAACACATAACGACCTCGAAACTTTTTTATGATAAGAGGCCTGATTTAAGGACCTCCAATATGTTGACTATATTAACTACAGAATAGAGGAGACACTTAACTACATTTGGTTGTGGGACTCGAATTTTGAGCTCTTGGGATTATAGAATAGATGTTTATTGTCATTAATCCAAGTTCCACACTGACACGTTTCGAGATTATCAATACTGAATAAGAACATGAGAATCTTTAAATCTGTGTGCAAACAAATTAATATTATCAATAGAAATAATCACTTAAACAGTATGTTAGTTTATGAATTTTCAGTATTATATTTGAATATTTGGACTACAGAACTGTGTGAAAATTAGTTGTATTAAAGAGGAATACTTGGTATCATATTACTGTGTACAAAACTGATTACAGAAAAAAGTGCATATAAAAAATGCGATGGATCAATGAAAATGTTTATGATTGTAATCCAACGTTTAAAAATGTATAAAATATAGTAATAAATAACCTATAAAATGTTCATGGCGTAAAATGAAATCAGCCCAACCATTGTGAATTTGAAGCCTTTTTTTTTTTTCCCTTCGCTTAGCAACTCAACAATTACGCGCATGAAACTGTTCATGGAAATCCTCAGCCAAATGTTTTTTTTTTTTCTGTTTCCACTGTATGTATATGTATATATTGTGGAAGGCCTCCCCCCGCGAGAAGGATATGATACAACGTCAATTTTAAGCAGAGTTTATCAGGTTGTAATTCAGAGTCTTCTCTCTAATGACGCCATATTTTACGCAAGATACATTGATGGTATATTTCTTATATACAAAGTTGGAGAGGCAACATTGAATAATTTCCTAATAACTTAAATATGATGTACAACTCGATAAAATGTGACACCAAAAGGACAATACATTCAATCGCATTTTTTGACAAGATAGCATGCATTGACAACAGACGCCTACAAACAACATATACGCAAAACCAAGCAATACACACAATTATCTTCTATACAGATATTATCAATTAAGAAACATACTTCTATATTGACAAGTTATAAGACCGAGAAGAATCGGCACAGAGGACAACAAATTTAAAAGAAAAATCTAAACTTAAAAAATAGGATTTAGCACAGGGCTATTCCCATATCTTAATCGAAAACCAGATAAACAAAGCCACCACTACCACCTTAAAACTAGGACCGAAAGTGAAGATGAAACGCATCCCTATGTAAAATATTCAACGGCACACCCAAAACAATTGTACTGATAAACAAGAACCATTTTTTACATTTTCAAATAAACCCCTATTTAAAAGATATTTTTCAAGAACAAGACATAGTAACCAATCGACAAACAGATAAAGCTAGAGAAAGGATTAATTGCAACAACATACTAAATAATGAAATAATCCATAAAAATCCCAATAAATTCCACTAACTTTTGGCTACTAATCAATATCAAGGAAAATTACTGCAAAAACTTCAGATCAACCTACCTATTTTGTAGTTTCTCAATAGAAAGAAACTTTAAAAATTTATATCGAATCAAATTGGACAAGTAAAACATGTAATTTATTTACTGAAATGACCGCGCTGCCAAAAACAAATTGTTAGAAATTCAAAACGGTTGTTTTTGTTTTGGATTAAAAAAAAAAATAAACATACTGGATCTATGGGTCAAAACATTGCTGTATTACTCGAAGAACAGTTCTGCACAAATGGTAACAACTTCAACAGTAATACAAAAGATAAATAGATTTTAAAAAATCTGAAAAAGCATGAATCATTTGGATTTGATATGAACCTTATACACCAGGCCTAGAAATTTAATTTTGACTGCTATAAACATCAGAACAAATCAATAAACTCTATCATGAGACACTGCTCATTTAAAAAGGCCAACCATTAAAAATAAAACAGTAGAAATACCCTCATAAACAAGTAAGTCAGTCAAGTCACGTCTAATATGAAACGCGCTCCTTCGTCACCAAATGAAAACTTATCAAAGCAGATGATATCACTAAAAGGGTCATAAATTCATATATATATATATATATATATATATATATATATATATATATATATATATATATATACGTTTATCGTTCAGGTAACCTGGACTCAGAATAAACTTCGTTGTTTAAGCAACGTAAAACATTATTCCATATCGAATATCAATAATTGTATCATAACTACAGAAATATTTTGAAATATGCAGTTAATAACCTTGTCGAAAAAGTTTTACCCAGCTTCACTGTGACAGAATTTAACGGATAATTCATACAAATTCAATAAATACAAAAATCTAGAGAATCTCATTCCTAATTTTCTCTAGTGGAGGCTCTATAAACAAATCAAATTATTCTTAATTTTTTTAAAAATTTTATTTGATTGTTTTTTGTGATTTCAAAATATCGTTTTGATTATAAGTATATTGTGAAGAGAAGGAACGGGTCCTACTCTCAAATCGCAGGTGGACTCACGTTGTTAAATTTAATCAGACTAGCAAATCATTAGAATTAAGATCTGGTCAACAGGAGTAACCTGCATGAAAAGAGGTAGTTAATGATTGATAAGGTGTCTCAGATTATGTAAATGGATAGTCTATTAGATCCCCGAAAGAGTGGGTAGTTCCGACTGTTGTTGGTTGACAAAAGACAAGATATCAAGCAATCTTGGGAAATCGAAGAGAATTGGCGAAACCTTGTACCTTAATACCTAATGTAAGATTCGTCTATCAACGAAGACCTACAAATATGTAGAATAAATAATTATGGACCATGTGTTTAAAGAATTTTTTTGTTGCAGATGCACTTAATAAAGATAATCAAACCTCTGACAATGTCACGATAAACCAACAACGACCACTATGCCAAACCATGGAGCTCGAACATGAATCGTGAGCGGTATTACGTTCACTTTCAGACTAATTCCCAAGGGAAAAGCTTCACGACCCTTCTCCCTACAGCTATAGGTTAAATAGTATCACAGGTGTTGGCTTTGAAATTAAATAACCCACGAAGGTTGATAAGATTATTAAAATAAGAAACGAAACTTCGCTACTCTCTAGCTGCGTCATCATTGCATCCTTGTGTTTGGGCTAAACCACACACTTTTAAGAAACTTATAATAATGGTAAGTTATGGAATCCCTTGCTCAAATGTAAATCTAACCATTTGCAATAATTATTTATCATAGTAATATGTTTAGCTGTACATATTGACTTTAGTTAGACGGTTATACAAGTGGTCAATCAAGAGAAGCGAACAGTCATAGCAGAAGCTGCGTTGGGCACGGCTCTGATGGGTCAAGGGGTCTCATAATGAGAAATGGGTAAAGAAGATATGGTATCCATATAGCAGCCCTTTGTCAGTCTTAGTCTCTCTTTCACACTTACAACTTTTCGAACCTTTTGAGTATTAAACAGAGATATGTTTTATAAACTAACATTTATTCCGGCTAAGCAACAGCAAGATAGCGTTGCAGACTATTATTATTTACCCGTTCAATTTACACTGGGTGCTTGATTCTTTTGGCTTTATACTTGGCTACGGTTCGTAAATGATTATTTGATTTTAAGGAACCTCGCATTTTAGTGAGAACGATCTTGATTTAACGCTCCACTATTAAGCCTGTGAGCCAAGTGTTTAGAAGGTGATAATGACGAGAACTAAGCGAGTTATAGAATAAATATAGGAAAACGATAAACTAAACCTTTAAATAAAGTATTGATTTATCTTACGAAAAAACTTCTGTCAGAAGTTATAATTTTGGGACATCAGGCAAATTTCATGTAATTATATAATAACCTTAAGAAAAAGGCAGATTGAATCAGACATAAAACTGAAATATATTTTTACAATATATAATTGATAGATTGGTGATTTTATTATGAAAAAAGATCACTGGAAGGAATTTTTTTGTGAAGGAAATTTATATCAAATATGAATGTTTAATAGAAATACCATAGTATCATCCTGGTTCTCTTAAGAAACAGACACTATCTACCAGCAGATTTCCCATTTCGAAATAGACAGAAGCTATTGGCACATTTATGAGATGCATTAACAAATACCCAAGCTAATTCAATTATTTCTAATCTTTTTCTGTCAGGATTTATTAAAATTCTTATACATTCTACACAACAATTATAGATATCAAGAATTACTTTAAACATTGAAATATAGATTTAGATTCCGTAAAGACAAGTTGATCAATATTTGCTGACGCAAGGACTACTTGCGTAGGAATTCATTTCAGATATCACAACATTTGCTAAATCATTTGAGTTTTACATTCTCATCCCACTTAAAAGCAAAAAAAAAAAAAGAAAAAAAGAAAAAAACAAAAACAATAATGATGCCATTATTTTCTTAGTTGATAAGAGCACTTTTAAGCAAGTATATATATATATATATATATATATATATATATATATATATATATATATATATATATATTAAGGGTTCTTGGACAATTGTCTTCATCTTTATTGTTATTTCTACAACGTTTGGGCCGATATATCCTCTGGCCATTTTCAGGTATTTGTCGAACTCGGGAACCTACATGGAACTTCGAACTACGTCTTTTGTTCAATCCATGGGGGTAGCCTGTTCAGATTCCGTTAACCATAACTGGGTACGGCAATACTCATAGCTTAAAGTTTATAGGCGTTGGTTCCTTTAGCTTCTAAGGAGACAATCATCTGGAGGTTGCAAGTTCAATCCTGACTGCAGGCCAGCAACAAAACAGGAATCCCCAACACTTGTACCCGGTTATATATATATATATATATATATATATATATATATATATATATATATATATATATATATATATATATATATATCTTCTGAAAAATTGTTAAATAAGAGATGTGAATTAATAGCTAGATGTAGACATGGGAATAAATTTAAACTATAGACAAATTATCATAGATAATGCTTCAATAAAAAAAAAACATAGGATTAAATTGAAATTTAAGGTAAATGGATAAAAATAAAATAAAATAATGGGAGGAAACCATGTGAGATGTACGTATTGTTCAATGGAAGGGTAATTGAATTAATAGGCACGAAAATAAAATTTGAAATTAAAAATTTAGATTTTGAATTTAATTTAAAATAAATATTACAGTATCATTAAGTAAAGTAATTAAAGAAAGTTGTATTTATCTAAATTAGTATTAAATCTGGAGTTTTAAGTCGAAATTTATTTAGATTTAAAAATAAATAAATAAATTATTTACTATAATTCCAAACTGCACTAAATAAAAAAAAACAAAAACAAAAAAAAACAAACGTAGATGGGGTGAAGAGTTTTCTCCTCATTTAGCATGAGGAGAAAACTCTTCACCCCATCTTCTATCCCCTCCCACCCTTCTTTCCTATATCTACGCTGAATTATTTTATCCATAAGATCTGTTTGGGTTTTTTTTTGTGTTTTTCATTTATATCAAAACCCCACAACAGGATGGAAATGAATTCATAATCCTAATATGACCGGCTTTTTGTTTTTTCTTAAAGAAATTATTGCTCTGTAATGTCAGTTACATTGAGCTCTTTACCAGGAAAATTTTAATGTTCTCTGTTGAATGATTTTTTTTTTGTCCTGATTGAATTACTTCCAACTCAGGTTTAACTGGACCGAATCACACACACACACACACACACACACACACACACACACACACACACACACACACACACACACACACATATATATATATATATATATATACATATATATATATATATATATATATATATATATATCAGTGACTTATAATATTTTCTCATGACTTTATTTAATCAATCGACCGAAATTGTCATGCATTATCCTAATTTCTTTGTAATCATGGCAAAAAAGAGTGTATTTTAAATATTTCATCTAATAAAGAAATATTGCAGTCTTACTCTACACAAAACTACTGATTCATAACCACTGTTATTTAAATTGCTCTGGATGAAATTAAACTACTGTCAAATACTACCCGGAATACGAACTTTTGAACTACTACATTTTCTGCAAGATATTTCTTTTCTTTTTTAAGATTCGACATTTTAGCAAGTCACTCTGTAGAAATGCCTAACTGAAGAAAATGTTATCAACGGAATCGATTGAATAGTTTTGCTTTTATGTGTGGACTGTTAATTACTTGATTAACATAAATGGCCCAGAAAAAGGTATCCAAACTGTACACTGTCTCATTGCTGACATCTTGGCTTTATTTTTGTGTCACTTGAATACCATACTTGTTAATGAAGAATAATACTATAATGGTCCTTAGTGGAAGAAAAGAACTTTGTCAATAAAAGTATTTTAGATGGTTTGTAAAAAATTATAGGTTGCATTAAAATATTGCAACTTGTTCCTTTAATAATCTAATACTTCTAGAAAACAATAACACGTTTAAAAATACTTAACTCTTGTTAAATCCTAAAACACTTATATTAAATTACTATAATGTTTTTGAAATACTCTAATGTTTGAAATAAATTAAAAAAAAACAAAATATATTTTTCATACATTTCTCATATCACAGAAAGAGAATATAGACAAACTTTGCTCTTATTTAATTTTTAGCTAAAATATAAAAAATCTAAAGGAGATTGATTAAAAATAAACGCAGGTATACAATTCTAATATATTCATTTTAACGGACGGATCCGGTCCAAAAGTATCTTTTTCTAGGTAATAACATGCTGATTACATATTGTTAACTCTGGACGATTTGTCCCTTTGAAAATGAGCATTTCGAAATGTCATCTTAACAAAAACTAGTGTTATGGCCATTGTCACCATTACCCAAATCTTTTCTTTCAACTAAGAGACCAGGATAGTCGGCTTGGGTAAATCACTTCAAAATAACGAAAGACATATAAAACGAATGATTACTAAAGACAACTGAGTTTTTGTTCGTTTCTCTAATGAGTAGAGTGTTCGCCAGTCGTCTGGTAGACGGGGATCCAATCCCAGTTCGAGTCATACCAAAACTAAAAAAATTGTTCTTGATGCTTCCTTGCATAGCACTCAGCATAACAAAGTGAAGACCAAAGGTAAAGTGAAGCAATCCAGGGAATGGAGTTGCGCCCTCTCCTACACTTCAGTGTAGTAATTATTGAAAATGGAGCCTTTGGGTCACCCTCGACTAAGAGCACCAACTTTATTTTATACCTTTTTTTGTAGAGTTGAAATAAATAGAGTTAATAAGTAAGGGAGATGAGAAGAATAATAAAATTCCACATTTTAACAAAAAGTTGACTGGTTGATTCTAAAAACAAATAGACGTTTTACAACAAATAATAATAAAATTAAAATCATAAAACAGTAAATTACATAAACGAATGCAGAAAACTATGAATACAAGGACTGGACTGACGGAAAAGGAAATGTGATCATCCGGGAGTTGTAAAAAGGACTTAAATTTGAGCATAATTCCAAATAGTATATCCATAAACTGGAATGTGACCTAAAAATGAAGAACAAAATTCTCTGTGACTTTCATACGTATGGCGATTTTCCACACTCGACCAGAAAATTTAGACCTGGTTCTCATTGATATGAAGAAAATGTATTACCAAGTGAATTTTGTCATTTAAGCAGACCATATGACAAAATTAAAGGAAGGCGAAAAGCTCGAAAAATTTCGGGATACCGCAAGAGAACAGAAATTTGTATTTAACATGAAGGTTATAGTCATTACAAATTTTGCTAGAGTCTTTGGAGCAGTCCCTAAGAATATGGATAGAAAGTTGGTGAAAAAAACCAAAAAAAACCAGACAAATTAATAGTCTGATGTAATCATTTGTGTCACAAGAGGTTTCTTCGAATTTGAGAAAAGAACAAACCCAAACAAAAATTAATTAAAACCCCAGAAAATAAGAATTAAGATTTAACAAAATTTCCTAACAGGCACTCAATATTTCTTTATTAAAACGTTGATATAATAGGCAGTACGCGATGGCGAACGTGTAGGCTTTGTTTCGTTTTTGTTGCAAATTTGTCTTTGATCAGATGTACGGCTTTCATAGATTTCCTGAACCTCAAGTTGAGTTTATACGTAGTACTATATATATTATATATATATATATATATTTGTTGAGAGAGAGAGAGAGAGAGAGAGAGAGAGAGAGAGAGCGAGAGAAGGAATGTATGTATGTATGTATGTATGTATGTGTGTACGTGCGCGTGTCTGCATGTGTGTGAGATTGTTTGTTAAGAGAGAGAGAGAGAGAAATTGAAAATTTTCTTAATAAATTGATGAATGTCTACCTAAAATGTAAAGGACGATTTTATTGCTGTTGATTTCTAAATAGATTTATGGTAAGAAATATTGTATTTGGTTCAGTTTGACTATGGCTCTCACGAAATACTTGCTGACACGCTCTTTACTGAGCCTTCATCGCACTGGATACCATCAATGAAATTAGACAATGATAGAGCGGAAAGCTTATTCCATTATTTGAACTTCCGGGTCAACATCCGACAAATTTCTTGCTGTTTTCCATGTTAGTACGAACAAATATCGTTTTCATTTATCTCCCGCTTTGCGTTCTTATCCATAATTTATTCCTCTATTTTACGTGTTTTCCGGTTCTTATATTTCCAATCGTATTCTTTATCTTTTATCTACCCTCAGGCAGAAATCAATAAACATCCTTATACTTTCTTCTTCTTCTTCTTCTTCTTCTTCTTCTTCTTCTTCTTCTTCTTCTTCTTCTTCTTATTATTATTATTATTATTATTATTATTATTATTATTATTATTATTATTTCACCCCCTGGCTTTAGGTAGGTATCTTTCATTGTGGTCTGAGTGACAGCAAGTCTCTTTGGGTTTCCAGGACTCTTATGAATATTTCGATTCTTCCTCTGATTTCCAATTCTTCTCGTCATTTTTATAAGTCCGTAGGAACTGTTCCAAGTGCACTAACTACGACTGGTATTACCGTCACCTTCATGGTCAACATATCTTTAGTTATCTGGCAAATCATTATTATTATCATTATTTACTCCTTGAGAGTTTTTTCACATCAGTTTTAGCTAATGGCATTTCACTGGAGTTTGAGTGACATCAACTCTCCTCGAGTCTCCCGGAACTTCTAAGAATTCTGACCGTTCTCAATAATGCTTTAGGTTGGATGGTCTCCACTTGTCTTCCAACCTTCAAATCCTCTAGTCATTTTAATAATCCTTTAGTTACTGTACCGAAAGCACCAAACACGATTGTCACCTTCATGTTTCATAGTTTTTCAATTCCCTAGCAAGGTCCAGGTACTTCTTTTCACATTCTTTCAGTTTTATTCTGTGGTCAGCTGGGACAGTAAAGTACACAATTTTGCAAGTTCTCTCTTCTTTTTTAAATTTTTATAAGGTCTGGTCTTCTGGCCGATATTAGGTGATCTGTTTGTATGTCAAAGTCCTATAGGAGTTTACGTGTGTCATTCTGTAGGAGATATGCTGGGTTGTACAAATATCATTTATTCGTATGGTCAAATTTAAATTTCTCGCACTTTTTCCAGTGGACCACCTTGCATCTAATTCACCGTACAGATTCTGGTTTGTGCTTTTATCATTTTGTAGTATGATCATAGTTGATTTTCTTGCAGAATTCCCTGGGTCTTCCCTGGTCAACCCAGTCGTGTCTAGTCTTATAATCTGTTTGCGCTAGTTTGCAGAATTCGCTTATCATGTGATTAATCGTTTTATATCTATCACTGCATAACCTTCGCTTGCTTCTTTGTTGTGTCTTGTGTATTTTCGCTTTGGCCTAATTGGCTCTTATGGCGTTTATTTGTGTTGCTTTTAAAAGAACATCATTTTCTCTCTTCTGGTTTCTCTTCCGTTGCCATTTCCATGTATACTCATTTGGAATTTCGCCACATTGTCTCTTGAAATTGTTTTTTCCTCATTTCTGTTTTCTAGTTGTTGTGGTTATGTTTGTCAGCATGCTGTCAATTCTGTCACTGGCCGTTGTAATCAGTCTTTTATTTTTAATACTTTACTTCATTGAAAGTTTCACACCAGCGTTTGCTGATGGTTTTTACTTTGAGATTGAATGACAGCAAGTCTTCTCAAGTTTCCAGGATCTTTCTCAGTATTCTGGCTTATCTTAGAAATACTATGGTCTGGATGGTCTCTACTTGACCTCTTATGTCCAAAACATCCTGTCCCTTTACTAATTCTTTGGGGAGTGTACCAACTGCAACAATTACAGTTTGTATCACATTCACTTTCATGTAACATAGGTGTTTTTGTAATTTAGCAAGGTCTAGATATTTATCTCCCTTTTCGCGTTCCTATAATTTTACTCTGTGATCGGCCGGGATGGCAATGTCCACTATACAGCAGTTTTTTTTCTTCTTTTTTTTTTTGTTGACTATGACTAGGTGTGGTCTTTTGCTGATATTGGGCTATCTGTTTGTATCTCAGAATCCCAGAAAACTTTTTCGTCTTATTTACCTGGAAAGATTCTTATTTGTAAATATGCCACTTGTTCGTATGGTTAAATTTAAATTTCTTGTGCAAATCTGTGTGGATCGCTTTCTCCATCTAGTTATGCTAAGCCCTAGACTTTTTTGGCACCAATTAGCTCCATTCACTTATTATGTGATTGATTGTTTCATCTCTACAACCACATAAAATACATTTACTATTTTGTTGTTATTTATTTCATTTTTGTTTTAACATAGTTACTTCTTATGGTGTTGTTTTCTGCAGCTGTAAGAAGATATTAGTTTCTCTCTTAAGGCTTTCTGTTCTTACCCATGCCCAACTCTTCTCGTACAAAATTTCGTTTGCGTGTTGCTTGAAATATCCGTACAATTGTTTTTCTTTTCATTTTTGTTTTCTAGTTAGTGTTATTCTGTTGATCATTTGCGTTGATTCAGGTCTCTGTAATTTGTCTTTCTTTGCTCTTTCTCTTCGATTCGTCATATCGATGGATTAGATTTCTTGTTCTCTGGTCGATGTTTTCAAGTTTTTCCCTCGTCCACTTCAAGAGTGATCCTGAATATATTACAAGGGGGATAGCCCAGGTATTCATCCATTTTAGATTTCTGCTACAGAGTTTGGTTTCGAGTAGTTTTCTCGTTCTCGTGAGATACAATTTTTTTTCATCTTCTCATTTTTGATAGTGCTTGCTTTCAATATTCCCAAGCACTCATGAGTTTCCTTTTCTTCGCGCGTTCTGATCTTTCTTTATTTTGTAATTCTTTCCATTTACTTGTTTTCTCGTTTTCTGCTTTTCAATATAAACATGGCACATTTTCCTATGCCAAATACTATCCATATATCCTTACTGAATATTCTCACTACCTGTATTCAGGTTTCCAATTCTTTTTCATTTATGGCAAACAGTTTCATGTTTTCCATGTATATTGGATGGTTGTTTTTTTTCTTGTGAATAACGAAGTTTGTAGCGCTCTGTGCATTTTCGAAGAATGTGATTGAGTGGCATCATCACTATTAAAAATATCAACGGTGATAACACATCTCCCTGGAAGATGCCTCTCTGGATTTTCACCTCACCCAACTTTTTCCAATTGCTTTCAATTCCACTCTCTAATTTTCGAAGGTCTCATTGATATTCTACTGAATTTTCACACCAATAACAAAAGTTAGCTTAAACGGTCATTCAATTGACAACAGATCTTAAAAAAAGAAGTGTTTTCTTATCGTTCTATGTTTTTTAGAAGTTCTACCGGCTAGTTGATTTCTAATGATCCATGGGTTTCGAGTTGTTCTAATCCCATTTTTAAGAATCTTTATGGGCCTTTTACGTGTGCTGTTGATGATAGGTTGAACTAAAAACTTAACAGTTTACAATTTTTCCACTCTTTCATTTGTTTAACCTCATACGAAAGATTTTCTATAGAATTAAACACGGGCATCTTTCATGGTCACTCTACTTTTCTTCCATTTTAATCAGTATTTTTATTGCAGTATATTTCAGATCATGGTAGTTTTAAAAAATTCAACACCTCAAAATTAGACGATATTTTATAGATTAAGCAAACTGTTATCCTGTACATTGCAGAAAAAAGCACTGACTTGTATTACTTCAATGATATGAAGTGCACCCGCAGCCTTAAACTATAACAACTACTTTTGTTTTTAACTATTGAGTTGATAGTTTGGGGTTCACATAAAACTTTTTGTTATTTCCTAAACATTCTTCGAAGCGTTTCCAGTGAATAGTTCAGTTTTTACCTCGACAGATAATTACATGTTTTCTGAAATGAGGAAATCTTTTAAATGATTATGAACAAAAAAATGATTATAAACAGGACATCGCATTTCTGGGTGTCAGATGAGTGGTCTTCCTTGGAATCTAAGAATGCATTTGTATACGATGGAATGCCTGATTCATTATATGTACTGACCCAATCCTTACTCCACGAGCAGAAGGTAACATAGGATCATATTAAAGCGAGTGTAATAAGCTTGAATTTTCTTCTCCTAAATTGGTTGTGTAACCAAAGCTAAAGAACTTTGTCTGTCTACAATTTACCAATGGGTTACGATGGACAAATAGATTGATGTCTTTCCTAAATTATTTCTATTCCAGCTGCCATCAGATTAATCTGATGTACTCCCCGGTAAATGGATGGATTTCGAATTAATTCCCAACAAACGGATTTAAATACTCGTTCATTTTATTTATAAAGAAATTCTGTCGATGGCTGTAAACCTGCTGATTCGGAAAATATGTTCAGTTGATATCTTTTGATATTCAATTCTATGATGGTTAATTTTTGCCCTCCGAACTTCTTGAGAGAGGTCATTTTTCTTTGACCTTTGCACGTCATAGCCAGAAAATCTATGTTCATTCAAATAACATGCAGACCGTTTAAATTGTTTGTTTTTGTGTTTGGTTTAATCCGACTGGCATTCGACATTTGGATATTATTGCTGTTTTATATGGAACTCAATTTGAAATTTCTGAGTGTCAGATAATGACAAAAACAAGCCAAAACGTTTTAATTAAATTTGAACTGCTCATTAGCCTTTTCAACTAAGAAATAAACACTTCAAACTGAATCATATGATTATTATGTATCTCTCAAACTTTTTATTTTTCAATAAAACCAGAGCTACTTTAATGAGGAGATTTTCACTTAAGAAGTTCGCTGATATTTGTACGCTTCACTAAAGTAGTTTGAAATTTCAAGAGATTTACTTTAGATTATTGAACACTGTGATACTCCGTCCTTATCATAAAGATAATTTTCTATGAATTGGATGGATATTGCAGAACAAACCATATTAGATTTTTGAATTTTTTTTTTTTCATATTAAGCGAGGAACATAATTTCCTCAGGCCAAGGTTTTCGTAATGGAAAACTCATTGTATTCAATAAACGTTTGTTCGTACAAAATCCAAACTTGTTTTTCCTTATATATCTTAGGTTGAAACCAAATAAATAGCCATTTTGAATAGCATAATTTAAAACCTCATAAGTAGTCTCAAAAAGAACCTTTTGCGACCAAGTAACCAACATGTGTAACAGGACAATGCTGCCTATGAGTTGGTAATAAAATCCTTTCACGTGAATAAAAAATAAAAATAAAACTGAAGTCAGAGAAGCCAAACCTTCAAACAAACAGAAGACGTTTTGCACAAATTGGCTCATAATTGCAATAGGTGCTACTGCATAACAGGTATGCTGCAGTAGTTTGACATAATATACTTGGCTTGCTGATTAAAGTTGATAAAAATTATATCAAAGACAAGTCGCTTTTCTTCCTTGAGATCTTAAAAATGAAAAGTTTAAAGGATTTTCCAGTCATCTGTCGCTAATTATAAAGTATTGCTGTTGGAATGGCGTATCGAAAGGTTATTTTTGTTTTGGGAAAGTAGCCAATGATAAAAGGCATGATGTTTTTCTTTGAATGAAAAGTGTTGCAAAAGTAGCGGTTTAATAGTCTTGGGGATGCTAGTATAGGGCTGCTCATGTTATGAAGTTTTAATGTATGTGTTGCTAACGTAGTTATGCGCTATAGTAGATGTTGCAAATGTGGTGATGTGCTAAGGTAGATGTTGCTAATATAGTTATGCGTTAAAGTTGGTTGCGCAAATGTAACAATATACTCATGTAGGTGTTTGTTAATCTAATGATGTTCAAATATTAATGTTGCTATTGTAGTGGTATGCTTATGTAGATGTTGCTAATATAATGATGTTCTAAAGTAAGTATTGTAAATTTAATGATGAGTTAATCTAGGTCTTTGCTAATATAGGGATTCTCTATTATAACATATGCTCACAAAGCAGTGCTCTAAAAAGGTGATGCTAATACAGCGATGTAGTAAAATAGGTGTTGTATATATAAAGATGTGTTAATGTTCGTGGCTACTCATGTAGTGTATGCTTTAATATATATTTTGCTAATATTGTGCTACCGTAGATGATGCTAATGTTTTGCTATGATAATAGCTTAAGGTGCTAAAGTTAGAGTTGCTGATATAGTTGTTGCTATTATAATTGTTATTAATTTAGTGGTGTGCTAATGTAGCTGTTCTTAATGTTGTGATGTTCAATCGAAATTTCTAAAATGAAGAGTTGCGATTATTGGGATTACATATCTCGGAATATTTCCTCATCTTGATTGTTATTATCACAGCTTACGGTGGATAAGGATATATGTTTCTGAGTTGTTTCTGAATTAAATATCTTACTTTTTTTGTGCCAGGGCAAAAAGTGTTAATGTCCAATTACTTCTGCGAAACATAAATGGAAAATAGCAACGTTTCTTCTCTTCAAACTTTGTCTTATGACCTGGGTAATAAAATGTTCAAAACGTGATGGGAAACTCTATTTAAGCACTTATACATATCAAAAAGTAAGAATTATTTTTACAGAATGAAATCAAAGAAAACTACTCACTTCTAAAAATATGGTGTCTTCTTTCATAACTTAAGTATAGATACATATACTTTTGAATTACCTCCCTTTCCTTTTTCCAGACTGTATAGAAATAGAAATGTGTCAATTTATCCGTTTTTATATTGAAAAATAGATTAATTTCTAAATTTCATTCTCCCAGACATAGAAACTTACAAATAATTTTATATACTTTTTCAACATAAGAACTTAAGAAATGACGCATAATATTCATGGAAAAGATTCGTATTACTTAATGTTATCCAGGGTAAAAAAATAGTCTAAAGAGAAAATAATAACCATAGTCAATAATTCTATAACTTAGCAATTAAGAAATAACGCTCATTATCCAGGAACAAATTCTATGCCATATAGAGCTAGTTTAGAGCAGAAAAGGGTCATTTTGGGCACCAATATGGACAAGAGATTGAAAATAAATGTGCACTAGAAACAAATAAAAAGGGATTTAACTGTATTGCGATTGGTTGAATGTTTTATAAAGAGTTGTGATATATTTTTCTGTAACAGCATCATCAAAATATAGAGTTATCTAGGAGGATGAAGATTTGGTTTAGTGACAGTTAGGAACTGAACAAATTTGCTGTACAAATAAATCCCTATAACTGATTTTTATATTGAAACAATATTTCACTAACAATAAAGAGAATTTAGTTATGTGTCGCAAAGAACACCGAAAAAGCTGTCGTTTCTATTTAGTCTTCTCTTTGCTTATTTGTTTTAGATTTCTTCTGACTATCGCATCCACAACTGCCATTTGTACTGTACTTGTTTCTGGCTTATTATGCAAGCTACACCTAATTCATCATTAACGAAAAACGTGTTGAGATTAGGACCAAGCTCCCCGTGAAGATTGTGATCGCCACAAGCTAATCTTTTTAAAACGAACGATACACGATATCTTCTGTGGCTCACTCATTGCCTTAAGCATTATTAATGCGGCATGTGTCTACAATGCTACAAAACGAAAATTATATTCACCAATCTTACCTTCGACATATTTCTAAAACAATGAATAAAAGTAATGAATAGATTTAAACAGCACGGAGACATGGACATGCTTTACGCCTGTATGTCATATATACAATCACTCGGAAACAGAAGATGGCGCTGCAAGAAGAATTTTTAGAATAATACTATAGGAAAACAGAATTTACTATATTATAATTTTATATATCCTGGTCAACAAATATGGGCAATAAAATGTGTTCATATTTCCATCTTTCATCATTTAGAGTATTCTGACCATTTTTTTCATCTTTATCTTGCTATTCACAGCATTTCGGCCGATACTTCCTTCGGGCTTCTTCTTATGTTTTATGTCGAACTCGGTAGCCTAATTAGAACTTGGTACCGAGCCAATTATTTACTCTACGTTAGTAGCTTGTTCAAATTCCGTTGGCCATAACCGGGTACAAGTGTAAAACTATAGTGTGTATTACTTCTTATTTAAAACTCTAGACAGTATTGAACCGACAACCTCCAGATGATTTCACTTAGAAGCACTTTAACCAAATGCCTCTATCCCTTAGGCCAGTGTTCTGTAGGATTAAAAGTTATCAAGTTTCTTCCAAGAAAGTTAGACAATATTTCCATCTGTTACAAAAAATCATATTGAATTGGATTATTTATTAACGGCATATCAACTCCTTATGATTTATTTTAATGCCAAAGTTTCATATAGTTATAAATGCTTGATTATTATCATAACTATTATCAACATCCGTTTGATTTTTCTTTTAAATTAAACAGTTTCTTTATTTGTTTATAATCACTTATTTTCGTGTAGCTATATATAAGCTTAACCGGCTCATTGGCATTGTGGGTAGAGTGTTCACCAATGGTCTTGAAGAGCTGGGTTCAATATCAAGTCGCGTCATACCAAAGGCTTTAAAAACGGTACTTGTTACCTCCTTGTTTAACACTCAGCAACCAAAGGTACGTATCACAGGTAATGTGGAGCAATCCTGGGAAAGTTGTAGCGCCCCACTACACCTCGATGTAGTAGCTATTGAAAAGAGAGCCTTCTGGTAACCCACGACTACGGTCGCCAACTTTGCTTTACTTTACTTTACATGTATAAGCAGGCGCCAATTTGTGTAATGGTTACTGATGTAGGAAATTGACAGTGTGACCAAATTGTTCTACCTCCAGTTAAGGGTGAAAAGCAGGTAGAGTGGCAGTTTCAACCTTTGTATTGCAATCGGTCTAAAACAAAAAAGGAAACCTCAGAATTCACACCTGCTAACACCACTTAAAAAAACTGCACTTTTGTGAAATCCTGCTTGCGCGGAAGGGTTGAGTAAAAATAGATACGATATCAAATACAAATAATTTATATGCATTTGTATATATTCTCAATTCCCTATCTGACCCTATTCTTCTATATAAAATCATACTCTTTGAAGGAACTGCAACTTTTTTTTATCAATAATTGTACACACAAGTATATGACTTCAGGAATTCCTAACCAATAGCAATTACTTTCAAACGGATCAATTTGATAAAAAAGATAGGGACCAAACAAGTACAACCATGTTGCGCTAGAATAGAAATGGTAGTGATGGCAATGAAGGCCAAATCAACGCTCCATAGAGCTCCAGAAATGAAGCCTCACTACTAGATGCAGTTTAGTGTCATACATGTTACACGCATTTCTGGTTTAGTATTTATTGTTTGTAAGGAATACAACCGGACTATTTGAAGCTCTACCAATCATCATCATCATCATCATGTCGCCCCGCCAGCATGGATCTCCCTAACTCTCTCTCTCTCTCTCTTGCCACCCGTCTTTATCGTCCATCGATCCCGGCAGGTCTTCAAGGCTACACCCTGTATAGTCACAGAGCTGTTGTCTATAGATTCTAGCTGGTTATCCCGTCTTTGCTCGTCAAATTGAAGGGGTCCACAGGAATATGTCGCTAATGAGTTCGTCTCCACTTCTCCGGGGGTGTCCTGCATTTCTGGTTCGTCTAATTTGCATAGTTTTAGGAAGTTGCCGTACAGCTGCTGCTTTGCCGGCTGCAGCCTCCATGATTTTTTCAATATTGCTCACCGTTTTGTTGTGTAATTGCCGTCAACCTTTTTCTACATATGTTTAATTAGCGTCCGTTTAGTGCATCAATACAGCAGTATCGACACGACCGCTGCTTGAAAAAACCAAACAAACTACGTTTTATTTTATCGGTCAGGTCTGATTTCTATATGACCTATAGTCTATCGATAGCTGGCCATGCATTTGTTAGTCGTTTGTTGATGTCTGTCTCGGTTGATGAGACACAGCTTCCGAAGTAGGTGAACTTGTCCACTAGTTCCAGAGGACCACCCTTGGAGTGTGGAGATGTCGTCTCTTTGATTAAGCACACGCATTGTTTTATCTGCGTTGACATGAGAGCCTATGCCACCAGTTGCTCGTTCCAGGTTATGTAGCAGGGGTTCGGCTTGAGTGAGTGAATTTGCCAGAAGTGCTATGTTATTGGTGTAGTCCACATCCGTAATAGTTTGCGCGGGGTATCTTCTGCTTTTTTCCATTTACCAGCTCATAACCGCTTTCTTTCACTAAATCTGCAGACGTTCTAAGCACGTAATCTAGGCAGATAATAAACAGGTATTGGGTTAATGAATCTCTTTGCAGCAGTCCTGCTACAATGTCGAAGTAGTCTGTTTCCATATAGTTGCGACGGTTTCTTTGGGGAGGTCGTAGGCAAGAAGTATTTGATCTATCTTTCCTCTGTGTACGGAGTCAAGTGACTTGGAGAAGTCGACGATTAATATTGTAACATCAAGGTCTTTTGCACAAACACCTTGTAGTATTCGACGAATAGTCGACATTTGTGATGTGGATCGATTTCATTTTTGTTCATCCTAAGTATTTTCTCAATTTTCAGTTCTATTCGGTTGCGTAGTAGAGCATAGTAGATCCTGGCCGCTATGGATGTAAGGGTTACACCTCGGTAGGTCTACGCTACACCAAGGTCAACTTTCTTGGGGAAAGGGAACTTCGGCAAATAAAAGAGAATGCTACATTCTTACACAGAAGTCGCACATTAAATATTTGGTGCCTGAGCATGAGAAATTTACACAAGAATTTATTGCATCAGTGTCTGTGACTTGTGCGATATATGGAAACCTATTGATTTCCTTAAAAAAGGTGTAAATGTAAACGATACTTTTGCTAATTCTTTCGGCGAAATTCATCTTATTTATTTTATAATCCTCGCACATTATTACTGAATGTAAAATATATATCATACATTGTACATTTAATCAATTTCTTCGTATTGTATAACACTTTAAAAAACGTTACAGGGAGTAGATAGTTTCAGGGAGCTGAAAAACAAGCTAGTACAATCTATGAAATGTGTAATTGTCAGACATAGAGATAGTCATAGGAGAATGCATCAGCAAATGAAGTACGTAATGAAATCCATATACCTATACTGATAATGAATTATACGAAATCCATGGAAGTATGATATTTGTCGCTGCCTCACACAAGACAGAATTTGACACAAGGTCAAAAGCCCGAAGGCCGATTAAAGTGGGGATAAAAGGAGAGGGGAAGGTCGGGAACAAGCCGACACTCGAACCCTGCTGGTCAGTGCTGCACATTGACCCACTAAGTGCAATGTGAGTCTAATGAGCTAAGTAGTTTCACGAATCCATATCTGGATCCGGGCACGTATGCAGGGTTAAGGGTTGAACTAGACAGCAAGGTATAGTGCCATTCATTTGGGACAAAATTTGCAGCGCGCCCACTCAAAAGTGGCCGATCGAAGCTGGGGGCCTCTAGGCCTCGAATCTGCCATTGATTTCGATACCCCATCCGGCACGAATGCCAGACGGCCCAGCAAAAGCCAGGGAAGTATGTTTTGTTCTGAGGCGGAAAAAAGGAAATAATATGGATTTTGTGCATATCATTATTACTTGCTTTATTCTACCGTCTTATTTTGTCCCAAGAATTGAAGTTGGTAGACTTTTCAGCCAATAGACAAAACATTGTACCAGGGAATTGTTTACGATGAGAATTATTGTGACTAAATGCAAGTAGACGTCCTCTTAATAGATTGATTCCTGCTTTCATGGTTAATACATTCTTGTCTCTGTATATGAATGAGTCTTAATTCATAACTTTCGATTCTTACTGACTTATATATATATATACAGAGAGAGAGACACAGAGAGAGAGAGAGAGAGACAGAGAGAGAGAGAGAGAGAGAGATAGCGGGAAGATAAGGAAAAACATAGAGACAGATTGAAGCATGGTGAGAGCCATAGATACTAATACTGTATTATCATCAGAATTGTGGACGATAAATAAAGAATAATTATATAGAGAGGAAACGAAAAAGAAACTGAAGGAAAGAGAGTTAGAAAAAAATAAATGAAAATAGATGGAAAGAAAAAACACGAGAGAGAGAGAGAGAGTGAGAGAGAGAGAGAGAGAAAATGAAAGAGAGAGAGAGAGAGAGAGACAGACAGACAGACAGAGAATATCTTAAATACTACGGTAAAAGTCTGGCTGCATTGCGTGTTACTCACCTTAGAGAATATTTGCGAGCACAAAAATATTACAAAAAATTAAAAATGAACATTCATACATGAAAATTTTCAAATATGCCAGAAAATTTTGAAAGTATTTTGGAAATTATCAAAAGCGTCAAACAAAACAATTGCTAACATTTTATTTTGGCTTGCGAATGAATTAAGAAATCGCGTGTGAAAATATGCATTTTTACCCATTTGAAACAAAAATGTACACAACAATGTTTCAGTAAAATAGTGATCATCTGATTACGAAATTATCCTTCAGCTTTTGGGCCTATATATATATATATCATCATCATCATCATGTCGCGCCGCCTGCGCGGATATCCCTGACCGTCTTTCGCCATTTCTCCCTATCATTCATCGCCTCCGGCAGGTCTTCAGGATTACAACCCGTGTCCTCACATAGCTGCTGTATGTAAGTTCGTGCTGGTCGTCCCACTCTTGCACATCCATGAGTGGGGGTCCACAGGAGTACATCGCTTATGAGCTCGTCCTTGCTTCTCCAGCAGTGTCCTGCGTGTCTGGTTCGTCGAACTTGTATAGTTTTTGTGATGGGGGGCAAGTGTCCGTATAGTTGGAGTCTCGTGGGGTGTTGTCGCCAGGACTTGTTTAATACTGCTCTCAACATTCTTGTGTAATTTCCGTCCAGCCTCCTCTCCAGTCGTTTCGTAAGCGTCCATGTGGTGCATCCATATAGCAGTATCGACACAACCGCTGCCTGGAAGAAACTGCGTTTCATTTTATCTGTTAGGTCCGACTTCCATATGATCGAGAGCCTATCGATAGCTGTCCATGCCTTCGTCAGTCGTGTGTCGATGTCCTTCTCGGTTGATGAGACGCTGCTTCCTAGGTAGGTGAATTTGTCGACTAGTTTCAGAGAGGCTCCGTCTAGTGTGGCAATGTTGCCTGTTTGGTTGTAACACATATATTCGGTTTTGTTTGCATTGACATGTAGGCCAATGCCAGCTGCAGCTCGTTCCAGACTATGTAGTAGTGTCTCTGCTTGATTAGGCGTATTCGCTAGTAGCGCCAAGTCATCAGCTTAGTCGGCGTCCGTGATTGTTTTTGCGGGGTACCTTTTGCTTCTTCTCTTAGTCAGCTCAAAGCCATTTTCTCTGATTTTGTCTATCGAAGTCCTAAGCACATAGTCTAGACAGATGATAAAGAGGTACGGGGCTAGTGTGTCTCCTTGTAGTACTCCTGCAACAATGTCGAAGTATTCCGTGTCTCCATCTGGTGAACGTACTTTTACTTTGGTGTTTCTGTAGAGAATCATTATCGCTGCTACGGTTTCTTTTGGTAGGCCGTATGCTAGTAGGATTTGCTCCATCTTCCCTCTGTGTATGGAATCGAATGCCTTGGTAAAGTCGACAAATAGTAATGTCGCCTGTAGGTTTTTTGCCCGAACGCCTTCCAGGATTCTACGGATGGTCAGTATTTGTGAGGTTGTGGATCTGTTTCTCCGGAAGCCATTTTGGTTTTTCCTAAGGATGTTTTCCATTTTGGGTTCTATGCGGTTTCGTAGTAGGGCATTGTAGATTTTGGCTGCTATGGATGTAAGTGTTATCCCTCGGTAGTTCTTGGCTAGTCCGAGGTCGCCTTTTTTAGGGAATGGAAGGATGCATCCCTTCGTCCATCGTTCTATCCTATTTTGACTATAGACTGCGTTGCATTGCCGGAGCAGTATATCGTCGAATTGTCTCGTCTTCCACACTTCTGGGGGGATCTCGTCTAGCCCCGCCGCTTTCCTATTTTTAATTCTTCTGAGAACCGTGTCGAGTTCTTCTTTGGTGAAAGGACCTAGTTTTACGTCTAATTGCTTACTAATAATTCTGGTGATCGGTTCATCCGTTATTTCCGGTGGGTTTCCTAGTAGATTTTGAAATGCTGTTCCCACAGTTTTATTCTTTCTTGTTGGCTTGCAGCTTTCAATTTTGCTTTGGCTGTGCTCTTCCTTCCACTTTATATATATATATATATATATATATATATATATATGTAGACAGAGAGAGAAAGGGAGACAGAAAGACAGACAGAAGACAGACAGAGACGGAGAGAGAAAGAGAGAGGGGAGAAGGGGAGATTTGTGTGTGCATGAAAAGGAAAGAAAATCGAATAAAGGGGAACAATTATATAAATAGATTCCGAGATAATTAATAGGCTTTCTGATCGGTAATAAATACCTAACTCAATAATATATATATATATATATATATATATATATATATATATATATATATATATATATATGAAAATGTAAAATGAAAAACCATATGACATTAATAAATGCATTTTCGCCATTTAAAAAAGGATTAACAAAAGAATGGTGCAGTATAATGAATGGACTTTAGATTAAAAATCATTTTTCATTGTTTAGTTTCTCTTTTTAAATTAAAATAAATGTTCCACACCCCCACTCTGTCTATCTGTCTGTCTGTATGTCTGTCTCTCTCTCTCTACATATATATATATATATATATATATATATATATATATATATATATATATATATATATTAATAGAGGAAAGAGAAACGATAAATCGATAGATATTATTGCGTATATGTACAGATAAGAAAGTGTTATATAAAGACAGAAATAAATAAAAGAATTCACAGATAATTGATAGCTTTTGTTTGGTAATAAATAACTGTCTCAAACATTATATATATATATATATATATATATATATATATATATATATATATATATATGTATGTATATAAATATTCGAATGCCAAATTTATAAAATGTAACAATAGATAAACAAAAAATTAACAGATCACATTTACCAGTATCTAAGTACCGATCCTTTCGATCACACACACACACACACACACATATATATATATATATATATATATATATATATATATATATATATATATATATATATATATATATATATATATATCCTCTAAGAATACATAATTCCAGGGTTCTCTTTTAAC
Organism: Sepioteuthis lessoniana; assembly: GCA_963585895.1. Taxonomy (NCBI): domain Eukaryota; kingdom Metazoa; phylum Mollusca; class Cephalopoda; order Myopsida; family Loliginidae; genus Sepioteuthis; species Sepioteuthis lessoniana. The sequence goes on from OY757912.1 coordinate 101,674,042, forward strand.
AAACTGTTGAAGATGTTATTGAATCGATATCTTGCTGGACAATTAGCTTTAAGATATCAAATCTTTTCTTTGAAACCAAATATCGGAAACTTTCCGTCAACTTTAAATTTTCTTACTTTCGATATATATATATATATATATATATATATATATATATATATATATATATATATATTGCTTAAATAACTCAAGTAACAATACATTAACCTTTTCCTTTCGGTGTATAAACGTGATGAGATGTTAAGTATCGATTGGTCGTAAACTTGTTTTCGCAACATTACGAATTTAAAGTTATTCAACTGTATTCAGGTTTCGTATTTTAATCCTTTTTCTCATAGTTATGAAAAAATTACTTGTTTCGTAAAACAGGTTAATTTTCTTTTGATATTTTTATGTAGTTTCTGGTATTGTTTTTAGTTCTCTAAACAATTGACACACTCGATAAATATTATCTTAGTGAAATGAATCAAATGAAAAATGTTTAATCAGAAAAATTGAATCTATTCAGAACAATGTTAAATTTATTTTTTGACATCTGAAGATCTTCTTGGGTCTTTAAAAAACAAGTTCCTTTTAATTTTGATGTTTGTTTTCTAGGTATATTTTGGGGGCTTTTGGATACCCGTTTACTTTAGGCAATTTCTGATTCTTTTTTTACTTAAAGCCTTGCAATGTTTCAGGATTTTCAACTGGACGATTGCTTTTATCTGAGCACCGCAGGCATAACTAGCCAACTTTCCTTGATCAGTCAATAATTCATTAGGTGGGATTTAGCCATGTTTAAAAGACACTTAATATAATTTAAGTGGATTCTAGCAAATTTGAAACGACATTTCATCAGTAGGGGGATTTTTGCAAATTTGGAAAAAAGGTAATTCGAATTATCTTAGTCGACATTAATATTTAAAAGATACTTCTTATTGAGTTGGATAATAGCCGCCATATATCATTATTTTTATTTATGTTTGATAGACATTTTCCTATAAGGTAGGTAATGTTGAAAAATGTTTAAATGATACTTTGAATCAGACATTTGAAATATCCTTCCTCTCAGGTAGGTTGATATTAACTACATTTGAAAGGCACTTCTCATCACGCAGGTGAATTTTAGCCATGTTTAAAAAATACTTCCAATCATTTAGGTTACCAGTGTTTAAAAGACATTACTCACGTAGATGCAGTATATAAATTTTTAAAATGTACTTCCTACATTAACCGTATGTAAAATACACTTCCTATCACGTGGGTGTTTTTTTAAGAATGTTTAATAGGCACTTTCTATAATTATGGGTATTTTAGCAAAATTTAAAAACGCTGATTAAGGTGGATTTCAGCCATATTTAAAAGACACTTCATATCAGCCATATTTAAAAGACACTTCATATTATGTTAGCAAGGTATAAAAAGCATTTAACCAAACTAAAGTTAAGGATTCTGCGAACATGGATTTTTGCAACGTGACTATTTTCACTGCTTTATACGATAATTATTCAAAATGTATCAACTCAAAAGCTGTGTCAACAATACAACAATTGAATGAAACATCCATTTTCATCAAAATAGTCTTTCTGGCGTTCAAGATATGCAATACATCAGATTTTACATTGGTAAGTTCAGCTCTTAGACTCCCTATTGATGTCTAATGCTGTAGCTGCATGTTTCTTTTAGTATCAACGTTCTTAAATTTTACAGTTGGGATTAAATTTTAGTGCTAATTTCGGAAAAAGGCAAACGTTGCAGTCTGATTGTTCAATGAAATACAGAGATTGCTGCTCGTTCATAAATTTGTGCTTCGCTAAGCTTTGCTGATCAGAAGACTCTCAAAATTGTTGATTAAAAGTATCAAAAATTAGCACTGATCTGTCTAGATATTGTCATTTTATTACCTAGACTGATTTTCCCTGCACATATAATTCTTTAGATTTTAATTTGATTTTTTATCTCAAGAAATGTTGAAACTTCAGCCGGAAGCCTTTTTGATCACACCATGTAATTTGTTGAATTTTATAGTCTTTTTTTATAACACTTTAGTGGTTTAGCATAATACTCAGATGGTTTAGCTTAATACAGGGTGCGGAAAAAAATATATAATAATCTAAAAATCTATTTTTTCAAGTCTGATTTGTCTGATCATGAAAAAAAACGATAGATCTCTATTTACATGATTAGCTCTATTTTTCAAATATTTTCTTTTCAGAATAAAAATTCGGCCCAATACGAGTAAGCAAGAAAAAAAAAACGACAAAGGATCTCTGATTTGCTTAACGCCGAAACCAAGTAAAAGTTTCTTTGTCTACCGTATATAAAACAAAGAAAAAAAATTACGTAAAACGAACTTTTTAAGGAAAAGGGAGTGGACGATTGAAGAAAAAACGAAAAGAAGTCTTTTTAACTGCTCTCGCTACGGCTATTAGGCGGTACCCCTATAACGTCAATAAGAAAGCACGCTAATAAATTGAAAGTCTCCCCTCAAAACTGTAAGGACACCAATTAAACAAGAATTAAGCCCAGACCTTAACTCCCTTGATTTCGTTATATGGGGCGTTTTAGCAAGTTTCCACCCAAATATTGGTTCACGCAAGACTGCTATTGAAGAGGAATGGAATAGAATGTCTGAAGAATTTATCTTTAATATATGCATATCGTTTAGAAGGCGTATTGATACAATAATTGAAAAACAATTACAGCCATATTGTGTAAATTTTCTGTTTTGTGTCTATCTTCTTGTTTTGTTGTTTAGTTTTTTAAATTAAAATGAATTTTTAAAATAAAAGAATCGTTTATTATTATGCTAGAATATTCCTAATTTCGTTTCCGCACCCTGTACAACTATTAATTATACCATAAGGATATAATATAAACAAGGAAGTAATTCTTCAGATTCTGGTTGATATAGGTAAAAATTTGACGATTTGGTCTCTGGGAAATATCAGTAGGCAAATTTTAAAAGCAATCATATTGCAAGTTTTTCTACAATCGAAATTTCTCACCACCTTTTTGTTTGCTGACTATATATAAATAATCTATATCATGATGGGGTTAGTTTTTGTGTTTATGTCTGCTACTGCAACGCAAAAAAAAGAAAACATTTTTGCGATTTTTTTATTTAACAGTGTTAACATGATCTTAGATTAGAAAAAAAAATAAATGAATAAAAGTAGAATCGTTTCTTATTTTTTATCTTGGAGGGAATCCCTGAAGCATTGTGGCTAATGTGTTGAACTGTGGCATCATAGTAAGTGAGTTCAAACTCCAATCGAGCTATTACGTTCACTTTCAGATCATTACCCTATGGAAAGTCATAAACCCCTTATCATCCTAGCAAAGGGTTACATAGAACCACTACTACTCTGCTGCAAGGATTGCTTTGGCATTAAATAATTCCCTAAATTAGTCATTAATCAAAGAAACCTAACCACAATAATACCATTCAATTTCTAATTCAATAATTATAGTATGCCGTCGGTGTTTGTGATTATAACAATCGTAATAATTTCTCAATAAAGATAACCATGATAGTACCAGAGGCAACTCAATAAGGAATATTGCCATATATTCTGGTGTACCAAAATGCTGTTACTTGCTATTTGATATACATAACAACGCGTATGTTCTTATACGTTTGGGGAAACGAAAGAAGTCGTCAGACATATGCTTTGGATTCCCACATTTAATACGGTTGACTCTTCCTAAAGAAACCGATCCCTAGTATTCGTAGATTAAGACTTCATCGTCATTTCAAATTGATAGGCAATCATTTTACAAAGATTTTTCTGAGTACCCACCGAAAGCTCATGGAGTAATTTACAAAATGTGGTGAACACCATGAACTGTTTCTCTAGACACGTGTTTTTTTGTTTTTTTTTTTAATCCAATCAGTATGCTGTTTCTTCACGCATAATTCTGTCTGTGTTTCAAAGGGGCACAAACACACTTATGAATACACACCCACAAACACACACACACACACACACACACATATATATATATATATATATATATATATATATATATATATATATACATATATGTATATATAGAGTTTTGATATTCATAACCGTATATATTTATATAAAGATACATTGTATAACAATATTCTTATTGTTGGATTTATATTATATCCATCTGTATTGTCACATATATGGCCACAGGGAAAAATTGGACACCCCCACACACGCACCCCTTTGAGCACTCTGGCGAAGGAATTGTCAGCGATCGCTAGCGTAATGCAAGGCTCTTCGAAAGAATTGAGGACTCTGGTAGCCGATAGGGAATAAAAAATGTAAACAAAGTCTGCTGCTACAGCTGCTGTTGCTAAATAAATACCTTTAAAAAAATCCCCTTAGCCATCGTGGTCCACTTGGTGGCTGAGAGGTCTGAAACTTAGTCTAACGTAAAGTTGGACGCGTTTCGATCCCGGCTTCGAGCGTCCTGCGTGTCTAGCCACACTGAAGAGTTCTGATAGAACGAAACAGTCTGTCTGTGGATGACAATATATATATATATATAAATATTTAAAAGATTTTGGTCTTCCTCTCGTATTTACTCATTTATTCGTAACAGAATATAACATCTCCCTAAATCAGATATGACTTGATATTGAATTCAATGACAAGGGTTGTTTTTTTTAACTAGTATTATTGTTTTAGATTGTACTAAATTTATAGGTGAAGAATTTTCATCATTATGTTTGAGTAATTTTTATGTAAAGATGTAACTCAGGGAGTCTCTGCGGCCTCAGAGTAAGTGAGCTCGACTTTCAGAATCCCTATTCCTCTAAATTGAGAATGGTATGGACTACTTATCATGCTATGGGATGAATTGTGCCACAAGTGTTCTTCTTCATAGATTGTTTTAGTATTAAATAACCCATGAAGGTTAAAATGCCATTAAACTAAGAAACCAAATCAAATCAAACATCCTGGCTGTTACAATAGGTCATATACGGTCCAGGATATTTGTATAACAATTTTTATTTATCATTTTTCTGCTTTTATTGTTATTTCAGTTCTAAGATTGTTTAAAATTGTATAATCTTTCTGCCAGCAGCGGAAATTGTAGAAATTAAAAAGACTTCCCCATTGCGATATAAAGAAGCAATACACTTGAAATAAAATAGTCAAAATTAATAATGGAAACGTTTTGACTTTAAAATGTTTGATAATTAAATTTTATTGTTACGTGTATATTCAAATCAAGCCTGACAGGCCATTTTCAAACCAATTTCGACCTATCTAATAATAGCGTTAGGTATGCATTCACACTAACGCCAAACCTTATAATTACACAGCATATATGACGATATATCATTTATATTCATGTATTAACCCACTTCTCTCCACGAGGAAGATGTGGCACATGGTCAATTTTAAGGGGTTTTAACAGGTTTAGATTCAGAGTTTTCCTTCTGCTACAACGGTTGCCATACTAAGATGAAATAGCCCATCTTTCCCTACCATTTATTCATACCTAGACGAAGAATACTTGGATTCATACTTCTTCACATTGGTATAAACACTATTGAAGGAAGCAAACAGACCCGTCCAGGTTTTGAACTTGGGTTGTTTTATCCATTTCCTACGACGGTAACTATAAACCTCATTCAACTATTCACACACACACACAAACACACACACACACACACACACACATATATATATATATATATTATCTTAAAAACTACTTAAATTAACGTTTAAACTCTTACCGTTTTATTTATAACAGACTCATCCAGAATTAAAATTCGAGTCACCATGTCTTTTCTTACGACGGTTACTATTACATTTTAAGCACCTCCACAAACACACACTCACATACACTCACAACCACACACGCGCATATATATATATATATATATATATATATATATATAATGTCGAGTCACCATGTCTATTTTCTACGACGGTAGCCATGGTTTACATGAGCACCTATGAATAAACATAACGTATTTCATGGTATATAAGACCCATTGTTAACAAAGATTTTTCTTATCAATTATTGCGTGATTTCTTGTACTTATTTATGCATTTGCCGTCAATACTAACATCTATAATTAGGAGTTAACGCAACATGAATCTATATGGTAACATTATAGAGTGTTGATGATAGTGCTATGAACATTTAACTGGATATGCTGATTGTATCTCCTGTGGGTGGGATAAAGATTTAAAATTCAAAAACCAGCAACCAGCTGGTATGTCAGCAAATTGTATTTGATGATGGATCTCTCGTTTTGAGTGTCGAATGCTCCTTCATTGCCATTCGTGCTATTACTTTCATTTTAAGACTAATACCCTGGGAAATGGTATGAGTTCTCCTAAACTTTTAGCTTTATTAAACTAGCCTTCTACAATGGGTTTGATATTATATAAACCACAAACATTAGTATGCTATTATAAGAAGGAACCAAATCAAATCAACAAAGAATATTTCTTAATATAATATAATATAATATAATATGCACCAAAAAACCCAAACCAAACCAAACCAAACCAAACCTACATCCTGACCCAAAGGGTTTGTGCTTGTTTAAGTCCAATTTCTATTTCAAATAAATCTATTCTGATATTATTTTAATTGGAATAACTGCTGTAATAAAAATGTGTGCGAAAACCTTATGAAACCATACAAAACCGTAAATATTAAGATAAAATGTACGCGATGCCACTTTCGTTTATCAGAAGGTTTGGTGTTCAAATAACGTCGGGGTCACTAATTTTCGTCAAAATGTTTGTATGTATACAAAATATACATGATAAAATGGGTTTACAGAATAAATTAAAATGAGTGCAATAACAATTCCGATATTTAAAAAAATCGACGCTTTATGTATTGTAACACAAAAAGTACACAAGAATGAATGAAATGTCTATGATGTATGGCAACTATCAAAATAGATTAAGAATGTTTGAATGCTGGTATAAAATTAAGCCGAAATGGTAGAGAGGATATGTGTCTTTACCTTGCGACAATAAACGGAAACATATTTTTTTTGTTTTAGATATTTTAAATTTCGCACGTGTAACCTGCATAAGCAGCAGTTTGATTCTAAATATTTTGATTGGGTGCGCTGTGGAATCTTGTCATGACGTAATGTTTTGCTATTTTCTGCAGGCAGAAAATTCTGGTTGCTATACTGCTAAGCTCTAGGAGGTGCGCGTGGTTTAATTGTTATCGTCGTAGGAATTGGACACAATGATACGAGTTCAAATCCTGGACGAGACTGATTGCATTTCACATAGCACTAATACCCTTGGGAAAGGTATGAATCCAATTATTCTCCCTCCAGCTATGGGTAAATAGTACGGCAGGTTGTGTTCTTCAGCCTTGGTAAGGCAAATAGTCTAGGAGAAGGAAAACTCTGAATTCAAATCTGTTAAACTCCGCTTAAAAATTGACCTTGTGTTATATCCTGCCATAGCGGAGGGGTTGGTAAATATGTATACTGCTAAGCTCTTGTTAGACGGGTAGGTATGCAGTTAAAATCAAACTATCAATCAATCAAATAGCTCGAATAATTGCCATAATTAATTCTAATGAATTCTCTAATTCCTATCATATTTGACTTTTCATTACCATGCTTAAGTCGTTTAAGATTCTTCGCTTTTTTCATAAGAAACAGGGACGGTAAAATGAAATGAAGTAATTGTCGTTGACTCGGTTTTTTAGCCTTGTTTAAGCAAACAACCTAGATACATCTTAATTCAAGCTCCACTTGAAACTTTACCTTGTGTCCCGTCATGTCCGTAGCGGAGAGGTTAGATAAACACACCCTCATGAATTATGATGTCTAAAGGAAGTGGTGTTTATCTGCCGAAGTTATATGATATATCCATTTAGCAACCTTCCAAGGTTTTCCATCACATAATGTTTTTTTCACGTGGTTGCAATGAGATCTACAACATACCGCATATATACTCATATGGGTTTGAGTCTGGTGAGCGTTAGGGCCATTTGAGTATCTGGATGTCAGCCTAGTGTTACTGGTCTCATTTTTCATCCTGTCTTGAAAAATGGACGTTTCTTTAGCAAGGAAAACTCTGAAAATTTAACCAGTAACACTCTGCTTCAAAGTTGACCTTGTGTCGCATCTTTCCGGTGGAAGAGAAGTGTGTAAGTACATGCGATGAAAGAAGACTTAAACATTCTTATAAGTAAAGTAAGTAAAGACGGCGAACGTAGTCAAGGGTGACCAGTAGGCTCCCTTTTCAATAGCTACTACACCAAGATGTAGGGGAGAACGCTACTCCTTTCCCTGGCTTGCTCCACTTTACCCTTGATACGTACCTGATATTGCTGAGTGTTAAGCAAGGAAGTATAAAGCACCATTTTAAAAGTCTTTCGTATGACGCGACCTGGTATTGAACCCAGGTCTTCCGGACTATTGGCGAACACTCTACCCTCTAGGCCATTGAGCAGGTAACATTATTATATAAAACAATAATAAAAAGGAAAAGAAAAATTATCAAAATTCATGTTGAGAACGCTTTGATTATAAATTTCGAATAAGTCATGGTTATATTTCAGACTAAAAAATAAAAAGCAAGATATAAAGTATATCCTTCAGAAACTATATATGATACAAACTATGCAGGTATACATGAGTTTGTTGCAAATACACTAACCCAAGCTGAATCTTTGCTCCATAGATAGGAGCAGGCAACGGGAAGTAACACATAAACACAGATAAAACAGAGTTAATATATTTTAATCAAGATGTTGCTGTCTCTTCATGAAGTTTAGAAACTACGAAATTAGTTCTCTTGTTAAAATACTTCGGTTTCAATATCTCATCTACTGAAAGCAATGTAAACACAGCATTGAAAAGGTGTGGACTTCTATTGACAGTTTATAGAAGACATGGAAATCTCTCTGGTAAAATAAAAGTGTTATATAAATAAGGAATGATTTTTTTAATATTAATCATTTTTCGTTAATCATACTTTATCCTTCAGTTTTGTATGGCTTTGAACCATTCGGGTCTAAGTCCTGGTGCATAGTCAATTGATGCAGTTTCCACTCGCGCGCAAAGGATATGAAAATCACCATTTGTCATAATAAACCCCTAGACAGGAAATGAGGCTGGAGTGTGGATGACATCATGCCCGGAAGAGATTGTCCTGAGAATTTGAGGATTTTAAAAAGACGTGAGTTGGATTTTGACAGATGTTGGTTTTTTTTCGGATCTCTACCGACAAAGATCTTAAACATCACAAGATGCACCGCGCTTTGTGGTGGGGTCAGCATAGGATGGTTAGCAAAGACTTTTAAGAATTGTGTCTCTCTCCTTACGTCACCATGGACCGAGGCAAGCAAACGCGTTCGTATCTGAAACAAAATTGTTCGCTTGTGTTTGTATATTGTATTACGGTTGTAACTGATATCACCAAGTGGTATACAACTAAAGGGCAATTCTTCCATGATTTAGCCGTGCCCGTATTACTGTAGGGTAGCACCATCTGGATTTTAAAGAAACGTCAGGAGAAAAATAGCAAGAATGGAATATGAGAAGAATGCTGCATGCTGTTTTGAAGAGATCCTGGAAGTAGCACACTGCAAAAAAACAGCTGTACTATCTCACACACTATCCGAATAGAGACGAGCAACTCATGCTGGACACTGCTGGATCAGTAAGGAAGAACACATAAGTAAATTACATCTATGGACTCCTACAAGTGGACACACCAGTGTTGGCCGACCAGTAAAAACTTGTATTCACCAGTTCTCTGTAAACATTGTATGCACTCTAGATGACCAACCAAGACCAATGGCCATAAGGGACCGATAGTTTTCGCATGTACAGGCGTTTATTCGTGTGTGTGTGTGTGTGTGAGAGAGAGAGAGAAAGAGAGAGAGAGATAGAAAGGGATAGAGGAAAATATATATTTATATCTATATATGTATAAATAAAGAGAGACTGAGAGACAAACGGGAACCCTTGATGTTGTACATTTTGATGCTTATGATGGCAATTACTGGAAAAGTGTATGGATTTTTATTTAACCATCTAGAATGAAAACCATTTATAAATTACGTTAAATATTTTTATACATCTATCCACTGATAGTTTTTTTTTATGTAATTAACAGGTAAATATCTTTGTATAGATGGAATTATTCTAGATCCAAAATGTCTTTGAAAGTGGTTGCCCTTGTAATCCTTTTGTATGGAGCTATAGATTCTTTTGAAGGAAACGTGTATGAAGTACATAAGATATATGTGGACGCTACTTGGAAGGCTTTCGAAAGAACACCAATCTACCACTCTTATTATAAGGAAAGAAATAAGAGTTAAAGAAACAAATCTCATAAAATATCTGAGATATAGTAGGAAGAGAAAAAAAAAATTGAATATCTAAGCGCACAGTTGACTAGAGTATAAAACATCAAATTCATACTTTAAGCGAATGAAATAAAGGTAGGAGAAAAAAAAAAGCAAAACGATCGATAAATAAATAAATGTAAAGGCCGACAGAAAAATATTGTGAGACGTGTTTTTTTTTTTGTTTTTTTTCATTTAGTTGAAAGATTATCTCGGGTCCCTTGATACATTGTAAAATTAAGAAGCCTTGCAGAGTTCGTAATTAGATAAACACACTCATGCACACATTTAACGATATATATATATATATATATATATATGTGTGTGTGTGTGTGTGTTTGTGAGTCTCTCTCTCTCTCTCTCTCTCTCTCTCTCTCTTTCTCTGTGTGTGTGTGTGAATGTACACATACATACATATAAGCACATCTATACATAATTATAATACAAAAGTTTGTTTTATACTCATACAAATACACATGCGCAAACTCACATATAGTAAGTAAAGTAGGCGACCATAGTCGAGGGTGACCCGAAGGCTCCCTTTTCGATAACTTACTACACCAAGGTGTAGGGGAGGGCGCTACTCCTTTCCCTGGATTGCTCCACTTTACCCTTGATCCGTACCTTATAATGCTGAGTGTTAAGCAAGGAGGCATCAAGTACCATTTTTGAGTCTTTGGTATGACTCGACCTGGGATTGAACCCAGGTCTCCCGGGCGATTGGCGAACACTCTAACCGCTAGGCCAATGTCCGGACATTGGTATAAAACTCACATACATTTTATATGATATATAATTCTATGTATGACTCTCATATATATATATATATATATATATATATAGTTTTAATATTTATATATTCTAAACATACATACTTACGTACATATATATTGATATACATTATCCATAGGTGTATATTACTCACATAGTTTATTCATGTGTCAGTTACTCATATATACATCATATTTAGTTTAACCATACAACCCACCCATCTGGTTTTTATGTATATTATTATATTTGTATGTCTGTATGTCTGTCTTGTAGTTGGTGTTGTATGCGTGTACATGCGTGTACATGCGTGTGCATGCGTGCTCGCGCGGCTGTGCGTTTTTGTGCGAGAGAAATTTAGTTGTTTCATCAGTGTATTCTGAAATTTGCAATATTAAAAGATATATTGCATATTGCGTGGATTTAGAATTGTTTGAAAGCAAATAAAATGAATAAAATTAAACATATCAATTTTCAATCATATCGGTGTGAATATTTTCGAAATTGTTTTTTTTTATCAAATTACTTAAATCTATTTATTATCGGAATGTTTGTGTACTCAATATACATTGGCAATCCATTAATTCCAGAAGTAAAAAAAAAATGATATCTACATGACCAGAGATTCGCACATGTGAATATAGGTAAAACATTTCAACATGAAACCGTTCAGAAATAATATATTTATTTCTGTTTTGAGCCGTTGGTTTATCCTTTCTACTTGAATTCAATAACTTCTTTTCAATTCCAGCCCAAAATATATTTAATATTTCTTAACGATTTATTCGATTAAAACCAATATCATGATTCTACTCAATGAATATTTTACTTCATTCATTCACTTTTTTAAGTAACAAATTACTTCCTTTCTTTGTCTTTCCATCTTTCCCATTCTCTTTTTCTCTCTCTTATATATATATATATATATATATATATATATATATATATATATATATATATGTATATATATATATATGTTTATGTGCTCCTTTGACGTTTGTTCTCTTTATACCAATGTTCCTCTTGAAAAAGCTATTGAAAATTGTAGTGATGTCTTATTTCGTAGTTCACTTCCTGAACCTACCTTCCAGAGAAGGCTTTTTAAACATTTGAGGATTTTGCTACCTCTTCTGTCGAGTTTAGCTTTAATAACATCATGTATCGGCAGATTGATGGAGTAGCGATGGGGTCAAGTCTTGGTCCTAAACTTGCAAATATTTCCGTTGGATTTTGCGAGGCGAATTTATTAACTAAAATAGACTGCCCTCATCTTGTATTATCGCTATGTTGACGACACCTTCTGTTTATTTAAAAATGAGAAAAGTGCCGATTCATTTCTCATACAATTAAATTCTATGCATCCATCTTTAAAGTTTACCGTGGAAAAGAAGTCCAAATATCAACTCGCCTTTTTAGATGTATTTGTGCATAAAACTTCTACAGCTTTTCTCACTTCTGTATACAGAAAGCCCACCTTTTCTGGCCTGTATACGAGATGGGATTCATTTTGCCCTCAGCAGTGCAAAATCATTTTAATTAAGACTCTTGTCTATTGTGCCCTTATGATTTCATTCAAGTGCTTTCTTGATGATGAAATTGAGTTCCTCTTGTCAACCTTGTCTAAAATTGGATATCAATTGCCTGTTTTGGATAGCGTTGTCCTGATATTTTAAATAAGTTTGATAGAGCTAGGAGGGCACCGTTACTAAGTGCCCTGTTTATTTGCATTTGCCGTATATAGGTTCTAGAGGTGAGAAATTTTCCAAATATATCACCACGGCAGTTGGTAAATGTTATTTTTCGACTGCTGTGCGATGAATTATTCAGACTAGCACTGCATTCGTCTCAGTGCATAAAGATGTCTTATCTCCCCACCATATTAATTCGTTTATATATAAATATACATGTAGTTGTGGCAGTGGCTACATAGACAGGACGTCTAATCGGTTGGACCTGCGGATTAAGCAGCATTTGCCAGCTCGTATTTTGAATCTTGAGCTTAAAAGAGGTCAGCTTGTTAATATATCCGGGTCTTCTATAGCAGACCACACGATTAATAGTAGGGAATGCGTGGCAGATTTTAATGTCGAACGATTCCGTATTCAGAGTCGGTCACATTCGATTTATCATCTAAAAGTGTTGGGGACTTTTTACGTTCGATCCCTTTAGCCTTCCCACAGTAAACAGAGGTACTGTTTGTTGGGATTGAATGTGATCGGTCTCTAACAATCTGTTCATCACCCCTACTTCCACACACTTGTTTTTTCCCACTCTCCTCTCCTCTCCTCCACTTTATTCTCCATTACATTCCCCCTTTTAAATTTTCTGTCGTAAACAGCTTGAGAAGAGCCAGACGAAACCGGTCGTTTTTTAATAATAAACGTCCCCACAGTTTCCCGAAACCTTTATATCTTCCTAGCTATTAATAAGTTTTTAAACATCAATAATTTATCTAAATATATATATATATATAGTGCATCTATAACGTTGCTGATTTTCTCTTAAGAATATATGCATTTACAACGCAGCATTTTCTCTTATATATATATATATATATATATATATATATATATATATATATATATATATATATATATATCAGGGAAAATAAATTCGACAGCAGGTACATACACAGATATAAAAAACAAGGCATTCAGGAGTCGATCTTATTCATTTTGATTATTTGCCAATGTGAAACGATTCCTTATTTCTATGTTTATAATAAACCATCATCAAGGCAATGATAATATGGGGTGTTGTATTTTCTAGATTACTGGTTGTTTCAAAACAGATGCAACCCATTACTATGGCGGTGATTTGGAACATGTCCCGTAAAAATTATATCCTTTGGAGCGAGAGACACCAAATCAATGTTCTTTTAAATTTTCATTTTATCAGTTTTAAGGACAGGCAATATTTTCTGAGTTTCTTGTCAAATAACAAATCATCATCATATTAATGGGTTGCATCTATTTTGAGACAGTTCTGAAGAATTTTGTCTCCAAATAGTTAGTGATGCCAAATATTTGTCTCTTTTGTTTAAGGCATTGTACTCAAAGATTAATTGTTGTTATAATATTCTAGTTGTCTAAATTTCTGAGACGAAGCTTGGTGATTGTTATCATTATCGGGAACCTTCGCGGAACTTCGAACTACGTACTTTAGTGAATCCACGTGGGTCACCTGTTCTGATTCCGTTAGCCATACATGTCGTAACGGTTATAGGCGTTGGTTCCCTGAGCTTCTAGGGAGACAATCATCTGGGGGTTACCGGTTCAATCCTGATTGCAGGCATTTAACAATACAGGGATACTTAACACTTTTACTCGGAGTTCAAAGTTCCGTGAAGGTTCCCGAGTTCGACAAACACCTGAAGAAGGCCGGAGGACATATCAGCCGAAACGTTGTGAAAATAACAATAAAGATGAAGACAATAGTCCGCAAATGCTTAATGGTTATACTATTCTATTTTTAAATCTGAAACAAAAAAGAACACGACATTTTTAGTAGTAGATTTATTAGTAATTACATTGATCCCATGTATATTGAGACACACCGTATATTCAGTTTTAGAATGAAAGGAAAAATGATGATGATGGGTTAATTTAAAATAACCATGATAGTTTAATAATAAAAAAAAAAGCACTGAAACGTTTATCGTTCTCAGATAATTCAACTCTAAACAAAATCATCCACTGAATGTCTTTTTCTTTTTTTTCATATTTCTATATATATTGTATATATATTCACAGAATTTTAGAAGCACTTTGAAATGCTTTAGATATCCTTATAAAATGTCTAATAGAGAATATTTGGATAAACACCTTCCTCTATTTTGTACAGGCACACTTTTAATAAAAATTCGAATAAATTATTCTACTAGAATTATAAATTTATATTCGTAAGCTTAGGAAATTTTGATACATGATGCATTTTCTGAACTCTAGAGCGGAAATTTTTTAACATATCCACTCTACGAATTGTAACATCTATTGTAAATAAAGTTGGCAACCTCAGTCGTGAGCGACCCGAATGTTCCCTTTTTAATAGCTACAACACCGAGGTGTAGGAGAGGGCGCAACTCCTTTGCTTCACTTTATCTTTGATCCTTCCCTTACAGTGTTGAGTGATAAGGAAAACGACATCAAGTACCATTTTTGAGTCTTTCGTATAACTCGACCTGCGATTGAACCTTGGTCTCCCGGCCCATTGGCGAACAGTCTACTCCTTGGTCGAATCAAGCAAAAAGTGGTTGAAGTTAAGATTTTGTAAAGGTACGAGTCGGAAACATTTCCACACTTTTCATTACGACGCTAACCTACAGGTGAATTAAAGCTGTCGTTTCTTAACTAGATACATAGAGTTTAGCATTCAAAGCATAAGTAATCTTCTGAGCTTGATGTGTAGAAGATTGCAACACACACTCTCTCTGTCTTGACATTTTCTAGCGTTTGAATTCTTTAAGATCTTTCTTTTATTTTAAGTGATTGACTTGCTGTTCTGAAATTTTCAACTCGTAGCTTTTTTTTTCCCCGGAAAAGTATTATTGTGATGTAAGATGAAATGAGCATGAAAAGCCCTGTGTGTAGCAATTACAGATTCACCTGTCTTTAAAAACTTTTTGACACCAAAGGCATGGCATACACCGGTCTAAGACATAATCGAGACCGATGGAATATGAAAAATAATGAAAGCACATTATTTGCATATATATACCATTTCGACTCTCAAAGTTCACTTACAACATACAGGTGACAGTTTAAAATATAAAAGGTACTTTTGCCACACTATATATATACACACACACACACACATATATATATATATATATATATATATATATATATATATATATATATATATATAATCAGCTCCACCACAGAGGCAAGATACGACATAAGTTTAAAATATAAAAGGTACTTTTGCCACACTATATATATATATACATATATATATATATATATATATATATATATATATATATATATATATAATCAGCTCCACCACAGAAGCAAGATACGACACAAGTTCATATTTTGTGGAGTTTACCAGCATTCAATGAAGAGTTTTCTTTCTCTTATAGCGGTTACCATACTAAGGGTAAAGAGCCCAGTCTGCCTTACTATCTACCCATGGCTGGAGAGATAATAATTGGATTCACACCTTTCCAAAGTGTATTAGCGCAATATGGAAAACAAAAAAAACGTCATCAAGGATTTGAACTTTTTATCCATTTCCAACGATAGTAACTATTACATCACGACTGCCCCCCCATTATATATATATATACATTGTTTAAAACCACGTAATTTAGCGTTTTAACTAAAGACGATTTATTTCTTGCCTTCTAACAAGATTTCTTAATTTGGCCGACATGTTCTTTACAAGTGCTTTGCCGATTCATTGGTCAAATTTTTAATCATAATACTATTTTTAAACGATTTCCACCGTAAGGGGTCATAAAAAAACCAAAAAACCAAAAAAACAAAAAAGATGTCTTAGATATATTTGATATGTAATATTTGTACTCTGCTGTTATTGGATTATTCCATCTATAATATTAGCTCAGTTATGGACATGAGGTATCTGAACTTAATTTTTATTACGATAGCGTGTTTAAATGTTTGAGATTTTCTCTTAGAATAAATATGAAAGAAAGAATTCCGTCCAACATATTTACTTCAGTTGTATAGACATTTTCATTTCTTGTATATATCATCTTCAAAACAATGAAGTCCAGGAAATATGTGTCTTTAATAATTTACATACTTTTTATTTACAATGCAAAGGGATTGCTTTGTAATAACCATATGTTAACATTAAAACTGATAATTGAGATTGATATATTTTTTAAAGTTTAAGATCTGTCGGAAACTCGTATTTGGTAACACCCATATGTGAAATAAAGAATAGTTTTCCCTCCAATTCATTAAGCAGACGATGATTTGAAACGCTACCATTTTTTTAAAATTTGTTTCAAAGAGATTTGAATTTTCAAACCGAACACACAGACACAGTATTTCATCATTACAACAGCGACACAAGCCTTCACATTTTTCCATTACAAAACATTTAAATAAAAAAAAAAAACGCTTGCAACAAAAATAAACACAATAAAACAAATCATTGTCTAGGAATTGATTACAATATCATTAGATAAAATGTATTTTTATATCCCCCTTAATAGTCATAACAAGAATAAATGAAACCATACAGACCTGTAATTTAGTGGGATCCTCCTACCACCAGTGAACCAGATGATTGGCTGTGTGACTCTAAGGATTCACACGGTAGTTGAGAGAAATGCTTTCATGAGAGTTTAACAATTTTTAAGAGTCAGTCGGTAAGCAACCGACAAAGATTAAAAACGAATGAAATTTTGAGTTTTTATTATACCGCTCGCCTCAAATCAGATAGCCTACAATCAGGCAATTTTCCATCGACTCTCTGAATTGAGAACGGTTTAGTAAGAGGTTGAAGCATATTCTTGAAGGATATGGCTTCTTTTATTTGATCATATGATGTGACTTTTTTCTTTCCTATTAACTCGTTATCATCTGCTCTTTGTCTCAGTTTACATTCGTTTAGATAATGTAACGCCAAAAAATGAACTCTCAAAATTAGCTTGAATACTTTTAAGAGACCTGCAGGCCAGAGCAGAATTACCAGGGAAACCTAACAATTAAAGGTGGAGTGAAAAACTCGCGTAGAGTGAGAATAACTTAGAAATGGTTCATAGACAAACCAGAAGCTCTCGTAGAAAAGTAAAAGCACGCATTTTTCTAGCTCTTTGAAATATTAAAATCACCCAATCCAGACCATCAGGAAATACATTTTAATTAATAAAAGGAAAAGAAATCCCATTTTGTAGATTTTACTTTTCCAGCAGTTGGCCGACTGAAATTAGATGAAAGCAAAAATCTCAACAAATATGATGACATTGCTAGAAAATATTTAAAATGTTCAGGAAAATGAAAGTGATAGAAATACTAATCATAGCAGGATGTCTTGGAACAATCCTGAAAAACCTTGAAAAATGCAGAGGAACAAGAAATTCGGGGAAGAACTATCGGGAATAGAGCCAAGTTGAAACCAGCTAGAATACTGAGAACAATCCTCGAGAGAGAAGAGACTTTCTCTCAATCTGATTTTTGCGACAATCGCCAGTTGCTTTTGGTGTGAAAATATCACAGTATCACCTAGAAATGAGGGTGATCAAGGTGATCAATTTGGAAATGTACGAAAATTAAAATTTGACCGGATGGTAAATATACAAACCAGAATCTGTCCTGAAGAATGGGATGCACACAATTCCTTGCAAAGAATAGACCTAGAAATAATTAACAATATCAGAAAAGTGAACGTGTCGTTTTGTAGACTTTGCAGTCCCGATGAACTACAGAGTGAAAATCAAAAGGAAAGAGTAGTTTTTCGACCTTATCAGAGAGCTAAAACAGCTTGGAACGGTCCCCTAAATTTTAGAAAGGGAGCTGGCAGATTTTATAATTGGTGGACGAGCCGAGATCATTCAAACAACATCATTGTAAAAATTGACAAGAATATTGAGGAAAATTTTGGAGACTGGCGTAAACTTGCTGTTACTCAGACTCCAAAGGAAGACCTCTACCTAAATCTGGTGTGAAAAAGACGGAAAGAGTAAATCAATAATAATAATAATAATAATAATAATAATAATAATAATAAAAATTCTCCATGGGTTTGGAAGCCCACAACAGAGCTTCTGTGACTCTAAATTTCACGTGTTATCATGGTAATCAGACTGGAACTTTTAGATGCATTCTAGTTTGTTTTAAGTTTGTTTTTTCTCTTCAAGTTACTTGACGGCAAATTATTTTCCGATGTAAAATTTTTAAATCATTAATTACTAACGTACTCTCTCCATGCAAAAGGAATTATACAATCTTCTTTTGCTCAACCCAACTGATTATACTGCCATTGAACATGACTTAGTCTAAGAAAACAAGAATAAATAAAACCCTCCTGGTAAACATTTTTTTCTTTTTTCTCCAGTTTAAGTGTTTTTTTTCTTCTTCTCCTTTGTCGTCAACTACTTTGATTAATTCCTCTTTTATGATTATCTGTCACGGTGTTTCTCTGATGAGACCTGGTCGGAAAAAGTCCTTTTTTTTATTTAAAATATATGCTCTACTTTAAGCTATATCAACTTTATTTCTTATTCTGAATTACTTTTCTTTAATTGACTATTGAATTTCTCTGCGTAAAAAAGCTAAACGTGATAACAACATAGCAAGATATTTCATCGACATTCCAGTTACTGCTATCATGTTTAAACATCACTAAATTTAAACAAAGGTTTGAATTTTGACCTTATAAATAAAAAATGTAATTTTATTCCTTAAAACTAAAATTTTGAATATATTTATTAAAACCTTTCTTCTACATCGTACATAAAACAGAATAGTAGTGTTTTCAACTACATTTCAACTGCTTACCAGCCTTAAAGATTAGCACATTTACTGCCTTGCTTCAAATTCAAATTTGGATTAAATTATAATCAACTAGATCTACTAGGTAGATATGATTTCTCGATATTGTTCGGGAAATATCAAGCCGCTAGAATTTATGAATTATATGAATATAAAATATAATAATTAAAAAAAGAAATATGCGAGTAACGTATATTAGGAGGGATTTGTTGTAAAAAATTTTTTAGTAAAAATAAGGAGACATCTTCGATTCGATTCGTCTGTGTATGGTGATGCCTGAATATATATATATATATATATATATATATATATATATATATATATATATATGTGTATTTAACTTTCACACCGCGACTTTGAGAATAAAAAAGGTATTTCCACCTACAGTTTTTTTTGTCTTTTAAAATGGTAAATGTAAAGAATATTTTATATTTCACATTTTTCACTGGTAATTATGGATACATTTATTGCCTATTTGTCACATAATTTGTCTTGATGATGAGTGTAATTTTAAAATCATTTTATCGACATTTTTATAAAACATGTCATAGTCTGTTACAAGGCTCTACGATGAATTTTACATCCAAAAGTGTGTCAGAGACACAAGACACTAGTTTGAAAATGTTCCAAATAAGGTAGTTCATTATTTTATTTACCGTATTACATTTCAATAGTGTTTCCTGCCTCTATTCTAAATAACATGTAAAACATTTTATTAAGTTACATGGTACCACAAGCAAGAAGTACAGTTTGAACGTGAATTTTGGGATAAATAGCGAAATCCTTATAATTTTGACGAGTATTATGATTCAATCTTCCTGTTCTAGTTGCTTTTTATCACATTCACTCACGTCGTCACTTCTACGACTGCGAGGAAAAGCTTGCATCGGCAGCAAGAAGGAAGTATAAGTTTACCGGAAGCAAAAGGGGACGCGAATCCAAGTCTCACCGGGGGTTTATTCTTTTATTTTTGCTTTCCGTGCGCGCTATTCATCACTATTTTAGAAGTGACACTTCTATAAGCGGTGAGAAAAGCAACTAGAATTTGGAGAATGAAGGATGATACTAGTCAAAATTATTAATAATATTAATTGACAGCTTCATAAAAAAAATAAAAAACACATATAAATCCGTCAGAAGGTCTTAGGATACGTTGTCTAAATTCCCAGCAGGTGGGTAAGATCCTGGAGGAAATTTTGTTCTGGGTAAGACTTTACAATGTATTTGATGGTGAGGTTCCAGGTTTAGAGAACTTTGGTAGTGTGGATCTTCTCACTCTTGCTAAAAATCCAAGACCCACTTTGACCTGCAGTAGTTGTAACTGTCAGCGTTCTATTTATGGATCAACTAGATCTGATTAGAACTTATTATCATTTGATAGGAATAGGTGATGCCATAGAATTGTAAATTGTTTGGAACAAGAATGCTAATTGAAGCTATGACTGTATGCTTAGGTTTGTCATTTGTTACTTCAAATCATATAAATGTGTTCAACAAATAGGTATTATCTAACAAAAATAATTTCTTGAAACCATAAAATTAAGAGTACTTGGTTTGGTTTATTTTGCTTTTATGGCACATCGACGATTGTAAATTGATAATACTAAATACATTTTAATACATATGAACAGCTCTATTTCAAACGATTCGGTTTAGTTTAAGTATATTTTTTTGTTTGTTTACAAATAATTAAATGTCAAAACAATTCTTTTTCAAAATATTATGTTTTGTATAAGTACACAGTTTACTTCTTTTGATTTATAGGTCTTACCCCGCTGCAAAAATCGATTGGTGTATTCCAAAGTCCCAGCCAACTGGGCAAATTTCTGAACGAGTCGTTTATAGGTAGCCTTTTAAGCAAGCTAGAGCTCATTTGTTTGGTTTTTGGTTCAGTTTGGTTTCATGGCATATCAACCTTTGTGGTTGATATGCCAAATCCATTTTTACATAAAACATTTCTATTTCAAATAATTCAGTTCAACTCTTGTAAAACTTTTAGTGTACTCAGAGTAAAATGTAAAAACAGTTCTTTTTCAAACAGTTAAGTTTAGCACAAGCGTTCCGCTTAGTTTTATTTAACCCATAGATAGGACGTTATCAGGTGCTACCACTCCGGGCCAGAGTGGACCTTGGAGACACGTTATTAAAGGGGTACTCCCCATTTCCCAAAGCTCCAACATTACTGGAACCTAACCCTTGGATTGTTTAGTATCATATCCAGGACACTCGGGGTGGGAGACTTACCCCTCTGCAGTGATGCAATCAGTGTATTCTGTAGCCCTAGGCGTCTATTACTGTTTGATAGGAATGTTTGAAGTCATACATCTGTACGTAAAAAGAACAATTAAGACTCATCTTCATACACAGTGCAAATGTATGTTTGTTTGTTTATTTGTCTGTTTCTAAGGTTTTATGGCATATCAATCTTTCTGGGTTATTTAAAGTAAAATCCATTTTCATACGAATAAACAGTTTTATTTCAAACAATTTAGTTTAGCAAAAGTACACAGTTTAACTAGCAAAAAGAGTTCTATTTCACACAATTCAGTTTAGATGAATAGTTCTTATTCAAACAATCTAGACTCGTATAAGTATCGTTTTTGCTTACTCTCATTTAAAGGTCAAAATAGTTTTATTTCTAACAATTAAGTTTCGCTTAATATATTTTCAACGTCAAAAAAAGTTCTATTTCAAACAATTCAGTTTAGCATGCAAAAACTTTATCATTTCAAACAATTCAGCTTTGCATATGTACGCATGTTTTATGTTACAACAGTTCTATTTCAAGCAATTTATTCTAGCGTAAATACACATTTTATTTCTATTTGGTAGGACCCTATCAGGTGCATCACTCTGGCCCAGAGTAGACCTGGGAGTAATGGCAATAAATTGGTACTCTGCATTCACCAAAGTTTCAGCATTACTGGAAACTCATCACCATATTGTTTAGTGTCGTATCAAGGACACTCTTTGAGGTGAGGGGTATTACCTCTCTGCATAGAAGCAAATTGTGCATTCTACAGCCCCAACCTACTGGGAAAAATGCAAATATAATTGTATAATGAACACGATTTGATAATTTGATGAAGTGTAGTTTTATTCTATCGTTCTCAATGATATAAGCAGTATGTAAACAGCCAGGTTATTCATTTGAACACGCATAGCTAAGACCTTATCCTTCAACGCTAGCCATTACGCCACTAATTCTACAATTGATATTAAGAGACAGTAAAAACAAATATTCTAAATTGCTATCTTTTTGCCTGATATATGATGCCTAGATCGAATATTGCCATTAAGGAAAAAAAATCCATTAAATGATTTAAACTTCCCGGTAAGGCCGAAGAATACATCGGTACAAATGAAGTACTTAAAAAAAGAAAAGAAAAAGAATTGAATATGAATAAGTGAATAAAAATATATCCAAAAAAGAAAACATTGCTAGAATCCTGGTTTTCTTTAAGAAATACAGACCAAAACTGAAATGTACGTTCTTCTATATTCTGTCTCGTCTCTTGTCAATATTTCTCATAGAAAAAAACGTAAAATAGTTGATTGGGAGAGGTAAACGGAAGAGAAACTTAAACAAAGTGGAAGGAATAGAGTTACGAACTTCACTGCCATTAATAGCCATTCCCATATGTCTCGGCTCAGCTGAGAAAGAATCGTTAACAAGGCGCAACTATCTAAAGGAACGGTGTAAACACAAGTCGACAAGCATAAGAAAGCGACAAATTTCCGATATCTCAGACGGGTCATCGGAAAAGGCGGGGGCATATTTGCGTGTTCAGACCCATTACCCCGTCTCACATTCTCTTGACTACGTAACGATGGATAAACGTCTGGCAAAGAGGATCTAAAATACATCTCTACTGAAATGGCTGTTTGAACGTTAATGGTTACAAATGTGAGGCTTAAATAATGGTAAGTGCTTTCTGTGCTGTGTATTCCTTTTCATGGGCTGTAATTGAAGTTGTTCGATTTACTAAGGCAGGAAAGAACTCGTTATGTATAATGGGCGAAATACTGGTGAGAGAAGGCATCAAACTGAACAGGTGGACGTCGTAAGCAAGTCATCAAAATAGTTGAGATTGAGACAGGAGAAAATCAAGAAGAAGAAAGAGGCCATATTGTTAAGCCAAAATAATTGGAAAGTCACTGAAAACTTGAAAAAGAACTAAAATATAAGTGTGTTCAAAAAATCAGAAAACAGGCTCAATATCCGATTTGAAGTGGTTTGAACTTGTAATTACAGCTTTATAGGCTATTATATTATTTGTATGATGCACACATAATTTCGTGCATTGAAAGGTATGCTGTAACTGGCTTGTGTCTCATATATGTGTAAACAATGTTGAAATACAATGATATCATTTATACTGAAAGAAACTTTTCCAATATATTACCGCAGAAAATACAACATATACTGTAAACACGATACAACTGTTGGATATGCACAGATAGTGTTATCGTCGTAAGATATAGATGTACCGTTATACACGACAGGTACGGTTGTAGGACCACTACAGGAGAACGAGTGTATTAAAAGTTAGTCGACTGCGTTAGCCAAGCAAAGAGAAACAACATGTCATGAGGAGAAAGAGAGAGCAGACACAGACCGTGAATTTTCTTTCTGTATTTTCAGGTTGTCCTGTGTTTGTTCCCTGGTTTTGTCTTCATAGGTCTGGCCCCTTTTCGGAGCTTACCCCCAAATGGGGGTCCATCATTTTTTGTCTATCTTTACATCTTCCTGTCTAACGTTCAACTGACTGTCTTTACTTCGTCATGTCTTGTAGCCAACTCCTTCAAACCGAGTCGTCTCCTTACTACAGTCGTCATTCGGAAGGATGAACGTATCCGTTTCCGGTGAGTTCAACCTCTGCTCAGAAGTTTTGGGATTTCCGGTTTCTTTTCTAGTCATTTTTAACTAACGCATTCACTCACCCATGACCGTCTGATTCACAGGAAGCGCTTTTGCCTTAGTCGCTCAAAAGTCAGCTGCCTGCTCCCGTAGACTGCCCTTTTTTCTTCTTACTTTTTTCTTCTCTCCCTCCATTCCCAGAAATTAGCCTCACGTTCTCTACATAACTTTAACATTATATAACGATACATGGACACGTGATCTGATTCCAAATCTTAGATGAAGCTGTTTGCATTTAACTTAAGGCTACTACCTTTCGGAAAGTTAAGAATCGAGATTTCTCCCTTTAGCTATGGGTAGACAGTAGGACAGAAGAAGCTCTTTGAGCTCCAACCAGTGGAAACTTGCCTTGTTTCAGGCGTCAAGCTTGTGCGGTGTTGGGTGTCAATATTTATAGATTTTGGGGAGAGGAAACTTTTAGCTACAAATGATCAAGTTTCTGTGCGTTTAAATTTTAATCAAGACACAAAAAATCAGGTATAGATAATTTTTCAATATGAAATTTATTTTTTATTTCAGCGTCCACACGTGTTTAAAAAGTGTTTAACAATTTTTTTTTCTAAGTTTTAGAAATGTATACATTTAAAAAATAGATACTGAGAATTGTGTATCAAAAATAGAAGACACTATTTTTTTTTTAATAAATGAGGATTCATTCATTCATTCATTCATTCATTTTTAACGGCATGTCAACCCAACCTGGGTTTCACAATTTTTATTTAGTTATATTAAGACCTTTCTTTTGGCACACATCAAATACAAATCATTTTTGAAACAGATGTATTTGATCTATACTTGGGGCACAAAAATATTTCCATTCCTGGCTAGAGTGGGCTATATTCTCTCTCTACTTCTTACACTAACAGCTATCGCCCAGTTCCTCTTCTCAACCATTCTAGTATTGCTGGTTGTGTCTCTTTTGTGCTACCATATTGTTCTTTTGTCAGTAATTATCTTCGTTTTCTCATCTCCCATTTTTATATTCTTTGCCAGGATGAAGAATACACATATTTATGTGCACATTTTTTTCTTTATTTCCCAGTGACTTTCATCTTAACATCTTCATTCATTACATAGTAAACATCAGGTAAAAAATCTATAGGCAAAAATATGGCATTAGTGCACTTAGAAGACATTCATTTAGATTTTAATTTTATTTGGCAGTTGGTAAATTAATCGGAAAAAAACACGCTAAACATTTTACATTAGTGCATGAACATTCTGGGTTCAAAAAGTATTCTTTAAACAGGCTAT
Source organism: Sepioteuthis lessoniana (assembly GCA_963585895.1). Classification (NCBI taxonomy): domain Eukaryota; kingdom Metazoa; phylum Mollusca; class Cephalopoda; order Myopsida; family Loliginidae; genus Sepioteuthis; species Sepioteuthis lessoniana. The sequence continues at coordinate 101,699,773 of OY757912.1, forward strand.
AATGAATTTTATAAATTAATGGTGTAATTTTTGAGAAGCAATACAGAGAAAAATATAATCTTTTAATTACAAAGTATTGCTAGAGTTACTTGAAAAAGTTATCAGGTACTACGTAATAGAGAAGGAAATATGACAAAGGTACCTAAATTGGGTTCATGTCCATTATTTTGGTCCGTTAACGTTTAAAAGTCGACGAGAAATATCAATGGGTGCAATTTTAATGCAAGGAGGAATGCAAGGCTTTCATATCAGCCACTATTTTGCCAGACTGCTGCAAGTCTACTATGTGTTACAAGGTAGTCAATTATTAGTCATTGACGCAAAGGTTCAACATATTCTAACAAACTAAAAAGTTTTGCGACTGATGATGTTGGATAATATGATTAAATTGAAGACATTTTATCGGTGTGACACTCATAGGAGCCATGGCAAAAACATACAGTTGTATAGGTTTGGGTAAAGAACTGTTTTCTTGTTTTAAAATTGCTCAATCAAATGGTGATATCGCGTTTCTTTTATAGTTTCCGTTTAAATAAACCTAAGACCATTAAAATGATTCAGAACTTCGTGCTATTTTACATAAAAATATATGTATGTAAGTGGACATATATATATATATATATATATATATCATCATCATCATGTCACGTCACCAGTGCTGAACTCCCTGGCCCTTTATCACCACCCGTCTCTATCGTACTTTGCTCCTAGTAGATCTTCAAGGCTACATTCCTTATCGGCACAGAGGTGTTGTATATAGGTTCTCGCTTGTTGTCCTGACTTTGCTCGTCCATGTGAACAGCTCCACATGAGTATGTCTCTTCTGAGATCATCCCTACTTCTCTAGCAAAATCCCGCATTTCTGGTTTGTCCAACTATATATATACTCACAATCATATATATATATATATATATATATATATATATGGGACATCAACCTATTTCCAAAATAAAAACGTGATAATTTTTTAGCAATAGATGCACACGAGATGTAATTTTTGTATCTTCATTTCCGTATTTATGGACAAATCGCCGTTTACGCGCTGGTTTAAAATTCCTGAGAGATATTCCGACGAGAATATTCAACTTTTCAAAGGATCAGAACCCAATATAATTTTAGAAATATTATTCCTACTAAATTGTTAATAATACATTTTTAACCAGTTAAAATCGTAAATAAATCAGCAATTTTTTAATTTATTTCGTGCAGTGTTCGAAACTTACCCATAAAGTAATTTAGTGACAAACAACACTCTTGTAATATATATATATATATATATATAGAGAGAGAGAGAGAGGGAGAGAGCGAGAGAGAGAAATAGTGAGAGAGATTTGCCTTCTTTTGCTTTATGACATATCAACATTCCCGCGTCATTTAAAGTCAGTCATCCTTGTCAAAGAACGGCAGTGATATCATATAATCGATAGCTTAGCTCATACCTTTCTCAAGAATATGTCCTAAATTTAACGTAACAGCGTGACTGTGTTTTGAAATTGCTTACTTTGAGGACACAGTACTACACTTCAAGTTTTACGCAGCAAGGCCAATATCAATTTATCTATATATATATATATATATAATTTTTCTTTTTCTTTTCTTATTTAAAGCTTTTTACAGTAGAAATTCTCGTCGTCCTTCTTAATCTGCTATCATTTCACACATTGAGACCACACCAATAAACTATGCTCGGGCATTATTCATAATTTGCCCTGCCTGACCAATATTATTTTACATAAGAATAATTTTGGGATTGATAATTAATTAAAGTATTTTTCTAGAAATTAATGTATTGTATCTTTCCTACCAGTCTTCCTTACTTCTTAATGTTTTTTTTTCATTAAAGTATGTTATTCTTATATTTGTTTTGGTAAATATAGTTCGCTTGTTACCGTTGACGTCTTTTTCCTTTTTTGCTGACTAACTGTTTAAGTGTCATGATGTATCAATGTGTAACCAATATTTCCTATCATCGCTATGCCCCGGTGTATATTTTCTTTTCTCACACAAATATTTTTCTTTCTCTCTTTCTTTTTTTTTCTTTTCTTTTCTTTTCCTTTTCTGTCAGATCTTTTGCCTACCGTTATTTAATTACCGATATGAAGTCACTGGATAAATAAAGACGAAACCTCTATTGAATCCGTTGTCTCTTTTCTGTTTATTTCTCTTTTCCACTTACATTTTATCACATTTCGACTGGTTTTTCTAATCTCTGATTTCTTCACCCCACCCATATATATATATATATATATATATATGCCTGTGTGTATGTGTGTGATTTTCATATTTACAAAGGTGTACATTTTTGTTTAAAAACTGGCTTGAGAATCTAATATTTCTATTTCTACTTTTGTATTTATTAACCAATCTTCAGTTACGCGTTTTTTTTTAAAATAATCTTTGAGATTTTACTGATCACACGATTTTACTTGCCGTGTAACATTTGAATGAAAATACCTCAAAATAATTCAAGATATATTTTCCCTTACAGATTGTTTCTAATTCATTTTTAACGTATTAGAACAATAGATAGATCATAAACTTTTAAAACTTTCATTTCAAGCGTAACTAAATCTTATTAATAAGCAATGAAATAGATAATGTTCCGCTAAATGTATTGATTCCTTCTATAAATCTACGCAAGGCTTTCGTGTAAAGAATTCACATTCCGTTCATTCAGGTATACATTTAATTATTTCAAATTTAACGAAAATATTGTTTACATGACATACTTTTGCTACCATTTAAGTCTCCGTTTGTTGATCAGATTTTATGCTGCATCCTCTTGGATATTAGCGCATAAGTATACTTTCTCCCTTACATTGTGACATGCTACCACAAATATCTTTTAGACTAATATAATCGCAAAACACTACATTGGATAAGAGAACGTTTCTTTCTTCTAATGTAAATATTGGAATGTATTTAAGCTCTAAACAGTCTTTTCTACATTTTATTCGATCATTTACACATTTATCCCCCATATATATATATATATATATATATATATATATATGTATATATATATATATATATATATATATATATATATATATATATATATATATCTTTTAGAAAAAACAAAAACCGGTCACATTAGGATTATAAATCATTTCCATCCTGTTATGGGTTTTGATATAAATCAAAAACATAAAAAATAACAGGACTTCTTCATATCTAATAGTTGAAATAATTCATAATAGACACAGGAAAGAAGGGTGGGAGTGTGTAGAAGAGGGGTGAAGAGTTTTCTTCTCATTTATCCCACTTCCGGCTTTTTGTTTTTATTACCGGTTGGAATTATAGTAAATTATATTTTTTAAAATTCTAAATAAATTTCAACTTAAAACTCTAGATTTAATACTAATTTAGGGAAGTAAAAACGTCCTTAATAACCTTACGTAAGGATACAATAATACTCATATTAAATTGAATTCAAAGTTTAAAATTAAAATTTCTAATTTCAAATTTTATTTTTGTGACTTTTAATTCAGTTACCCTTCCATTAAAAAGTACGTACACATCACATGGTTTCTTCCCATCTTTTTTAAATTTTATTTTGTTTTATTCATTTCGCCTCAAATCTAAATTTAATCCTATGTTTTTAAAAAAAAATTTTATGCATTATCTATGATAATTTGTCTATAGTTTAAATTTATTCCAATGTCAACATCTAGCTATTAATTCACATAGCAGAATTAATAATTTTTCAGGGTCCGGGTATATCATTATTTGTATTTTTTCTCTAAGCACAGATTACATCTATTATCAAAGCATTTTGGAGTATTCGACTCTTTCAATATGGACCATTGAATCTCAGGGGTTAAACCTTATTTTTCAAACTCCAAAAATGCTTAGATAGGACTGTTTGGTGTTTCAGATGTTCATGGAAGAAAGAAAATTTACGATTCACGTATCTAATTTTCTATTTCGTGGAGGAAATTCCGATATAAATTTTTTTCATCCTTAATATTTTCTTTTGGGGAAATAATTCCTTTGTATACTACATTATTTAAGTTACATAATCCATTCATTGGACAATTATTTCGAGTTTTACCATTACATTCGTTTTGATTACAATTATGATTATTGTGATTATTATTATTATTCGTTCGGTCCTGAAATTCCTTAATCTTCTCTTTATTATGATTATTGATTATTTGAAAAATATTTTTCATGCAGGTGTAAGTACTTTTTAACGTTTTTCTATTAGATATTTTATGTAGTACATTATCATGTTTAAAGTGCTTATCTATCAATTTCAAAAGATATATACCTACATTTATACTAGCTAGTCTACCAAAAATGGGGTTAAACCATATAATTTTACTTTTTCTATTTTTTTCCATACTTCTTATTTTATTTATTAATATTATTAGGTGTATTTTCTTCTTCATTGGTAAACTCTTCCCTAAAACCGCTATTTTTAAGGGCATCCATATATATCTTACTACTCTCTTGGAATATTTTCTCGTTTGCGGATAAATTTCTTATTCTCAAATTTACTGCTTTTGGGGCCTGTTTAATTATGGTCTTAGGGTGATTCGAGTTAACATCGATATAGAAAGGGTACTGGTCACTTTTTATAAATGGTTTATATGTGTTATCGAAAGGTTTAGGGTCACATCCAGGAAATTAACAATCTTATTATTTGATGAGCCTTCTATTTTAAATCCTAAAAACTTAAAAGGCCTTATAATCTTCTTTTGTATGCATGAGCTAACTGGGCCATAACTATTTGCGATATATAACCAATCAAATGATATAAACCCATCTGTTCCGGGCTAACAATCCTACAAAGTATATTTAATATATAGACCCACAAGGTCAGCTATTTGTGATTAATCATACCCCCCCATATTGACATCACAAATATCAAAACCACTTTTTACCCACGTTACATTGAGCTCTTTACCAGGAAAATTTAAATGTTCACTGTTGAATGTTTTTTTTTTTTTGTCCTGAATGATTTACTCCCAACTCCGGTTTAACAGGACCAAATAACACTTACATATATATATATATATATATATATATATATATATATATATATATATATACTCTAAAGGTATACGTTCACGCACCCATATACACATATATAAATATATACATATATGTGTGTATTTTTTTTTGTGTGTGTGTGTGTGTGTAAAAATGAAATAGACACCGGTACCAACCACTCTTAGCCGGAAAAAACCACTGCGTGATGCTGTGTACAGAAATGGTTAAAATCTATCAAAATGAAAATAAAAACAAATTTTAGAATGTAAAATCTGTATTATGACACTTTCACGTACGTGCAATATAAATAATACTGTTGTGATGTGTAGACGAGAGAGAGCCGATTCTTGCTTTTTACCTACAGTTTCAGTGCTTTTTGATTGGCTGTATTTGATTAAACAGTATCCTCCGTAGCCATCAAACGGTAAGTTTCAGTTATACTTCAACCAATAAAAAAATCAGTGGAATTAATTTTTTTTAATGCCAAGAGAATTGAAATTTTTACGTTTCCTAAATTGTTCATTTCTATCGTTGTATATAAAGTTTTAATCTCGAAAGTTTTTGATGACAACTCGTATATTCACAGAGCTTCGTTTTTCAATATTTCTACTCTTCTGTTATTAATCATAATGTAGAGAATAGTTGACAAGAAATAAAGGAAACATAATCTTAAATTTAATTAAAGTTCAGAGTAACTAACACGATTATTTTCGGCACGTTTTTGAATTATGCTAAGAAAAATACCAGGGGTTCTGTTTACATTTTGTTCTTAATATACTTGAGTTTTTACAGGAAACGATAGAACAAGCAGAAGAGATATTGGGAAGAGGAAAAAAATGAAACCAAAGGGTAATACTAAAAAGAATAAAATAGTGTAAAGATAGTATGAATCTTAACAATCAGACATCATACGTTTAACGAATAAAATAATCCATGCATTATTATACAAAAGTTTTCGGGAACTTAAATCTACTGAACATTTCCAGTGATGACCAACTTAGAAGTGGATATTTTACATTGCGTCTTTTACTGATGAAACATTGTCCTTGTTGGAGTCATTTCCATACCTAATCATTATATCTTATGTTAGGATTCTGAATGACAAAGAGGAAGATGCGAGACTGCTCATAAAATTGCTATGCAAAAGTTGTCGCTCTCTTCATGTAAAGCAATAAAGATATAGTGTTTTACTTAAAGAAAATGTCCCCCTTCAAATATGGAGATATTATTATGCAACAGTGCCATTTTTTCTTTTATACAGTGAAAATTCTTACATTCAAAACTACATATATAATGAAGATAGAGAAGATGGCAAAAAACGTGTCTGTGGCAATAGCTAAGGAACTAGCACTTTAAGAAAAGGCATCTCGAAAATTTTCTCAAAAGCAATGGAAGAATTTTGGATCGACCAAGTTGTGGTCTCCGTTTAAAGCTGCAGCACAGGGTGAGACGGAAACTGACAAAGACTGCTCAAAGTCATTCAAAGAAGACTTCAAGAGAAGAGATTGATGAGTTTAACTTGTTCAGTGTCGTATCAATAGATACCACTAAGCACATCCTTCGAGAACATGAATTGAAGGTGACCATTGCAGCTAAGAAATCAGCATTAGACAAAACATTTGAAAGCACGATTAGGTTTGTCAAAGGTTAGAAATATCATATTCAGCGATGAAAATTGGATGTAACTGCACTTTTATAAAAATAATGTATCAGAAGACCTCCAGGTATGAGAAACGACCCACGTTACATGACAGAGAGAGATAAGTAAGGGTTTGGGTGTGATATTTTGGAGATACATGAAAGTAATGGTTTAAGCAATTTAGATGAAATTGACAGTAATTTGAATATTGCAACATGCATCCGAAGGAGAATTTGATATAAAACTTGGATAAAGGTTTGATTTTTTTAATGTGACGGAACTCTATACCAAAGATGGCGAGCAGCGCAAAAGAGTTTGATGGATGAAGATATTACGATAATGAAAGATTGGTCAGTTTTGAGGTCTGATTTAAATCTCATCAAGCAAAAAAAAAAAAAAAAAAGAAAAGATTTCGTCAAAAGAATCTATACGATCTTAAAGACTTATGAGAGCTCATCACATCTCATTCCTATTAAGATGGTGGAGGATTTTTACTCATCTCTTCCCCTATGAAATGAAGCAATAATTCAAGCTCAGGGAAGGTACACGCCATATCAACAATGGTAATAAACTCTCTTAAAATTAACATCATATTGTATATTTAAAGTATAAGCATTTTCTGTTTAAAATACCGTAACTTGATTGGTTCAAGTGAAGTTGATGAAAACCTTCGCATTGCCATTTTGAGGGTGGTGATCTCGCAGCAACAAAATATAATAATTTGGTATGGAAATGACTTCAACAGGGTGAATGTTTCTTCCGTAAAAAGACACTATGCAAAATAACTAGTTCTAAGTTGGCAATTCATCGAAATTTCCATAGTTTAAAGTTGCCGAAAAATTTTGCAACGCTCTAAATTTTAGACAAATAAATAATCTACATTGATCTCGTAAAAACGTTTTAGCGTTAGCTCGGGTCGGTGCTTGTGGTTTACAACACACCTGGCCATCTATAATTTTCAAGAAGTAGTGGTCATAGAAAATATATGAAAGTCACCCCTTCTGGTTCCCCTAGAAAGCTTGCCACCCTCTTAGGTCGAATGACTCAAGGGTAGTAAGCAGTTAGCACCAGTAAACTATTTAATTGATTTCATGACGACCGGAAATATGTAAATATTTTTTTGAACAAACGCCTCTTTATTTGATCATGTAAATTGCACATTTGCTTGTCATTAGAGTCAGTACTAAATGTGTCACGTAAACCATTTGTTTTGTTTGTTTCTTTGTTTTACTTTGGAGGGGTGCGGTTATGGCATATCAACCCTTGTAGGTTATTTAATGCTAAATCTTGTTCATACATATATATGATTTGTAAACACATTTTGAAGATAAATCTTTTCAACAAACCCGAGTTTATTTTTTGGCGCATACTTACCGTATTTGACGTCATATAAGACGCACGGGTGTATAAGAAGCACCCCAATTTCATCACGGCGAATCTTGAAAAAAAAAAAAGAACAATAAAGTATTAATATTAAACGTGATGAAATTGATATAATGATTATTATCAAAGATAACACCTTTAATCTGCATAATAGCCTTTTAAATAATGACAATACTTATTGAAAGTTACTCTAAAGTCTTAGCTAACAGGTGTCGAAAAGTAGCAAATTTCGGCCGACTACATCGAATTTTAAACCTACATAGGGCATATGAGACGCAGGGGATTTTTAAAAGATTTTTTTAGAAAAAAAAATAACGTGCCTTATATGCCCTTAAATACGATAACTGGTTTCAAAAATTTCTATCCAACATGAATAATTCTACTTATTATTACTGATTTGTTTGCACAGAATTAACTGGTTTCAAGTTTTGTCACATAACACGATCAGTTTAAAATATGACATTTGTATGCACCTATTTAAATGGATATTTAAATTCATATAATGTGGGAGGGAAAAGTTCGTCGGTAATTTCATTTTTAAGTGTGTTAGAACTTAATAGTTTGCATACTAGTATTGCTATTGTTTAAACATAGTTAAATGGTTTCAATTATTGCCAACAATAAATATCCAATAATTTACTTACAGGCAGCAAAGTTGTTATAATTATTGTTATTTTACACTAATTATTTTATTCAACATTTTTCATTCATTTTCAGTGAGTCAACTAGTTTGAAGTATGATAATGTAATACGAATAATTTTATTTAGGCAAAATGTTAAAGAGTTCTAAGAACTGCTATTTAACACTTAGAGTTCTATTCATTTCTCATTTGTTTGCACACAGTTAAATGTTTCCAAGTATGTCTATATACTTCTAACTATTCAGTTAAGCCGTAATTGTTTACACGCAAATGATCAAACAGTTCTATTTATAACATTTCAATTCAACGTAAGTCATTTGTTTGCCCATAGTTTAAAGGTCAAAGAGTTCTATTGAACCCTTTGATTAGACCATATTAAGTGTTACTATTCCAGGTTAAAGTGGACCCGAAAGCCATGGCAATGAAGGGGTACTCAGCATTGTCAAAAGTTTCAGGACTGAAGCCTCATCGTTAGATTTTTTGTGTCATATCGAGTACACTCCTTTGCTGGCGGGGAGGTCTTACCCCTCTGAAGAGAAGAGGTCGGGGTATTTTACCGCTCTGGCTGAGTGGGCTGAAAAGCCATTTGTGGTATGATATAATGTAAGTTAAGCTGTATTGATCTCTGGCAGTGGTAGGTTTTGAGACAACGAAGGAGTAACTATATTGTAGCCAATACCCAGTTGAGGCATGTAACTACGTTCAAAGTTTTAGCCGTTCCACGAACTCTGCCAACCTACTAATACGTTAAGAAAATCTCCTATTCTCAGGTAACCATTTGTAGCACCAACTGAAAGAGTTCTCACGCCTGATAATGTAAGCAATATATGAAATTCTTTATTTCTCTCTATCTCCTTCTACCTCTCTTCCCTTCTCTCTCTCTCTATATATATATATATATATATATATATATTTCTCTCTATCACTCAGTTTCAGGAGGTAAAACAGGAATCAAATTTGCTTGAAATTCTTATAAGGCCTGCATTCAGCCATTTATCAATATGCAGTTAAGGATAAATATATGATTTAATATATATATATATATTTATATATATATATATATATATATATATATATATATATATATATATATATTTTCAATCATGCATTCCTCCTTATCTACCTAAAGATACATGACTGAAATATATATAGGATGTGTGCATTTACATGATTTATATAGTTATCGGAAGAATAAGAATTAAAGGCATGGAGATTCGAAATTATTCAAGGATTTGAAAGAAGCACCCGTTATCTTTGTTGGATGCCTGCGAGGAGGATTATACTTCTGTTTTGGTTAATTGTTGGACTTGATCCTCTGATACATGCTTAGAGTACCATATTTAAGAAAACCAGTGAAGTTGTCATGACCCGATCTAGGTGGATTATAACTTACTTGATCGATCTCTAATCCCATGAGACGTTATTGAAAAAATGGAGTAAAAGATAACTCAAGCGAAAGACGTAAAAAAAATTGATGAGGAATCACGTCTGTGTCAAAGAAACAGCATAACTTGATTTGGTGTTTGTAATAAGCCAGGAATATAAGAGGTTAGCAAAAGAGAATGAAGAGAAGTTTAAGTATTTAAATGAAATTAACTTATGGTGAAAAAGTGAGAAGCAAGTATTAATCATTTTAATGGGGAAGGAGTTTCAATTACTCTTTGGTGTGGTCACCTAAAATGACCCGAGATTAATAAAGGAAATATTGGAGGTAGTTGAAAGAAACCAGAAGAACTAATACAAATTTCCCAGGAAAGTATATAAATTGTAAATGTAACATAAACCTAATTAGCGAAGAAAAGTGTTGTGTTCTGGTTAGTTAACACAAGTTGTAGTAATAATAAGACAAACCACGATATGTGAGGCAAATAGTTATATTTATAGGAAAGAGTATTTACAAGAGAGAGACTGTTAGTAATAAGAACAAAGGATTAGTGATAGAGTAAGGATATAGTTCAACAATAGGAACGGCTCTTCTGGTCTGACTCGTAGGCTTATTCTTTTATTTCTTGTAATGAATACAAGAAGGGACAAGGCCTTATGGTTTTGGGGGAGGGGAAAGGAGCGGTCTTGCTTTAACTATATTTTCTATGGGGAACCTAGCTAGCCACATTCGCCGACCCATTCAACAATACAATATATAATCACTCGTCCATCGCCATGCACGCAGCAACCACCAAAATATCACATTTGCTCTATGAAAAATTCCTACTTAAAACCCGAAAGTGGTGTATGATTTTATTTACAATGTATGGTTTTATTTACAATGGATATGATGGGAATGGGAGAAAAAACCCCGAAAAATATATATACACGAAAAACAAGGAAATATTCCCCGTTTGGTTTCCCTCCCATCCCCCCGTCTATAAAATTGGAGGCCGACTGTTTTCCGGGTCGAAAGAAACCGGAAACAAGCCGGACCTACCCTAGGTGGGACAGGAATCCTAAGCTATAGGGGGTAAAGAAATAAAGGGTCGGGCTCGGTATGGGTCGATAGAAGTGGGTAATATGATTTTTTACATATGAATGTTCAAGATCTTCAATAAAATCGGACTGGGATACGTGTTGAGGTACAAAAATAATGGGGAGGGGGAAGATCTTGAGTGCTAACGACTACATGACGGGGACAATGACTCACAACATACTGCAAACTAGGTTACAAGGTAAAAAAATCCTACTTACCAAGGGTGGGGTCCCTAAGGACCCGTACCGTAGACGCCATGGGCCAGGAGAGGAGGGAAGGATGACTCCAACATTGCCCCCTTTCGTACGACCAGGCTCGCTGCATTCACCCACCTTTTGCTGAATGTTATGCGATCCAAGCGTTTTCTATCGCATCGGATTTTGACCCTCAGCTGATGCCGAAAATACAAAACCAGATCACGATGAAAAAAAGTTTGCATCGTCATACAATCCCTTGTTTCGCGTCGTCCACATCACCATTCGGGCTACAGCTAGGATTGCGAGAAACACCACATGCTTCTCCACATGAAACGGAGGAAGAACGTTGTCTACGACGTAACCAACGTCGAACAGCACGAGCTGTTTGGGTTCGATGCGAACCGTCCACTCCCCGACGTGATCCCAAAACGGGCGGACTCACTCTCAGTAGGAGAAGGAGTGCTCAGCCGTTTCTTCCAAGCCACTGCCGCAGCGAGGGCAATCAGGTATGTCTGTCAGGCTCGCTTTGAAGTTCAAGTCGCGAAGGGATAACAACAAGTCGCCAGGTGAGTGAGAACTCTGAGTTGTTCAAGAAGCTCGATCTCTTCCGCCGTCCAGCCGTGCCGCTTGCTGAGAGGATCAGAAGCGGAACCCACGACTAATTCCCGATACAGTTCCTTCCGAGGCCATGAAAGGTCAGTGGTCTCAAGAAGGTTACGAAGGGCCTTTCGGCACTCGCGGACAAACAGTGCTTCGCCCAAAGGCCTACGTCGACCTTCAGCCTTTGGGTCTGAGTTGAGGCGAGGAAAAGTCCGACTCGCCTTTCGTCTCCACACTGAGTCCCCCGTCAAGACTTGGCCCAGATATGCAAGTCTTTCAGCAAGCCAGTGGCTCTCCAGATGAGGCAAACCCAGACCCCCGTTGCGTGTACGTTGGATACAGACCTGCCTACGGACCATCGGCCTTGCACCTCCCCAGAGCAATCTGGAGAGGGATCGTTGCAGTACCAACCGATGTGCCTTAGGCAGAGGAAGTACAGCCAATCGGTAAAGGATCCAGGGGAAGACATACGCGACGCACGCCTCCGCCCTGCCCTTTAAGGACAACCTCCTTGAAAGTCAGATTCCCACCTGTGCATTCACCTTAGCATGTACTTCCGACCAATTTCGCTCCAGTTGGAGGTCGGGCCCAAACCACACCCCAAGGATGCGGATGGGTCCGTCACTCTAGCGAAAGGGCCCTGGAATAGTATCGCTACCCCTCCAAGCACCGAGCCGCAAACCTTCGCTTTTGTCAAAATTGACCTTGGCCCCCGCACCCAGCTCATACTTGACAACCGCCTCTTTCACAGCCTCTATATCCTGGCGGTGGGACACAAAGACTGTGACGTCATCAGCGAATGTGGAAACACTGGCCGCAAAGCGGCCAACGAATGGGATACTGCGCAGTGCCGGACTTGTCCCCTCATCCCTATGCCTGCGCAGGAGGGACTCCAACACGAGGACATACAGAAGAGCAGACAGAGGGCAGCCGTGCCGGACCGAACGCTCGATCGCAATCACCCCCGAACGCCTTCCGTTCACCTGCACCACTGCCTGAGGGTTGTGGTACATCATGCTAATCCATCTGCGGAACTCCGGTTTTAATCCGGCAGTCTCCAAAACAGACGCCAAGAACCATGGTCAATCCTATCGAAGGCCTTGGACTGATCTAAACTGATCAGCGCGACTTCGGTGTCGTCTTTTATCCCCCTCTAGGACCTCGCGAATCAAGTGCAGGTTGTCCTGGATCGATCTTCCTTTCACAGCAAAGGTCTGTTTGGGGCCAATCAGATCGCTAATGACACGCTGTAAACGATTCGCTAAGACCCGGGCCAAAATCTTTAACTCTGTGTTAAGCAGAGTTATGGGCCTGTAGTCGTCTAAACACCTCCGAAACATGCCTGCCACCTTTCTTCAGCAATGTGATCACGCATTTGGTAACGCTACCAGGGATGGCTCCCTGGGCGAACCAATGGTTGAACATATCCGTCAGAATAGGTACAAACATTTGCGACATCCTCAAGTACACTTCGTAGGGCAAACCATCTAATCCCGGTGACTTGTTGAGGCCGATCTGCTTCAATGCATCACGGACTTCGCAATCAGTAACCACACCCTCACAGCTAGCCGCTTCAGCCACCCCAAGGCGGGGGAAGTCGGCGAGATAGCTACGAAACTCCCGGAGCGGGATATCAGTGCAGCGGGCAAAGCGATCCCGAAAGTGCGCCCGAAAGGCATCACGTATCTCACTACCCGATCTCAGCAGACGCCCGTCCGGGGTCTTAACAAATGTGCTGTACCGATCGGGGAACATTCGCAATTCTTCACGCGCATTCGCGTTCGATTTGAGAACTCTTTTTAGCCTAGATCTAACTACTGATCCCTTGTAGCGCTCGCTACTCTCACGCTCAAGGTCCCTCCTAGCTAGCTCTACACCTAGGGAGTCCCCCCGAGCCACCGTCCTGCAAAGTCTATCATCTATAGATTTCGCCTCCGCGGTCCTATCTAAATTTAGCTGTCGACCGTACTTGGGGGCGAAATCTCTAATCCTATGTTTAAGAGAAACCCACCACCTATTCCCGGTAACCGCCCCCACTAACGCCCGATGAATTAGGGATTCTAGCCGATCCCGGAAGTCTCGTATCTCCAGTAAGGAGGTATTGAACTTCCAGTAGCCGGCTAGACTAGGCCTATTAGCTAACCGCAGACTGACTCTAATAAGTTTATGGTCAGTCCACGCTATTAAGTGGAACGTGGGACAACTAACAAAATCAATGTAAGCTCTTCTCACTAACACTCTGTCCAAGTAGGAAACTACTTTGGCAGAGGCTGATCTATCTAACAGCGTCCACATCTCCCACCCTGGGTGATCCAGACGAAAACTGTCGACTAAACCATGACGAGTCATGAAGCCGTCAAGGCTGCTTTCGCACCTTCTCAATCTGTTAGCTCCCCGCCCGACCTTATCTATCTTGGGATCAATGATCGCATTCCAATCACCCATTAAGACTAGCCGCTTTGTATCGTCCAGGGACGGCGCCAACCGACGAAAAAAGGAAACCCTCTCCGCAGCGATATTGGACGCATAAACCACAACCAGACGAAACTTGAAACTTTTCACGGCAACATCGGCCACAACCAGCCGGCCCCCGTCACCTGCAAGAACAACGTCAACATCAGCATCAAGGCTGCGTCCAACTAGCAAAGAGACTCCAACGCTGGTGGTGCTGCCGTATGCTGAGAAAACGTTAAAATCGCTTTCCAGCACCCGATAGTCGGCACCGCAAGTGAAGTGAGTGTCTTGCACTGCAACAATAACAACTCCGAGGTTCTTGCTTGAATCCCTCAGTCCCCTCACATTCAAACTGGCAAGGTTTAGAGTCATCAGTCCCACTTACCTTACTCAGTGTCGACAATGGGCCGGAAATCCTTCGGGGTGAGGATGCCGACGGCCTGACGCAGGGAACCGGTACAGAGATCAGTAGACTCTCTGCCGTCTTTGGAAATTCCGCCGACATCAAAGGGAAACCGAAGCTTTAGGGATCTATAAAAACAGGGATGAACATAAATCGGGACCCTGCCCGTACATTTATTAAGTAGATCTTTGTGGGAGGGGTGCCCCATTTCCGCAACCACTATGTCCGTTCGACTGGCCTCCTCAATAAATTGCCAAAGCTCTTTAGTTCGGCCCCCAGGCGAACAGACAAAGGTGATCACCATGGCTGCACCCTTGAATAAGTATGGATTGGTAATGTCTTTTTGATCGATGGTTTTCATGGATGATAGAGGTTTGAGTGCGTTTTTAAGTTGGTGATCTAAGTTGGGTGATTCCATTAAATATGAACAAAAGTAAAAACTGATCACGGCTTGTCTGAACTGGTTAGGTGCAGATTTGGTTCTTTTCTTTTGAGATGTTGATGGTGACGGTGACGGTGATCTGGTTTCAGAATGAGACCGGGTGATTGTTTGGGAGTTGAAATAGGCGATAGAGAAGGTAATGTTGGATGAAGTGGGGTTTTGGGATGTTTATTAGGTGTACTTTTGGGTTTTTGAGGGGGAGGAATTATTTGGACTGGTCGTTGAGGTGGAGGATGTGTTTTTTTCCGGTTGTTGGGGGTTTTGTTCCGGTCGCTTGGGTTGTTGTTTTTCTGCTGGTCGCTGGGGTGCTGGGTGCTTGGGTTGGAGAGGCTGAGGTTTTTGTTTTTCTGGTTTGGGGGAGTTTGTTTTCAGTTGTTTTTTTCTGTCCCTCCTTCTCCGTGTCCCCGCTGTCTCTCCTCCTTTTTAGGTTAGTTGTTGTTTCCATTTCTTCGGGTTTTTGTTTATTTTTTGTTTTTGTTTATTTTTTCCCTTTTCCTCCTTTTACTAAGGTCCACCCTTCATCTTTGTTGGGTTGGGATTCTGTTTCTGAGTGTGTGTTGTTCTTAGCTTCCGTATTCGTTTCAGTTGTATCGTTGGTGGCGGTGGTTGTTTTGTTAGTAGCGATGGTGGTGGCTTTTTGATGGCAGGACCGCGAGAAATGTCCGAGCTGTTTACAATTCCAGCAAAGCGTTTTCCTGCCCTCTACGATGACTGTCATGGTTGTGTTCCTATATGTTATAGTATGAGGTATTGCATTGAACCTTCCCCTATCTAAAATCATGATAAATGAGAAGTCACCGTATGCCGTTCCATGCGCTGAACTTTTTTGGGTGTAATCTTCCACGCCGCCATAGGAACTGAGGTAGGCGGCGATAACGTCCCTATTTAGCTGCATGGACAAGTTACATACGGTGACCTTAATTCTCCTTTGTCCTCTATATTCCGGTTGAAGCCGGAAGTACTTAGTGGTGATGTTGCTTGTAGCCAGCTTCTTTGCTATTTCTTCTGTCGGGAGCAGGACATCCCAGGTAGCAAAACTCCTTTGGTAAAAATACTTACCTGGGATGCTGCAGTTTTAAGCAATTCCTCGAACGCCTCTTTTTTAAGGCCAGCCAGTCTCTTTGTCCTTAAATAGGTCACGACGAACAACAGAGTCTTAGGCTCAACCGCCTCTACCAATTCTGGGATAAGTAAGATCTCGTTTTCTTTAGAATACGCAGAGTATTTCGTGACTCTGTCGTTCTCGTAGTCTTTTGGGTTTTTTTTCTTTTTTTGAAGCTGCGACGACCAGGAGACTGGCGTTGCTGGTGGCTTCTGGGCTGGTTGTATATCTGATGAAGATAAGTCTTCCGGCTTCGGGGAGGGTTCTGATTCGCTAAACATGTCTTGTGTTCCGGGATGGTTTCCCCATAGTTGCGTTTTAAAAGGGCAACTAGGGAGAATGACGTTTTAAAACGCGAATTGACTTTGAGAAATGCAATTAACGATGAAATGACAAAATGGCGGTCGTTTTGTTTTGTTTAAAATAAAGACAATGAATTCAAATCGAGGTTTGACCCTCCTCAAAACCAAACAACAACAATTGTTTGAGGGGGTCACGAAGCAATAACTGTAATATAACGATAACAATAACAATAATTTTCAACAATAACAATACTTTTTTAACAATATTCACTTACTTTTCCGTAGAAAAAACGTAATAAATCCAAAAAATGACTTGTGGGCTTATCTTTCCCAGACATTTCTCCGTAACTGCCATATATGGCAGATGGATCACCTCATTAGCTGAGAAGGTAGGCGATACACAACAAAAAGGCAAAGAACGAATTGGTTATTAAACATGATTAAGCAAAAATCGAGGAATTTCGGACTTTACGCTCACCGAACAGATAGGTTTGGTTTGGTTTGGCTTGGTTTAATAGCACATCAACCTTTGTAGGTTATTTAATGCCAAAGCTATTCTCCTAGAAGAACAGTAGTGGTACTATTTAAGCCATACCTGGGAGGATTAGGGGGTTCATACCTTTCCCAAGGGTATTTGCCCGAAAGTGAACGTAATAGCGAGACTGGAGTACGAACTCGCATACTACGATCCGCAGTCCATCGCTTTAATTATTACACCACGAGGACACCCCCCTCACTGAACAGAGGTTCAGATACTGAAGTTTGCGATGGAAAAATATAACAGTTGATGATTGTAAATTCTTGGTTTAATCCGGCAGCTCAATTGTTTTTT
The DNA here is from genome assembly GCA_963585895.1 of Sepioteuthis lessoniana. Classification (NCBI taxonomy): domain Eukaryota; kingdom Metazoa; phylum Mollusca; class Cephalopoda; order Myopsida; family Loliginidae; genus Sepioteuthis; species Sepioteuthis lessoniana. The sequence continues at coordinate 101,717,231 of OY757912.1, forward strand.
TGCCTAGAATATGTTAAGGCTCAGTTGGACTTAATTGTATGACATCTGTCATCAAGTGAGGTAAATCAAGCAGATCTAAGAGATCTATAGCTCAGGATTCAAATACAACTACAAAATCATCTTAGACTGCCAAAAGATCCAGTGAGAAAATTAAGACACTATTATGAATCCTTAGACTGCACTACGCATAGCAGTGACGATAAGCCTGTAGTTCTAGTGTATCCACCATTATGAGATGACGAATAACGTTTTGAAGCATTCACGATCATAAATTTACCTGTTCCCTATTCAAGTAATGGAGGTGAAGCGAAAGCAGTAGTGAAGTATCGATTGGTGGTGAATACTATAAAGTTAAATCTGTCAGGGACAAAGTTTAACCAATTAGAGCCAGATGACCCCTTAAACAGTAAAGGGGATATATCAAAAATGTGTCCCAAGAAAAGCCCAATGAATACAACTAGTAAGTATAAGATGTATTTGACGGAATTACTGAATAGACATGTAAATATGATCCCAGAGGTATATCAAATTGATATAATGACAGAGAAAGTGTTACTCTTAGCAATAAGGATATCCATTGGGATGTAGGCTTTAGCTTCCAATAGGGATATTGAATTGACTAAGGTGTGCAAAACAGCACAATAGTTTTAATATGATTGAGACCTCCTTTGACTATCATTGCGTTATTAATGTGTTTTGCTGTTTTTTGTGCAATACTTTTTTTTACATTTCTATCACAGTAGAAATTTAAATTATGAGATAACTTCCTCTCCCGATAAGTAAACTTCACTGTGTGGTTTATCATTAAGGTTTTTCTCCTAAATTAGAGATCAAAAAGATTCAAAAGCTATTATAACCTACAAAGAAAATAAACTTTGAATGTCTAGCTGAGAAATTAACAAGAGTAACCAGTTCTAAGATTCTTAGAGAATTAAAAAGGAATGGCACCATGCTCTGATGCTAATTGATACCAATACTGCAGGTTCCGTCGGTTCTGTTAATTATCCTTGTGATAATAATAGGTTAATTGAGGGACTTAGATAAATCATAAGGAGTAAGAGAAAGACCTAATCGAAATCTGAAAGTTAGGACTCGTGTGACATATGATACTGATCTCTGTTGGCAGTTACAAAGAATGAAGACCTGCTTTGATCTTTCAGCATTTGCTTAGTAGATCGTGGTGGGAACAATGCCGCAGAGTCATTCGGAAAAGTAACGAAGGATTAAAATGGACATTTGGAAGAGAGAAAAGAGAAAAGAAACCCTTAAATATTTTTTCAGTAAAATTGTATATACTTTTAAAGTGTGGAAATCATGATCCGTAGAAAAAACTGAACTTTTCATAGGATTCTTTGCATGGAAGAAATATTGCTGCAGATCTCATTTCACTTATTAGTAAGGGAGGATAGATGGAATCAATTGATTATAATGTACAAAGGCTAACTTGTTTTCACAGCTGGGTTAATGAGAAATTTCTGATTTTTGTTGTGTCCTCAGAGAACAGGATAAGTGTTGAGAATACAAAGGGTGACCCTGGAGAGAGAGAGAGAGAGAGAGAGAGAGAGAGAGAGAGAGAGAGAGAGAGAGAGAAAGAGAGAGAGAGAGAGAGAGATCAAAACGTCTTGTGGATTTCAACGCTGACTTGTGGTATCAGCCAGATATGGGCTAACAATAATGGATTATTGTTTCGTGTTAGAGAGGAGGATATTGCGCTTGGGCTTGATTTGAACAATAGCTAATTTGGGCTGCATTTTCAGCGTTGGAATAGATTTGTATTATGAAGATATGTGCATATAAAGGCAAGGTTTAGAGGTCATAAATTAGTTAGTGTTTCGACTTCGAAGAGAACGGATCGACTCGTATTGTGAGTGACTGAGCACACTTGCAATTTTGATTGTAGCTGGTGGAGATATATCTCCGGATAAGCCTATCGGCACCAACCAGCCAGCCAGCCAGCCAGCCAGCCAATTCACTTTTTACGTATCCATGAATAAATAACTCAATAAATTTTCCTAACTTCCTCAAGTTAACTGAAGACCGACACACATATAGCCAGTCGAGAATGCATTTTTTTTACATAGTTGTATATACCATATAATTGTTGATGGTATTTCACTTAATGTACAGCTGTTTAACCGTTTATATTTAATCAACTGGCATTCCTGTTTTCCCGGAGAAGGAAGCGACTCATCCTTCTTAGATTATTCATATTCAGAGGAGATTACAACGGATTTTCAGATAGGGAAATACCCATTTTTCAGCTTTTAAAAATCACCACACCTTTTGAATATCAAATAAAGCGATCCATGTGTGAGGCTATGCCTTCCGGATAGTTTCGAATCATAAATGATCCACTATTTCGACAGCTGCATAGAAAGTTGGATCTCTATGTACCTATTTCTCATTCTATCTGTATATATTTAAACTTTGTGTTTATGTTCGTGCAAGATGAATTGGTCTTTGATGTCCTTTTGACAAGATGCAGATTACTGTTTGAGAGTAAATTCATTATTTTCGATTCGAGTTTTGATGGTATCTATTTTCTTAAATATCATCCATTCTCGTTACGCTCTGGAAAGACATGAAAACGTGATTGTTACTTTATCTATTAATTATATCTACAACAATGATACATTCTGGAATACATTGAATATTACAAAGACACGCGCTTAAGAATCACATACCGCTCTCCGGTGTGTGTGTGTGTGTGTGTGTGTGTGTGTGTGTGTGTGTGTGTGTGTGTGTGTGTGTGTGTGTTAAAATCGTAAAGTCCATCTAAGACCATCCATTGGTTTCTTTGTTCATCTCTCGATTAATTAACTTAATAAAGAAAATTTTATTTTTAAAAAGCAAAATGTTATTTTTCAGATTTTTTTCCATAACTGTTAAAAATTCCTTGTTTGGAATAGGTTTATAGAAAATGTATTTTGAACTAGAAAAAATATTTGTTTGGAGGATCTTCAAAATGGCCGCAATTCAAACACAGTGATGTAAGTTACATGATTGTCATCAAATTTGTGTTTGCTGAAATGTGCAAACCAAGTTCAATGTATAATGTGTACGGAGAAATAAGTTATTGACAATAAATCTTTACACTTGAACGGAATTATCACTCTTGATCCTGAAAAAGCATCAATTGTAAATAGTGCTTTTAAAGGACAACCACTTAGACAACGTTTCTTTATATTGAATGACCTACGTATTAGCCTTGTCTTTTCGATTAGTTGCCATCGTCATTTCATAAATCAATAGCATGAATAAAATAATTTGCATCTTCATTTGTAGACAGCTAAGAACCCCTTGAAAGGTGAGTCATATGGATGAAAATAATGGTGAGGCTCCAGTTCTGATAATCTTGGGAGTGGGCAGTACTCCTTCATTGCCAATACACCCAATTCCGCTTTGACCTGGAGTAAAAGTACAAGTTGTTATCCAATCTATGGCATAAATAAATGTGTTTGATATTCATTCTCAATTGGAATATTTGATGCCACGTAACGGTAAATTATTCGTCGTAAGAATAAATACTTGAAATTATAATTTTTTATTGAGAATTAAAATTAGTTACTTATAACAATATAACGTTGTACGCAAGCAAATGGCAATTATTAATTACAAATAATTACTTGTAAACATACAATTAATCCTATTAGATTAAAATACTTGACTTCATAGGAATGTGTGAAAATTATTATTAGATTTCACAAGTGATAAATATGCCTACAGTAATAGGAATAATATATATGTTACTATTGTAATTGATAACAATCTTAACTGTGCACCTTGCTGCAGATCTCTTTCAATGGTCTCGTTTTTCAATGTAAGTTAGCCGATCGTTGTTGAGGGCGAACCGAAGGCTTCTTTTTCAATAGATACTTTACAAACGTGTAGGAGAATGCACAACTCCTTTTCCTGGATTGCTCCAATAATCATTGATCTATACCTTAAAATGCTGAGTATTAAGCAAGGAGGAGTCAAATACCATTTTTTGAGTCTTTGGTATGACTCGACTTGGAATTGTTCGTTTGTTTGGGTTTTATGGCATATAAACCCTTGTAGGTTATTCAAATTAAAATCCATTTTATACAAAAAAGTTCTTGTTCAAGCAATTCAGCTAAGTATAAGTATAGTTTTTATTTGCACACAGTTGAATGTCAAAACAGTTCTATTTCAAACAATTCAGTTTAGCATAAAGAAACAGTTCTATTTCAAACTATTCAATTTAGCATAAGTACGCAGTTTAAATGCCAAACAGTTCTTTTTCAAGAAATTCAGTTTAGCATAGGTTCACAATTTAGTTCTATTTGACTCAAAGATAGGACCCTACCATGTGATACCACTCTGGGTCAGTGTGCACACGGGAGCGATGGCAATGAATGGGTACTCCGTACTTTCCAAAGCTCCAACATTACTGGAACCTCACCATCAGATTGTTTAGTGTCATATCCCCGACACTCGTTCGGGGCCTTACCCGTATCCACAAAACAGTCGGTGTATTCTACAGGCTTTGGCGATGGGGCAGAACCTGGAATTGAACGCCGGTTTCCCGGACCATTGGCGAACACTCAAACCATTATGTTAAAGGACTGTTACGATGTAAGTAAAGTTGGCGACCATAGTCGAGGGTAACCCGAAGGCTCCCTTTTCGATAGCTACTACACCAATGTGTAGGGGAGGGCGCTACTCCTTTCCTGGATTGCTCTACTTTACCCTTGATCCGTACCTTATAATGCTGAGTGCCAAGCAAGGAGGCATCAAGTACCATTTTTTGAGTCTGTGGTATGACTCGACCTGGGATTGAACCCAGGTCTCCCGGGCCATTGGCGAACACTCTAACACTCCCGGTTAATTATAATTAAAGTTGGAATTTAATTGTCCATATAACATTTAGAATGTTCTTAACGTCTTTCAATGAATATATTACATTTTTCCTCGTTCTTGCACTAATATAGGTCTCGTACACTATCTTGTCTTTATCTATTTTTGGTTTCGTAACTTGTGACAGCCATCTTGAATGAATAGTAAGATCTTGAACTTTTGCTATAATCTTAATTACAGAAAGAATATGAAATAAATACAGCAGGTGTTCGAATTGTTAGTTGCATGCAAATCTCGCCTAAAGGCGTGGCGACTACCAACCGTTGGACTGATGAAAACCTGATTGATTAAAATGGTGAACTTTAGGAGTTAGGCGGATAAAGAGATACTAGGTTAGCGGGAAGTTGTCTGAAGGAGAATCCACAGCAAAACGAGCGGATCATCCTTAACGAATATTACCGTTTATCATTCAATTATCTCCCCCTACTTAAACAACAAGCTACATACGAAACCTGTTATACTTACCTTCACTCATTGCTATACTTATTTCACCTTCGGTATTTGCCTTTTTTTCTTTTTTTGTATGCATATTTTTCTCCAATTACTTCTTGCTAGCATAAAATACTTCATATATATATATCTATATATATATATATACATAATTTTTCTTAGCAGTTTCTAACAGTTTCACCTCTTATACATTTATATCCCGACCACCAGCCTCGTTTTCGGATCCGTCCAATCAGCGCCTGTATTTATCATTAGGAAATCTCGCCATTTACCATGCATCGTCTCTAGTCTAATGTTATCATCATATGTCTGCTTTAACAAAATCAGGAAGTGTTAGTTAACGCAAACTGCTGTTATATCCATTATCACTCCTTTCTCGTTTGCTTTTGGGCACTTCAAAATCGTGTAATGGTTTGTAAGATAGTCTCGTAAATCAGTTCCTATTGGCAAGTGAATTCTCTCCTCACTAGGTGTCCCGTAATTCTGATCATTTGTGAAATCAATGATTCAACATTTTTATTTTTTATGAGTGCCTAACATTGTCTTTGATTACTGATTGATATTAATGGCATATCAATGTTTCATGGGCTACCTTATGCCTGTAGGTTAGGGAGCTACCCGATGGTTAGCGAGTAAAACAAGTAAGTAACTATTTTCGTAATTGATTCTCACTAGACCACCCATATTTGCGGGTTTGTGCCAAACATAAATTACTCTTATCTTTAGTGGGTATCTGGTGTTCTGTAAATGTTAGAATGTTAAATGAGATGACCATTAGTAATGAATTTGATTCTTATTGGTTGTCGAATTCATTTGGCGTTTTATAAAAGCAAACTAATATTAATAACTTATAACTTACTTTGTGTCTTCTCTGAGCGTTAATCTGAAACTTAGCTCAGTATAAGTTCACTGAACGAATTTTTTTTAATTATAAACTTCCATATATATATATATATATATATATATATATATATATATATATATATCATAGGATATATTCGCACAAAGCTACGGGAAGAGTACTCACTCAAACTTGAAATCTTAGATACGTTAATTGATTTGCCGGATGATGCTAGTAACCTGCACATAACAGCAGGCGCCTTTATCATTCATTTAACAAATTTAGGATTGAACTCTCTACATTACTCTGCTCTGTTAGCGAGAAGAATATACTGATTTTTCCACTTCATAGAGATCCCCATCATAAGTGTGTTATGATTACAAAACTGAATTAGATCTGATGGTGTGGCTACAGCTCTGGATATCTAGGTGTCTGATGAGAATCCTTTCATTTCTATTCCTCGAATATCAACTCTTACATAGAATGATAGTACATGTTAATGTTCTGTAAATGAGATCTATCTAAAAATTATGCATATTCGATAAGAATACATGTAACTTTATATTGTTTATATCTATTTTATACTGGGCCATTTGTCTAAAGAGTGGAGTGTTGGCCAATGGTCAGGGAGACCATCGTTCAATCTCAGTTCAAGTCATAAAAAAGACTTTAAAATGGTACTTGATGCTGCCATTTGTAGCACTCAGCATTATAAGTTGAAGATCAAGGGTAAAGTGGAGAAATCCAACTAAAAAAGCAGCGCCCTCGCTACACCATGGTGTAGTAGCCATTGGTAAAAGAGCCTTCGGGTCACTCTCGACTAAGTTCGCCAACTTTATTTACTTACTTTTATATTGTTAGAATTAAGAATACATGGTGCATTCAATAAGTTTCCACACTTTTTTGTACAGGCATCTAAAATTGCTGTAGACTCCTGAAAATTCAGTATCTTGTTGCGATACATCTTATGAGATAACTGACCAATTCTTATGATTTTGGGTTCAGATGAACAGCTACAGTAGGAATTGGAATACACCCTACTAAAGCCTAATTGTCACAGCTGGTGAATTTCAAAAATGCAATCTGGACGTGAGGACATTTTAGAAGAATGATATGCAATAAAATTCTGTTTTAAACTTGCAAAAAATGCCACAGAAACAAATGGAATACATCAAACTGCTTTTGGAGCATCTTGCTTGGATCGAGCATCAGTTTATGAGTGGCGTAAGAGATTCAAGGAAGGCAGGGAGTCTGTGAGGGATGATGAGAGGTGTGGAGTCAATATACCAGAGTTGATTGGCCAAAGTATTAGGGTTAGGGTTAGTGTTACTATGTTGAGGTTTTAAGGGAGTTCAGCAAGAAAATCCGTCGGACGAGGCCAGCACTCTTCAAATCGGATCAGTGGCATTTCCACGAGGACAATGCACCAGTCTACAACTCCGTCCTTGTCACAGACTATTTGAGTAAGATGGGCATCAAGTCAGTTCCTCAGCCTCTCTATAGTCCAGACCTTGCTCCCTGTGACTTTTGGTTATTCCCTAAGGTCAGAGGCTGTCATTTATGAGACAATTGAGGAGATGAAAGAGGCTGTGACGAAGGTCATTGACACGCTCACATAAGAGAACTTCCACGGGGCCTTCCAGAAGTTATTGGAACAGTAGAACAAGTGCATTGTGACTGGAGGAGATTACTTCGAAGGAGACTAGAGTTTTATGTGTGTACTATCAATAAAAGTGCCTAAACGAAAAAAGCTACTGGACACTTTAACTCTTTACTAAAGCTCATAAATCGTTATTTTGAATCAAATAACAACGTAAACAAATGGCAAATGTTCACTATAATTAATGAATAGAAAACATATTTTAGTACTAAATAGGAATGATGAAATCATAAAACTTTGTACAGTTTATTTGCATTAAACAGCTATACTTTACATCACATAACTGTGTGATAAATATTCTTACAAAACAACTACACAAAAAGGGAAAATCATAAACCTCTAGGCATAAGTAACCAAAGAAGGAATATTCTGCTTTAAAATCAATCATTCAACCTACACTTGTACATATATTTGTGAGATCAGCTTTCTGCAGTTTGTTCCGCTGTAGATATACAATTGCTACTTCCAGTTCCTCTTCATGCTGAAATATTTAGCAAATTACTCTTAACAATCAGTAGTCGTGAGTTGTCTCATACATGTCTTTATGTCAAATATAAGCTTAGCAAATAACTATGCAATAATGGCTCATTTTATGCATCTTCTATGAACATGCCGTCGTTTTAACGAAGCTTAATATTGCAGTAACATCCCAAACCCCAAACAGCCTTTGATTATCCATCAGCGATATTTCCGGCTTCAGTTTGACCCAGCATCTTGAAGTGTTAAATCTTCTCTCGATCTTATCAAGCAGCCACAGTAACAATATTCTTAACTTTCTGAAAGCCATCAAAAATTTGAACGTGCTATAAAACTTCATAGATTTGGGATGGTATTACTGAAGTAATATTTTAGGAAATGTCTTTTTTTTTAGTTTAGATTTAGAATATTATGTAAAAATATGTAGCCTAAATTTGAAATATTTTCATGCTTTTTTTGGTCTCCAGCTTTTTAACCTGTTTAGAATTAGTGATCATTTACAAAAGAGTACTTAAGTTATTATTGTAATTTCTCAGAGATAGATTATTGGAATAATAATTCAAATCGTAATTTACAAAGAAAAAGGTTTATTTTAGAAGACGTTGAAGGATGTGTTTGCTAATATCTCTAAGAAGACTGTGTGTTTATATGACACACAACCATCTCAGAATATGGCATAAGGTTGTTTTATCGTGGGGCCTCGCGAATTGTCAAATTCCATGCGAGCTAGGGGCAAAATGCATGGTTCCGTCGGTATTCCGCTAATACGACGCCTCAGGCACCCATCAGTGAACTTGGACATGCAAAGATAGTAAAGCCTGAGGCAGGGCACCACCAATGCTAAGTAATTCAGAGGGTTATCATCGCTTTTCTATAATAGTTATTACTTCCCGAAGAAGAAATATAATTTAACTCAAATCTATTATGTGCCATCTAAAATTTTAGCAATAAAAGAATCTAAGATTTTACGTATGTTTATAATTTTTGATGCATTTAAAATAATATTTTAAAAACTGTAAGCCTAAATTTGTGAGTGGGTTTTAATTTTACTTTTCAAAAAGATCTTTTCAGGTTATTGACAAAAATTTGAAATTAGGTCTCAATTGCCTTTTAGTTACCGTGATAAAAATATGTATTTGTCAATTTTTTTCTTTGTACCCTGTAAAACGGTAATAATAAAAAGAAGCTATGAATTAAAAATGTGTCCCTATCTTTAGGTGTTAAATCGTGCGTTTTGATTCAAATGAAAATTATTTTATGAAAATCTTATTTCTTAAAAAAAAAATTGTTAAGCAGATTAAAAATCTATATTCGTCATTTGACGGCATATAAGACACACGGGTATATAAGATGCACCCTAATTTAAACATGGTAAATCAAGAAAAATTAGTTATTAGTAAAATTAGTAATATATGGTCAAGCTTAGGTTATATCTATGAGGTGTGATTTTGGTTAAGCAATCAATGAATACAATTAAACGAAAAATAATTTTAAAAAGAAATACACAAACCTATAAAATACTTTGTAATGATCAAAGGTAAGGAAACAAAATAAGAAGTAAATTAATACAATTGAGCCAAACAGTTCAGTTATTACTAAAATTTTATTAATCTTTAAAGCGCCCTCCCCTACACCTTGGTGTAGTAGCTATCGAAAAGGGAGCCTTCGGGTCACCCTCGACTATGGTCGCTAACTTTACTTAACTTACTTTTTAAATCCATAAAATTCGTTGTCTTTGATTCTCATTTTCAATATTTCTATGATTGTTGCTAAATAAATCGTCCTTTTCCGCTTCATTGAGAGCATTGCTAATGTTGTAACATACTCATATGCATGCAGAAACATAGTCAACACAATAATGACGAGCGGAGACACGTCTTTAGAAAAAAAAACCTCTCACTTTATTCGAAAGTGTTACGAAAGGGTTATGTGTGAGAGGTGACTTGGAGACTGAAGAAAGACTGTAACATATTGACCCCCAGCTCTTCTGGCTATAGCAGCACATCTTTCTCATCCAGCGGAGCTGCTCAACCGGGGGCCCTGAGGGCCCATCTCTCTGCTGGGTCTGGTCCTCACTGTTTCGAACTGCAACAACTGACTCCCAATTCTGATCACCACCGAACTCGAACTTCCTGTAGCACCGGGTTAGATAATTGTTTGACAAGCACCTGCTTCAGTGAGTGTCCTCGTGGTGTAATGGTTAAAGCGATGAACTGCGGAATCGTAGTACGCGAGTTCGTACTCCAGTCGCGCTATTACGTTCACTTTCGGGCAAATACCCTTGGGAAAGGTATGAACCCCCTTATTCTCCCTCCAGCTATGGGTAAATAGTAGGACGGACTAGGTTCTTCAGCCTTGGTAAGGCAACTAGTCTAGGAGAAGGAAAACTCTGAATTCAAACCTGTTAAACTCCGCTTAAAAATTGACCTTGTGTCATATCCTGCCCGAGCGGAGGGGTTGGTAAATAGTACCTGCTTCAGTGAGCGTCGCATCTGCACTCAATTCAACCCGTCCACTGTCAAGGTTATCCCCTGATATATTCTACCGGATGCACCTGTTATTTACACAGGTGCATTTCTTATTTGACAGCTCGGCCGGGTCGGAGGTCAATATGTTTACAATGTTACACTTTTAAAAAGATTTCCCAATAATTTCTGGACTAATATTATCGTAAGTTTGCTACAATCATTCATAGAGGTTTCAAGTGACTTGTTAGCCCACCAGGAATAACTTCTATCTGTATTTCAATTCTTCCACTTTCTTTTTAATCGATTCAGCCCTATGCACTCGGAACGGATTCCAAACCAGAAGAGACAGCTTTCGTAATAGTCCACTAGGACGTCTTTCCCATACAACTCGTAGCCATAACTGTAAACCACCTTTGTCCATCCAATCTTTTGGATGAATATGAACAAAACCTTTGGTGTTTTATCTTTCACTATATTTTCTGTTAAAATCAGAAAAGGGAGCCGTTCTGTACCATTAGTTCAACATACAAGAACAATCACATAATGAGTCTTCTCATGGTTTGTGGTTTTTATTGTAATAATTTAGGATTCTTTTATACACACAGGTTTGTTTAATGGAACATCAAACGGTAGTGGGACTTCATCAATATTTCGAATCTTGCCTAGTCAAAATGAAGTTCTTTTTCGAACATGTATAACAAATTTATGAAAACTTACTCTGCTGGCATACTCTGCGCAATTGGTGTTTTTGTACGTATTGACAAATTTTCCCGTTTAATAAAACGATAACACCATCCTTCTGCTCCTAAAAAGTTTTGAATCCCCTTTAATTTTGCTAACTTTGTAGTCTAATTCCTTATTTACGTAGTGATGATTCTGCCTGTACTCATCTCCTCTGCAACCCAAGTTTTGATTTCCTCTTTAATTGCAGGCCAGTGTAGAGTCGGTGGTGAATCTTACAGTTTCCTTTCTTCGCTGCCTGTAGGTTATTATTCTGCAACTGGCAGTAACATATCATTTTCTGTAGGTAAAGGGCCAAAATATCTTGCAGCTGCTCTATTTCCATGATTTTTAGCATAGTTTATTACATGAAGCTTGTACGCAACAGTAGAGCTAAAACTCTTTCTTGCTCTTGTCATATCTGAAGGGGTGAAATTTAGTCAAAAATTTTCCTTTATATGATCTGCACAAACTGCGTCTTGTAAATGTCTTAAAGGAATAATTACGATATAAAAATTCGGATTGTATTTATACCAATGCAACCAGAAGTTATCACAAGAAAGATATTAATAAAACAAATATATTTTACAAATATATATTTTGATGTTATTGGATATAATTTTAGTCAAACAAATATAAAACTTGATGAAATTGATATAATGAATATAATCAATGACAACACTTTTAATCTGCATAATAGCTTTTTAGATAATGCTAATAGGTATATGAAAGTTATTCTAAAGTGTAAGCTAATAGGAGTTGCCATGTAGCTAGTTTCGACTGATTATCGCAAATTTTAAACCTGGATATAGAATATAAGACGCAGAGAAATTTGGAAGATATTCTTCGTAAAATACGTGTACCTTATATGCCGTCAAATACTTTTTAAAAAGAAATATGAAAAGTATTTATTTAAAAATCAGTTCATGAATTACCGATAAATAATGCTTTTGCTTGATTTTCATTTTTTTTTTTTTATATAACATAAATATATAACTAAAAAAGGCTATGAATTAAGAAAATGTGTCCTTGTGATAAAAAGAAGTAAAGAAATTTTAAAAAATCTACAATTTTTGTGTTAGAATTTCATCTTTTTTTTACATTTGAAATAATAAAAGATGTACCACTTAGTTAGAAGAATTTTTATGGTTTTTAGTTTTCGAAAAAATTATTTTTCCTTTTAATATTTGTACTTATTTAAAAAAATCATTTTCGAAAAAAAACATTAAATTTCAATTTCATTGTATTTTAAAACTTGATCATGAAGAAGAAAAAGAGTTGCACATATCGATTGTTTTTAGATTATGAAATTATATCATTTCATCAGTAAAAACGAATCACTAAATTTGGTACTTTATCTCATCATAAACATATTACAGTGTTTGTACGATTTTACTGCTTAATGACACCTCCTACCTGATTCATAAGTCAACACCAACATACCAAAACAAACAGGATAATTCTATCTATCTATCTATCTATCTATCTATATATATATATATATATATATATATATATATATATATACCAGTCAAAATATTTATCATAAAAAAAGGTTATTTTGTTATCTTAAATCTTTATTTTTAATGAAACAAGAAAAGCATCACATTGATTTTATCTGATATCTTCCTAAGTTACATTAATTAAAAAAATTTAAAAAAAACATCTGAAGTTATTTATTTAAAAATTACTCCGTTTTGGTCGCTTACACTGCTACACTGAATCTCGTTATTCTTTTCACAAAAGACTGAAGTAGACAGAAGGTAGTTCTGCCCAACTTAACTCCAAGAGTTGGCAAAAGGAGGCTTATTTTTGTTTTGCTGTGATTTGATTTTTCGTTCAATTTCATTCCAGACCATTTCAATGGGATTTAAGTCCTCTGATTATGAAGGCCAAGAAACCAGTTTAATGACGCACTCTCCTCTTCATTTTTAATGTGCCTCTGATAGAGTTTACTTTTATGCTTTGGGTCGTTATCTTGCATGCGTCCAAATCCTTGAACTACAACTTGTAGTCCAGATGGGATTGCGTGTAGCTGTAGTGTACTATGACACCCAGTCTGATTCCATGTATCTTAAATCTAGTGAAAATCCCTGACTTTGCAATTGGCAAAAGCCCACTCGCACTACATACAAACAGAGCCTTCTCCATACTTTAGGTTTCGTGCGATATAGGCGGTTGCATCTCTTTCACTAACTCTTTGCCGTATATAGACCCTCCCATTTGACTCAATGTTTTCGAACTTTGGTTCATCAGTCCAAAGGACTTTACTTCACTCCTCTATTGTTCAGTCCTTTTGTATCTTGGCCCACTGGATTTATTTTTACATTGCTTTGCTTTATGAACAGTGGTTTCTTGAGAACATTTCTGCCACAGAAGCCAGCTTCAGAGTCTTCTCACTGTGGAAACTGACATTTTTTTTCACAATATTGGTTGATTTCTGCAATGATGCTTGGGGCAGTCAGCCTTCTGTCACGCGAGCTGATGACTGGTAAAATTGCCTTCTGCAGAGGTAAAACAGGAGGTATCTAGCTGGCAGTAATTCAATACAATACAGTCAAATGTTAATGTTAGTGGTGGTATAATGTTACTTTTAGGAAACATTTTATTCCTGCTCAGTACTCAAGAACTGTATACTCAGTACTTAATGAAAAAAAAATACCTCGTTATGATAAGGTAGAATATTTTGAAGGAAGAATTGTATTTAATACAAAAATAAAATCATTGTGGTGCTTAACTCGTTTCATTAAAAAAAAGATAACACTTTTAAGATGAGGAACAAACATTTCTGAGGGTGGCCAAATAGTTTTGACTTATACTGTGTAAATATATATATATATATATATATATATATATATATATATATATATATATATATGGATTTTGAGGAATTACCATATCAATTTTAATATTGTATCATTATTGCACTTTCATATGTTTCCTATGAAATAGAAGACACAATGTACAAATGAAAGTTTATTAGCAATTCTATCTTCTGTGATGATTGTCTTTTCTAATTTATTTTGTTTTTATCCTGGCATGCTGGTTGAATTTTGATCGCTTTTGTTTTATCAAACGTTTTTAATATGTTACTCATTATTTTCCTCTCTTTAAGGAATATATATATATATATATATATGTGTGTGTGTGTGTGTGTGTGTGTGTGTGTGTGTGTGTGTGTGTGTGTGTATTACGAATAATAATGGTGATATTAAATTAAGTAAAAAAATCCGTTGCGCCCAACAATTTGCTTTAAGGAATAGATTATTTTAAATTGGCTTATTCTAGGCTAAAAATTGCAGAGCTTTTCAAGAAACAAATAGTATGGTACAAATAGACTTCAAACTATATTTTGGTGACTATGGATTTCATATTTGGCAATTGCCAAGCGGAATGATGTTATTGTTGGCCATGGTAAAACTGAGAATCAAGGAAGCTTCTATTGGACAAAGTATAAATACTTTTCAAAAGTGATCACCTTCTTTTATGAATGGACATATATTATTAATAAAAGTTATAATTAAAAATCAGCTGGTTCACTCAATAATGATTTTGGAGGAATAGATTGTTACGAAAAGAAATTTTCACAAAGCTATCAACTACATTAATACAGATACTATAATATAATAAGATAGTGATAGCTGCAAACAAGCCGCTACTCCCAACAATAAGTTCAGATGAATAACCTGCTTTAGAAAAAGAGTGATTTCAGATAAGAATCGAAGATATGCTTAAAGAAACGATGTTAAAAATTAACTTAAACCTACAATCCGGTAAATCCTAATTCTATTATATGTACACACACACACACACACACACACACACACACACACACACACACACACACACACACACACACATATATATATATATATATATATATATATATATATATAGGTTGTTATGTCAGTAAACAAATAATGCTCAGTACCGGAGTTATATTTAGATCAAAGTTTGAAAAAACAATAAATAAAAACAATAAAAAGAAATTGTAAGTAAAACAATAAAGTAAGAGACTTTAAAAATTACTAAATTAATATAATTGAACAACGTACATAACTAGGAACCCTGATATATATATATATATATATATATATATATATATATATATATATATATATATATATATATATATATATATATCGACGTAGATGTTAATAATAACTATTTATAATTCGAAAACTTGATTGAGCTTTCCATCATTCCGTAGAAAAGAGAATATAAAAAAGTAGCCACTATGTGTTTGCCTCTTTGTTTGATGATCGCATAGGCGAAATACTGACAGTCACTAAGAGGCAAACTTTAAATATTTTAATGAAAATTAACAAAAAAATAAAATCTTGAAATATTTTCTATACCCCTCGGATATTTGTTTTAGTACCTCCATTAAATTCATTAGGATTATTTGTCTTTATCAAACATCGTGTTTATTAAAGAAATAAAGTCTTGAAATGTTTTCATTACACCTGGTTTCGTTAATCGAAATATTGGTAAATAATCCCTAAAAATAAATGACTAATATTATCTTTTTAATAAATCTATATCTTCAACATTAAATTCTACAGGGGAATTCCTCCTGGCGTAGTAACTAATCTACTGGTGAGCGACGCCATAGTAAGCGCGTTTGGACTCCAATTACATTTACTTCCGCTCTAACACCTTTGTGAAAGTAATGAAATTCCTTATCGCCCTACAAAGGGGTGAATTGTACCACATTTGTTCTTCTACAAAGATCGTTTTGGTATTAATTTACCCATGAAGTTAAAAAGGTCAATTTGCTGTATAGTAATTAATCATAATGAACGAACGAAACACTTCTTTATAAAAATATATCTCTCATTTTATTCTCAAAAAGGGGCCAATCATTCGCTGTTCGTTAAGAGATAGATGGAGACACATATAATTCTTCCCATAGACTTCCTCCCATATCTTCTTCCATGAGCCAGGCGGTGCCAATGCTTGCACCCCCTTGCAAGCTCGTCGAAGACGCCTCTCATCGGCTGTGTGTCCCACGCTTGACTGCCGATTCCCAGCAATCTGTCTAAATCTGACCGCGTGGTTTTCATCAAGTGGTCTCCTTCTGGTTATACACCAGTTATATCCGACTGCCTTGACAGGCTGTCATCTCTCTGCTTACTAATCACAGGGTGACAGCTTGTCAAAGCACACAGGGTCGCTAGGAACGAACCGAAAATCCGTCATATGTTATATAACCAATTGTGAAATTTGAAATACTGCCTTTTTAATGAAAAAAATAGGTGTTGAAGAAGTAGATTTAATTTTTTTAGCTGACAAAAGGCAATGACACCTCGTAGAATATTCAATATTAACTAAATTTTCTATCATCACAAATATTTACAACTATCATATTCTAAAAAAAACAACATAGAAATATAGGTAAAATAGATTTTATCTGTTATCAATTCTGAATAGCATTTCTTCTTCTCTTCTGTATCTCAAAATAGACGCCACCCTTTTATGTGGTAATGATTTAGTACTGAGACATGCGCAATGGCGTTCATTTGGAACACGTACTATAAAAAAATCAATAATTTGAGCTAAATACGTCAAACCAATGTTGTTGTTTTTTATAATAGGTACTATATCAGCTTCCAGGACGTGCAATTATTTTTTGAGTTTCTTGTCTCAGTAATAAATTATTGTTATATTAATGGGATGCATCTATTTTAAGATAATTTTGAATGATTTTGCCTCCCGATAAGTAGTGACGCAAAATATTTTTCTTTCGTGTCAAAGAACGTGAACGAGGATTAATAATTGTCACAGAATTCTTTATTCAAATCTGAAACAAAAATGAACACATTATTATCATTATTCAAAGTCACGTGGGTCCCTTGTATATTGAAACACCCTATATCTAATCTTAATTCCATTTACTTTTTATAACAAATTCTAAAACCTTAATTCTTTACCAGATGGTTAAAATTACGGGTTAGAAATAAATATTTTTTATGCTTGTGAAATGAAAGAATAGAAAATCATTGGCTTTTTATTGCAATGAAAGAGAAAATCATAGATTTTTCTTTCATTGCAAAGCAGGAAGATATTACAGTATCTTGATTAGACGTTATGTCTACGATGATCCCATTGTCACCGGTAATAGTGAGCATATTCATAGAGTACTTTGAGGAAATGTCCGCCGGAAATACATCACTTATAACATCCGGAGATGACTTTCATATTCTGAACTCATCAGCAAAAATGCTTCTGGGCTATACGGACTCTGTAAGACCCTCAGTCGATTTCAATACAGAAACAGAAACGAACGATGAATTACCTTTTCTAGATATACTAATAATCGCCCGGAATATGGGTTCAGGACATTCTCATACCATAAAGCATCTTTCGTCGAACGTTATTTAAATTACTTTCCCAAACTACAATGCAGTACAAAAATAGATTATCAGCTGTAAACAGAGAATAAAACATTCATCTATCAACATAAAAATTTTCAAACCAGAGACAAAGAGTATAAGTTCATTTTCGAAAAAAAATTCAACTCTGCGAATATCTTATTTAGAGAAACATGCTGAAAAAAAAAACACACATGCATTCTCTAATACATGCAGATGCGAGAACAAAGAGATCGATATTAGGTGATATGAACAAAAGCATCCGTGCAGCATTCAATTAAGGAACTCGCTCCGAAGATACAATATCAATGTAATCTCAAAGAAAATGTAGTTTATTTTGGGTATTTGTTTAATGTCATATCATCTTAGGGATTATTCAATCCTGAAATTTGATTTAGTAAAAAATGTAAAGTTTTAATAATCACACTTTCAAAGTTCCATTATATTTTCTTTTAATTAAACAAATTTATTTGACGATAATCGTTTGTTTGCACAGATTTGTATGTTTTTACTCTCCCTTCCGTCACAGGCAAGATATGACGCAACATCAACATTCAAGAGGAGAAACAATGGTTTGAACTTATAATTTTCCTTCTCCTAGATTGGTTGCCGTATCAAGGATGATAACAAGGAGTCTTATTTATTACTTATCCCTAGTTAGGATAAGAACTGACGGATTTATAAATTTCCCCTTAGGTATTAACCTGAAAGGGAAACACAAACCACCTCTTCCTGTACTTGAACTCGAGTTTCATTGGATAACATTTCATATGACTATAACTGTTGTATTAAGCGGAATTTATTTGCTGACATTTGTATTTTTTAAGTCTTTAAATCTTAATACTAATTTGAATACATTTATATACGGCATGTTCAATTGAACAAGTCCTGGAGGCAACATCCGATAAAGCAGCAGCTCTACGGTCACCTACCACCCATCACGAAAACTATCCAAGTGAGACGAAGTAGACATGCAGGATACTGCTGAAGAAGTAGGGAAGAGCTCATAAGTGATGTACTCCTATGGACCCTTCACATGGCCGAGCAAAAGCAGGGCGACCAGCTCAAACCTACATAGAGCAGCTCTGTAAGAATACAGGGTGTAGCCATGAGGACCTGCCGGAAGCAATGAACGATAGGGACGGGGTGGCGAAAGAGGGTCAGGGATATCCATGCTTATGGCACGACAAGATGATGAGATGATGATATACGGTATCTCCTGATCGTTTGGTTTAGTTTGGTTGTGTTGACTTGAGTGAAAGTACCGGTTCAAATCAAACTATTTAATCATTTACTATATTTGAAATGTGTTAACTGCAGGCAAACAAATTACAGATATCAAATTGAATAATTAGTATTAAATAGTAATTCTTGGAACTATTTAACTGTGTGTAAACGAAATAATAATGCTGAATAAATTTTTTTTGTGTTAGATGGCAATATTTGAAATTATTCACCTGTTTGCAAACATATGAACTCAGGCTTTTATAAAAATAACTTTAAAAACTATTATTTTACAAATCACACACATACACACACACACACTTATATATATATATATATATATATATATATATATATATATATATATATATATGAGGTTTATAGTTCTTATAAGTTTAATAGTTGAGTCGATGGAGGCCCAAATGTTGTAGTATTGTTAAATAATCCTCAATATCAATGATAAACTATATATATATATATATATATATATAGTGCTGTTAGTGACACTGGGTTTCATGTAATCAGCAATCATCGGACAGATTTAAGGTCTTTCAGATTAAATAAAAAATGTTTCATCATCATCATGTCGCGCCGCCAGCGCGGATATCCCTGGCCGTCTCTCGCCATTTCTCCCTATCATTCATCGCCTCCGGCAGGTCTTCAGGGTTACATCCCGTGTCCTCACATAGCTGCTGTATGTAAGTTCGTGCTGGTCGTCCTACTCTTGCACATCCATGTGTGGGGGTCCACAGGAGTACATCGCTTATGAGCTCGTCCTTGCTTCTCCAGCAGTGTCCTGCGTGTCTGGTTCGTCGAACTTGTATAGTTTTTGTGATGGGGGGCAAGTATCCGTATAGTTGGAGTCTCGTGGGGTGTTGTCGCCAGGACTTGTTTAATACTGCTCTCAACATTCTTGTGTAATTTCCGTCCAGCCTCCTCTCCAGCCGCTTCGTAAGCGTCCATGTGGTGCATCCATATAGCAGTATCGACACAACCGCTGCCTGGAAGAAACTGCGTTTCATTTTATCAGTTAGGTCCAACTTCCATATGATCGAGAGACTATCGATAGCTGTCCATGCCTTCGTCAGTCGTGTGTAGATGTCTTTCTCGGTTGATGAGACGCTGCTTCCTAGGTAGGTGAATTTGTCGACTAGTTTCAGAGAGGCTCCGTCTAGTGTGGCAATGTTGCCCGTTTGGTTGTAACACATATATTTGGTTTTGTTTGCATTGACATGGAGGCCAATGCCAGCTGCGGCTCGTTCCAGGGTTAATTTGTGGGTTATTTGTGTGTGTGCTTAAGTTTGTGTTTTATTGAATGTTAATGTTTGTGAATGTGCTGTCTCTCGCGCGTACATATATGTGTATATTTGTGTATATACTGGCATGCATCTTTACATATTTACACATATTTCTGCTGTTGATTTGTGGGAAGGAGTGGGACAAAGGAAGAGAGTGTCAGAAGAGAAGAGTGGGTGAGGGAGGGAGAAATTGATTGTTACAATCAGATTTTTTTCTTTCTAACTTTATAATAGCTAAAGGTTTATTTTGATTTGAATATGAAATGTCTGGTTGGGGGGGGGGGTGAGTGATAATCATGATTAAAATTAACATCATCATCACATTACCTTTTTTTAATGTGATATATTATTCCTGGGCAGGTATTAAAAATGAAAGGTTTTTGGTGTCTTTTGAAATAAACACACATAAATTCCTATGCGACTTTGACATACACACGGATCACCTAATCTCGGCCAGAAGACCAGACCCAATAATCATCAACAAAAAGAAGAGAACTTGCAAAATTGTCGACTTTGCTGTCCCGGCTGACCATAGAATAAAACTGAAAGAATGTGAAAAGAAGGATAAGTACCTTGACCTTGCTAGGGAACTGAAAAAACTATGGAACATGCAGGTGACAATTATACCAGTTGTAATTGGTGCGTTCAGAACAGTAAATAAAGGATTACTAAAGGGACTGGAGGACTTGGAAGTTGGCGGACGAATGGAGACCATCAAAACTACTACTATTATAGAGAACTGCCAGAACAGTCAGAAGAGTCCAGGAGACTTGAGGAGACTCGCTGTTACTCAGATTAAGTGAAAAACCGTCAGCTATCGCTGATATGAAAATCTCTAATGGGTAAATAATAATAATAATAATAATAATAATAATAATATATATATATATATATATATATATATATATATGAAGAAATAAAAAATAAAAAATTAAAAATAATAATAGTAAAATAGTTTTAATATTTTATATTAAAACTAACACTTAGGATCTTAATAGCTTTTCTCAATACCCGTGGTGTTTATAATGCTATAATATGAATATATATATATATATATATATATATATATATATATATATATATATATATATATGATTTGGCATTAAATAATCTACAAGTTTGATTTGCTATAAACGCAACTAGCCATCCACTGATCTAAGACTTGAGACAAATTAAAAGTTTTGATTTAAATAACCGAATCGTTATTTATTAATTAGCGGAGGTATTTCAAAAAAATATATATTTTGTGAGCAATGTTTTAAAAATATTGTGAAGTTGAATAAATACTGTGTTTATAGAATTTCGATTGTGACATTTGATCAGTCATTTTCTATATTTAACACCTAATGTGCATTTGTAAAATTGTTCGTTCATCATCTAAGGTTACCTGTAAATTTTACCTGCATATTCTTAGACTTGTATCTTGTATCCCTCCCTATTAAGAAGTAAGTTAGTTGAGGTAAGAGTGCAGGACTGCAGGCCCCAAGTAAACGAGTTCGAAATGTAATCGCTGTATTAAACTTAATTTTGGGCTAATTTACTTGTCTAAGGTATGAATCCCCTTATCCTCCAAACTGTGGAGTAAATTGTACACGTACTGTTCTTTTACAAGGATGGTTTTGTCATTAGATAATCCTCGAAGATTGATATGCGATAAAAAGAAGAAAACAAATCTATATGCAAAATATTTTTTGAATTACAGTTGGGTCGAACTTTTATCTACTGAAGCCCTAAGATAGAGAAAATAGGTCCTTCTAGATTTTTTATATCAATACAAAAGAAATTTCTCTCTCTCTCTCTCTCCCTCTCTCTCTCTCTCTCTCTCTTTTATATATAAGTAAAAGTGAGTAAATTTGGCAACCGTAGTCGAGGTGATCCAGAGGCTTCCTTTTCAGTAACAGCGACGCATAGGTGTAGGGGAGGATTGCTTAACTTTAACTTTGATCCATACCTTATAATGCAAACTGTTGATGACGCATCAAGTACCATTCTTTTAGTCTTTAGTATGGTATGACCTTGGATAGAACCCCGTTTTCTCGAGCGATTGGAGAACATTTTACCTACTAGGAATGGGACGGTGTATATATACTTTTTAACTTTTAATGAATTAACCTTAGAAAATAAGGACTAATGATAGAATAAAAATATATTTTGAAAAATTATTCTCGGAGTGTGTGTGTCTTTAAGCTATCGTTTGTTTTCATTTAGCTTAAAGATAAGTTCATCTTTGGATTCAGCAAAAAAAAATCTCTTTATATTTTTACTTAAGGTAAACACTTTTTTTCTCTCCGGTTTTCGTTCATGAATCTCAGCACGGTTTCTTTAGTTTTTTTACGCTAATCCTCTCGAGAAAAGCACGAATCCATTTTTCTCAATCCCCACCCACCAACTATTGTGTAAATAGTATAGTAGACTGGGCTTTTAGCGTTGACAAGGCAACCGGTCTAGTAAGAGGAAAAATAATCTGAATTCACAACCAGCTATATGTCAGAGATCGTTCCTCGCTCCAGGAATAGTGAGGATCTTGTTTCTCAAAATGCGGTAAAGAAAGACATGTTTAAACGCTGTCTGTGATAGAACGTATATATGTTCAAAGGTTTAAGATATTTGTAGAAAGAACAAACAAGAAACTGTAAATAATGAATCTTAAAATTTGTTATGGAGGATCATATGACGCTGTCGATACAGAAGTCAGAAAAACTGAGCGCCGCCGGAAGTAGGAGCACCCTGTTAGGATCGAAATTCATTTCCCGTCATACTACAACAAGGTGCCCTGCGGAGATGTATAACATGGTAAAATTAAGTTGAAAGTATCTTCATATATAGTATTCACAAATAATTGAATTCGTAGCCCAAGATTTGATGTTAACAGTTTCGCTGGCATATTTTCAAAATATTCTAAAACTACTTAGCAAGATATATTTGAAACTATTAAAAGAACATTTGGGAATTAACTGGTTTTACTGGTAAAAATTATATACAAGCCGGTGGAATATTGGATCACATTCGACAATAGGTCTCAGTGACAGGACGCATGAAATTCGACTATAGTAGCTGATGGTACTGAAATAGTTATTCATAATATCTAATAAGGAACCATTCAATGGCATTCGCACGTCTCGTAAGATTTCAGAACATGCTAAGGCACAGTGGTATGGAAAACCCTAGCTGTCAATCTCCACGATTAATCACTGTCTCAGAGAAGCACTAGATAGTATTTATTTGGCTCCCCACGAGACCAAATGTGACAGGGTTTAATATGTTGTGTTGCACAGGAAGTGAATTTTTAGTAGAGGGCGTAAAATGCTTAGATTCTGTCTGCATTCTTCTTCTGGGGTGCCTCAGGCACCGTACAGTAAACCCAGCCATTATTCATTTAAGGGAAGATAACTGATACTGCCTGAGGGAAGGGTTTTCTTGAACTGGGCAGTTATATCTTCTCACTAACCCATCATGGAAGCCAGGTAAGAATTATTTATCTGTCTTCACACCAAGTCAGATTGACATTTAGTTATTTTATTGTGGAGGATTTAACCGATAAAATGAAACGCACTTTCTTCCAGGCAGCGGTCACATCGATACTGCTATATGGATGCACTACATGGACGCTAACAAAACGGCTGGAGAAGAAACTAGATGGCAATTACACAAGAATGCTGCGTGCAATCCTGAACAAGTCCTGGCAGCAACACCCCACAAGACACCAACTGTACGGCCACCTGCCCCCTATCACGAAAACTATTCAAGTTAGACGAACCAGACATGCAGGACACTGCTGGAGAAGCAGAGATGAACTCATAAGAGATGTACTCTTATGGATCCCCACACATGGCCGCGCAAAAGCAGGACGACCAGCTCGAACGTACATTCAGCAGCTATGTGAGGATACAGGTTGTTGTCCTGAAGACCTACCTAGGGCGATGAACGATAGGGAGGAGTGGCGAGAGAGGGTCAGGGATATCCGTGCTGTCAGCACGATATGATGATGATGATGATGATGATGATTGTGGAGGAAGAGGTCTCCCACAAATCAAGACTTATGCGTATTTATTGCAAAAATTGCTTGGTTCTCTCGACATTCCCCTTTTGGGGCGGCTCAGGCGTCAAACAATAAACTCTGAGTGGCAAAGTTTGTAATGCCTGGATCGAAGGTCTTCTGGGACGAGGGGCTCATCTTTAACTCTACTGGTTTGATTCCCTGTTGTGTAGTAGTTAACTTACTGGTTTAGGACATCGTAGTAATTGAGTTCGAACCCAACTTACGCTATTACATTCACTTTGTAATTGATATGCTTGGAAAAAGTATGGAATCCTTTTGCCCTCCTTGCTATGCATTAAATAGTACCTGTTCTACAAGATTGGTTTTGGCACCAAAGTAACCAAGCCCAATAGGCTATGGCTAAAGAATACACCGATTGCATCTTTGCAAAAGATTAAGACCCCACACTCACAACGAGTGTCCTGATTTTACATTAAAATACCATGGCGCAAATCAAGCCTTGGAGCTCGGTCTTATTTTAAAATATTACCTACAAACTATGCATTTAAAAATATTATGTACGAATAGGATTTGGAATTAAATAACCCACGAATGTTGATATGCCATTCAACAAACTATACATTTACAAATATTATGTATGAATAGGATTGGCATTAAATTACCCACGAATGTTGATATGCCAATCAACAAACTATGCATTTACAAATATTATGCATGAATAAGATTTGGCATTAAATTACCCACGAATGATCATATGCCATTCCACAAAGAAACCGAACCGGTTAATCCACTGAAATCAGAATACAGTTGAGTTTGGGAGTGCCAAATATGTATAAGCAGCGATGGTTTGGTTTGGTTTATTAGGTTTTATAGTATATCAACCGTGGTCTAATGGTTATCGTCGCAGGATAGGGACACGGCGACACGAGTTCAAATCCTGGACATGACTGATTGCATTTCATATAGCACTAATACCCTTGGGAAAGGTATGAATCCAAATATTCTCCCTCCAGCTATGGGTAAATAGTAGAGCAGACTAGGTTCTTCAGCCTTGGAGAGGCAACTAGTCTAGGAGAATTAAAACTCTGAATTCAAACCTGTTAAACTCTGCTTAAAAAATTGACCTTGTGTCATATCCTGCCCGAGCGGAGGGGTTGGTAAATATGATAGCATATCAACCTTTGTAGGTTATTTAACGCCAAATCCACTTTTATATAAAAAAAAGCAGTTCTATTGAAAACAGTTGAGTACACATTTTAATTGCCAAAAACATTTCTATTTCAAACTATTCAAGCAGTTATAACAAATCAGTTTAGTGTAACTACAGTTTCAATTTCAAAAATAGTTCAATTTAAAACAATTCAGTTTAGCAAAAGCACGCAGTTTAAATGTAAGTCCAGTTTAATTGTCAAAAAGCATTTCTATTTCGAGCAATTCAGTTTAGTCAAGCAATTCTACTTCAGCTAATTCAGTTTAGTAAAAGTACAGATTTTTTTACACACAGATACATGTTAGAACAGTTCTATGTTAAACAATTGAGTTTAGTGTAAATACAGTTTCAATGTCAAAAAACAGTTCTGTTTTAGATAATTTAGTTTAGCACAAGCACGCAGTTCAAATGTAAGCACGGTTCAATTGTCAAAAAACATTTCTGTTTCAAGATATTCAGTTTAGCATGAGTATGCCATTAGTACTATTTCTATATGGTCCTTCATTAGTCAATAACTGACCATGCTTCACCTATGTGTATGTTGACATCACTTTAAATTGATGGGATACTGCTACCACAGTATATGAACTCATCTACTAATTTCAAAGGCTTGCCATTTAATGAGAAGTCACTATCTTGATTAAAACACATGAACTGTTCTATCTGATTTCACATAGAGACCAATGCTTCTTGCTGTATGCTTCAGGCTGTGTAGCAGAGATTCAGCTTGAGCAGGTTATTTGCAAGAACACTAGATCATCCGTGTAATATATATCAGCAATAGTTTCTGCAGAGTATTTTCTGCTTCTTGTCTTTTCTTTTTGGTGTGGAGCCATTTTCTTTCATTAGATCTATTGAACTTCACAGTATGTAATCTAACCAGAAATAATGATAATGTTAATGTCACAGATTCATCATTTTTATTATTAATAATCTAGTGAAGTCAAACAATAGGGCCCTAAGGGTGCTACCACACCGGGCCAGAGTTGACCTGGGAGCAATGGCAATGAAGGGATGCCATGTATTCCCCAAGGCCCCTGCATTACTGGGACCTCACCATCAAATTTTTTAGTGTCATATCAACGACACTCGTTGGGAGGGTCTTACCGCTCTGCAGAGGTGGAGTCGGTGTATTCTACTGCCCCAGCCGACTGGGCAATATAAGCAAAGAGGAACCTGTTATACAACTTTTAAAATCAGTGTCGCAACAGGGGTTAGGAGAATGAAGTCGAACAGAACGTTGGTTTACGGTTACAGACTTCTACTCGTTTGTTTTATTTTCAAGGATCCCAGGCAAAACACTTGTACGCCTTGTCTCATTTTCCTACTTAGTACGTTCTACTCTATTATTGATGAATACAAACAGCCTCGACCAGTTCTTTAACTTGTCTCGCAGACTCCATTTTTGCGATGAGGAACGCTTACCGAATAACGATTAATCCGAAATAAATAAGCATCAAAACAGGGATTTCATAGAAAGGTGCGAGAGATTCATGATCAAAGATAAGAGATGTGTTCATTGACGTATTGAAAAAAAGACAACCGTAAGAAGAGATGTGCACGTTTCCTTAGAACAAATTTCTGCATTTTAGAATGAAATAAAAACCTATGGAAGACCGGAGGTGACATGATTGAAACATTGTGAAATAAAAGAAGCAATAAAGAGCAGGTAATTAGTGCGAATCAACCCCATAAAAAGAGAAATAATTTTGACAACCAATCTTACGTTTATGCTTATTTTCAAATGTTTATTACGTGTATTAGGTTAAGAGGGGAGGGTATTTTTATGCTTTGTTCTACTATCAATACTGAATAGATAACGGCTCCAGTTGGTTACGTTTCTTCTTGATACTACTTCTCCTGGGAGCTATCGCTTTCTTAAATAAGCCGATTGATAAGGTATCTCTCATTTGGGATTAAAAACCGGAGATTGGTAATTCTTTCATGATTTAGTTTCTCAAGAATTTCTATTTCCCCAAGGTTGTATTTCCTGGCTATGTCATCTAAGGACTTGGAAACAAAATTCTTTAAAACCAGACAATCTACAAGTAGTTATAACTCCACTCATACAAAAGCGAATTTATGTTGATAAGGTGGAAGTAAGCTATTCTTATATATACAAGCAGGAGTAAAATGTCTTGGAATATTTTGGTAACGTGAAGCAAGATTCGGTCGCAGTCGTCTAGGTAACAAAGTTCACTTGACTCTGAGATGCCTGATACTCTCAGAATATTTCACATCGGATATCCGTATGGGGCTTAGAGCATAACTTCGAAATCCACGGCTTCGAACTAACCGGATACTGCCTGAACACAGAAGATTTTTTTCTTACCAGAGAGAGGTTTGTTGAATCCTCAGATTATTGCATCAACTTTTCTTTTATCTTTTGCACAGCTAATATAGTTGTCTACTTCTGTGTCATTTGAACCCTGTTCAAATTTGTGAATTATGAGTTCTCGTACATGAGTAGATTACACGTTCAACTGTGCGACTTTCAAATCACCTCGGAAGTGAAGCAATATACAACGTGTTAACTTACCAACTACCTTTTTAGTACGAACCACAGCAGATAACTAACCCGGTTTGCAGCATTTTGGTCACGTGATATAGGTCCTGCTAAGTAGCCCGTAACAAAACATTGCAAAATGTTTGACTGACCTTAGTGTAAATCTCTTCCCTGTTTTGAGAGTCACGTGTGGCTCTAACTGACCTTGAACATTGCACGAGTGAGGAAAAAACAGTGTGACGCCATGAGCAGAACTCTTTAAAATATTTACAGAATAATAGCGATGAAAGAGCTGATATATCAATTTTCAGCGTTGGCAGTCAAGTTTGACCAATTATTATTGTTTTTATCTATGTCTGTATTTACCCAAACCATCGACTGTGGTCAGGATGTTATCATTTTTTAAATAGAAGGCTACTAGTTTAAATTCAGATTTTTTCATCTCCTTTACGGGTTACAAAACAATGGCTAATGAACCCAGGCTGCCCTCTGACTAACACATAGATAGAGTAGAAAACATGAATTTATACCTTTCTGATGGAGATGAGCGCGAAGTGAATGCAAACAATGTCATCTAAAATTTGAACTAGGGTCGCCGATTCAATTTCCTATGACGATAAGTGTTGCACTAAACGCTCAACCCATATTTCTTTCAATGTCTTCACAAAATAAAAATCTGTTAAGTTAAAGTGGAAGGCAAGTGACAACAAGTCCTCGTTATACACCAAATTATGCTTGGTTTTTAGTAATTTCCCTATACTCTTACTATTATCAGTAATTTCATTACTTTCCTGGTCTTTTGTAACGTTCATGGTTATTAAGTTTTTTTTTTCTTTGTTTTTTTTTTTGGTAAAAAGGATGGCCGTCCATTTTTTTCTTAGAAAACTGAAAGGCATTATTCTATTTTGTATATTCTGATTTATATCTCCCAATGAATCATTCTTCCTATCTCGACATGTATACTTTTATTCTCGTTCACAGCTAAGTGCTGCAACCGCTTATTATATGATTGGTTGTCTCATCGTTAACACTGGATCTCCTGTCTTCGTCTTTATAGAATTAGTTCGTATACCGTTGTTTTTGGTCGCCATTAATCGCAATTCGGTTTCTTCCTTTAGATTCTTGTGCAAAACAATGTTCATGTCGTTTCATCTGCAATTTCTTCAATTTATCTCCTTAAATGTCTCTGCAATTGTATGTCATCCCAATTTCGTATACACGTCTTCAGATTTGCTGATTCTCTATTTGCCTTTGTATTACGCAAATCTACCTTCTTCTTCTTCTTCTTCTTCTTCTTCTTCTTCTTCTTCTTCTTCTTCTTCTTCTTCTTCTTCTTCTTCTTCTTCTTCTAATAGTAATAATAACATAATAATATATCAATCAATATGTCGATTGTTTCACCCTGTCACCAACTCAGGTAAGTAATGGGCCATACTGTTTTGTTGAAAGCAAAGAAAAAGAACTCACAGCATGTTGGAAAGAAAAGGAAGACAACCTTTATAAGAAAGAAAGAAGTTGGAGAAAGTAGTTTAATGATGATGCTTCCTGTCAAACGATTATCATCTATTTCAATAGTAGAATACGGAAAGAAGAAAGAAAGAAAGAAAGAAAAACGAGAAAAAGAAAGAAACTATGGATATAGAGCGAAAGAAACCGAAGGGACAGATACAACGCTAGAAAATAGAAATGCAGAAATCTTTTGAAAAGACAACTTTGTTTATGTTTTTATATTATTCATTTTTAATTTGTTTATTTAGAAAATTAAAAAATGGAATTTTTACTGTTACCATCAATACTACTATTACTACTACAACAACTACTACTACTACTACTAATAATAATAATAATTCATTCTGGAAAATGAAACAAATAAGATTCGCTGGGATTTTGAAATACAAACGGATCACCAATCACGGCCAGATTATCAAACATAGTACTAATTAATAAACAGTGAAGAAAAAAGAAAGTAAAATGATGAACAAATACTTAGACCTTGCCAAAGAACTAAATCGACTATGGAACATAAGGAAGACTTTGACACCTCTTATAGTTGGTATACATGGGGCGGTGCACAAAAGTTTGGAAAGGGAACAGGAAGCATTGAAAATCTTGACCATCCAAACCAGAGTATTATTAAGATTGGCAAGAATGCTGAGAAGAGTCTTGGAAATCTGAGGGGAATTGCTGTCACCCAGACTCTAGTGAAAGACTATCAACTTATGCTGGCAAAAAAAATTTGCAAGAAGTAAGTTAATAAATATAAAAATCATAAAATAACTACCTAATCAAGGCAATATTAGAACTCTCAAAGAAATGATAGCAACAAATACTGGGAAATATTGGTTGCTGACATTATTAAACATACGGAGAGAAAAGAAAAAAATATTAAAAAAAGAATGCACCAGGAGAAATATAAAACTACTCTACACTGAACTATATAGCAGAAATCACGTGAAAAGCTGGGCGTTTCCCCTCGTAAGATACTCAGGATCATTCTTAAAGTCGACTTGAAATAAACTCCAACAAATGGACCAAATAACAAGAAAACTCATGACAATGTATAATGCCTTACATCCCAGAGATGACGATAACAGTCTCTATGTGCCAATAAAAGAAGGAGCAGTAGGAGTTTGATAGTATTCAAAATAGCGTCGATGCATCGATACAACGAATGGCCAGCATTCACGATAGCATTATAGCATCGATACAATGACTAAAAAACTACAGAAAAAGGCACGGCGGAAGACTGATTTCAGCAACCAGGAAAAATACGGACAACACTAGAATCAATAGAAAAAAAAATAACCAGAAACCAAAAACGGAAAGAAAAACAACTGCATGAAAATTTTAGCCGATAAACAAGTGAAATCTCACACGGGAAAACTTGGCGAAGAAAGAGAAATCCAAAACGAGAAACTGAATCTCTTCTGAGACCAGTACAAAACAATGCCATAAGGACTAACTATGTCAAAGCAAAAATATACAAGACACAATAAAATAGTAGATATAGACGAATAGGGCGATAGAGACGAACGATCAATTACATAAGGAACAGTATATTAGCGTAAAGACAGTACAAGACTAGACCCAGCTGGATGAGCAAGGGAATTTGACCATATGAACCAATGATATATGCACTACCCAGAATCTGTCCAATAAAATAAGATACAACAATTCTCTGAGATTTTGAGATACAAACGGATCATCTTATCTCGTCCAGACGACCTGACCTTGTGATAGTCGCAAAAAAAAAAAAAAAAGGAGAACCTGCCGAATAGTGGACTTTGCCGTTCCAGCTGACACGACAGGCGGAAACGAGGGGAAGACTCATGTTTTTTAGAGAACTGACAGCGATACGTGATAAGGTAAAGACGTACAGTTGAATACCAGCCACGAATAGGTAAGGAGACGAATGCTTACGAGTCCCATTTTTTGGCGATGCGTTTCAAAGTAGAGGGGGGCTTAGACGTTAACCAGCGGACAAGCATGTTTGAAAAAGAAAAAATTCAAGGCCTTTATCTGCTCATATTTTTATTACCAGGATATGTTGATTGTTTTTGTCTAACTGATGCAGTCGTCTCAGATTTCCATACTCTGTTTCTTTCTCCCGGCGTCTGCATACAAGTGCAGTTGACAATAAACATTTGTGTAGTTTAACAGAGTTTCTTTCGTCCGTCAACTGTTACCACGGTGGCATCACAACGAGGTCTTAATTCTCTTTGGTACTACAATGGTACAAAAGTACCTTAGCAAGTATAGTACAACATTTGGTACCGTGACAGACATAGTGTCACATTTGGCGCTGGTATTATAGACCAGCATATTGTTATATAACAAAAAACTGATCACTTTATCTGGGCAGAAATACCAGATCTGTTGTTAATTAACAAGAAAAAAAGGACTTGTCATCAGTTGGATTTTGTCATTCTGACGAACCAGTGTGAAAATAAAAGAAATAAGAATATTGCTAAATATTGGATCTTTCAAGAAAACAGAAAACAACTATCGGACATGAGGTTGACTATGGTACGAACTGTAGTTAGTACACTTGAACTTCTCTCAAACTCAGACCGCAGGGAAAGAATCCCAGCTAAAAGGTATTTTGAAAAACTTGGAAAGAAAACCCGGCCTTGTCAACAACAAAAAAAACAAACTGCCGAATAGTGGATTTTGTCGTCGCGGTCGACAACAGAGTAAGATAAAAAAGTAAAAAGAAGGAAATATATCTTGACCTTGCTAAAGAGCTGTAGAAGTTATTGAACATGAAGGTGTCGGTGATACCAGTTGTAGCTTATGCACTTGGAACGATCCCCGAAGTATTGATAAAGGGACTAGAAAACGTAGAATTCAGCGGACAAGTAGAGACCATTCAAACTACAGCATTATTAAGATCAGCAAAAATCCAGAGAAGAATCCTTTAGACTTGAGGAGACTTGAGAAGACTTGCTATCTCACAAACTCCAGAAAAAACAGTCAGCTAACGTTAGTATGAAACCCTCTCAAAAAAGTAGAATAATAATGAAGTGATGGTGATATCCATTGTAATTGATGAGCTCTGAAGAAACCTGTCAGATTGGTAAAAGCACAAAAAAACATGGATATAAAAGGACAAGTAGAGACAGAATACTGAGAAGAGTCCTGGAGACTTGAAAAGACTGGCTGTCACTTAAACTCCAGATTAAAACTATTCGCTCATGTTGATGTGAACAACTCTCAAAACAACAACAACAATAATAATAATAAAAATTATATGCACCACCCAGCACCTGTCCTAGACAATGACGCACACAAACTCCCATGGGATTTTGATATACAAACGGATCACCTGATCTCGGTCAGAAGACCAGACATTATAATAATCAACAACAAAAAAAAATCTCCAATTGTGATTGGTGCTTTTGGGACGGTAAATAAAGGATCATTAAAGGACCTGGAAGATTTGGAAGTTGGTTGCCGAGTGGAGACCATCCAAACAACAGCATTATTGAAAACGGCCAGAATACTGAGAAGAGTCCTGGAGACTTGAGGAGACTTGCTGTCACTCAATCTCCAGTGAAAGACCATCAGCTTACGCTGATGTGAAAACCTCTAATGAGTAATAGTAACAATAATGATAATACATCTTAAAAAATGAGACGAATAAAATACTCTGGGGCAGTTGAATGCAAAAAGATCACGCAATCATCGTATGTAGTATTAATTAACTAGAAAAATGCAAACTGATCACCGACTCATCATATCTAGTATTGATTAATGAGAAGAAAAGATCTTTTCATCTAGTTGATTGCTCTTAGAATAGAATGAATACTAAAGAATGCGAAAAGATAGTCAAATACATGGACCTTGACTATAGGCTGAAAAATGTAGAACATGAAAGTGACGGTAATTTCAATTATAATTAGAGCTCTTGGAATGGTTCTTAAAGGCCTGAAAAAGAATCGAGACGAATTGGAAATCAGAAGAATCGAGACTTCACAGATCATATAATTTTTAAAATCAGCTTGAATGTAATAATAATAATAATTATAATAATAACAATGAAGTTTAATAAAATCAAATCTCAAAACCCATCTGTAAACTCAAATGGCACAGCAGAAGTCAATTCAATTTTAAATGTCATGCACAATTTTAATTATTGCTTTTTCGCTTTCCATGTCATTCCATTCTAATTACTAATTACTAAAAATGAAGTAATTATGTACTCTAACCAATGAATTTAGTCCGATTCTATAACAGGATTCATTACTAAAATCACAAGGAAGATTGATTTCCTCAAATTATAAGATTGAACAAAAGAATCCTTCCGACGCCGGACACCTAAAAAATGGTTATTATAATAAAGAAAAAACACGAACATACAAAACCACGAACGTGAGCGCCACACACAATTAAATTAGAGATGTTTGGGGTCTTTATTGAACGATCCCAATTTGGAAGGCTTTTGCAATTTAGTATCCTTTATAATTGTGAGCATGAATCTGCCGAATAGTTCAGTTCTCGCCAGGTTATCAATTTTAGTTCAAATTTAATTCACATGTCGAATCTAATGAAGTGTAATCCTTTGTTTTGTATAGGCGTTCTCTTCAAGCAATCGTCTATCTCCTCTGTTTTCTTTGCTTGTTTCTTAATTAGCTGACCCTGTTTCGTTGAGATGAATAACCGCGAGAATTCCTATGCTCTACACACAACTTTATTGACTTCGTGAATTCTCTACATAGATAACCCGGGCTGTAAATCCTGAAGTTAGTCAGAGCACAGATGGAAATCATAAGCCGCTAACTTATGTGATTCTCGACTAATTTAAAGTTACAATTAATCTTTTAAGTTCTAGGTTTTTTTATCAGTCAACTTTAAACCCCTCAATAAAAGCTAAGGGTTAAACTGAACTTAAACTGTTTTACTCACCCTTGTATAAATCCAGTCAATCAATTGAATAATCGAAACAATTTTTCAGCATATATTTAACTGGTGGTTTTTTACTGAAATCTGTGTGCCAGCATGTCTCTTATCATTATTATCATTTACCTCTTGAGAGTTTTACACATTAGTTTTAGCTGATGGTCTTTCACCGGAGTTTGAGCGATAACAAGTCTCGTCAAGTCTCCAGGAATCTCCTCCATATTCTGGCCAAGTCCTCCAGTCCCTTTAATAATCCTTTGGTGACTGTACCAAAAGCACCAACCACGATGGGTATAATGTTCACCTTCATGTTCCATATATTTTTCAATTCTTTAGCAAGGTTAAGGTACTTATCCATCTTTTCACTTTCTTTCAGTTTTATTCTTTAATCAGCCGAGAAAAAAAAGTCCACAGTTTTTCAAGTTCTCTTTTTTTGTTAATTATTGCGAGGTTTAGTCTTTTGGCCATGATTAGGTGATCCGTTTGTATGTCAAAGTCCCATAGGAGTTTGTGTGTGTCATACCTGAGAAAACATTTGCCCAGTCTGCTGGGGCTGTAGAATACACCGACAGCATCTCTGCAGAGGAGTAAGACACCCCCAATGAGTGTCCGGGATATGACACTAAATGATCTGATGGTGAGACTTCAGTTGATGCTGGAGTTTTGGGGAATCCGAAGCACCTCTTCATTGCAATTGCTCCCAGGTCCACCCTGGCCCGGAATGGCAGCGCCTGATAGGGTCATATATATGGGTTAAATAGAACTAACTGCATACTTATGCTAAACTGAATTTTTTGAATTAGAACTGTTTGACTAAACCGAATTGCTTGAAATAGAAATGTTTTTGACAAATTATCTATGTACTTACATTTAAATTGCATGCTTATGCTAAATTGAATTGTTTGAAATGTAACTGTTTTTCACATGGAAACTCTACTTACACTAAACTGCATTATTTAATATGGAACTGTTTTGACATTTTTTCTGTGTGTAAAAAAATATGTACTTATACTAAACTGAATTAGTTGAATTAAAATTGTTTGACTACACTGAATAGGTTGAAATAGAAACGTTTTTGACAATTATATTGTGTACTTATTCTAAACTGAATTGTTTCAAATAGAACTGATTATTTGCATTAAATTTGATTTGGCATTAGATAACCTAAAAAGGTTGATATGCAATAAAACCCAACCAGACAACAACCTGCCAAAAAGATGCTGGGTTGTTCATATACCATTTGTTCGTATTGTCAGCTTTGAGTTTCTTTCACATCTCTCAGTGAATCTCCTTGCCCACCCAGTCGTGTTTTGTGTTATACTCATTCTGTGCTAAATTGTTGCATTCACTTATAATGTGATTGATGATTACCACATAACCTACATTTGCTATTTTGTTGGGTCTTATCTACCTCGCTTTGATATGATTAGATCTTGTGGCGTTGTTTTATGCAGATGTTAGGAGAGATTCTGTTTCTCTCTTAAAGTTTCTTTTTCTAATCCACTTCCAGATTTTCTCGTGTGACATGTTGCTTATTGGTCGTTTAAAACGCCCATATAGTTGTTTTTCTTCCCAGTTTTGTTTTCTATTTATTGTCGATCTGTTGGTCTTCGTGTTATCAGTATCGTTTCTGGTGGCTGTAATCAGTCGTCCTTCTCACTTTTCAACGTAGTCCTCATGTCGTTGTATCGATGCGTCAGCGCTGTCCTTATTACTGACAAATCCTATTACCCTTCCTTTCTTGATAGTTATAGTCTGTCAACGTTTTCCCAGGGATGTAATGCCTTATGCATGGTCATTGGTTTTCTTGTTCTTTAGTCCATTTGCTTAAGTTCGTCTCCGGTCCACAACAAAAATTGTCCCGAATATCTAACGAGGAGTACTGCGCGGGTATTCATTCCTATTATTATTATTTACTCTTTTAGAGTTTTTCACATCAGTGTTAGCTGATGGTTTTCACTGGAGTATGAGTGACAGCAACTCGCCTCGAGTCTCCAGGAGTCTTCTCAGTATTCTGGCCGATCTCAGTAATGCTGTCATTTGAATAGTCTCTACTCGTGCACCAACTTCCAAGTCCTCCAGGACTTTTAATAATCCTTTTGTTGTTGTGCCAAAATACCAATCGCAATTGGTACAATCGTCACTTTCATGTTTCACAACTTTTTCAATTCTCTAACAAGGTCGAGGTACTTCTCCTTCCTTTCACTTTCCTTCAGATTTATTCTGTGTTCCGCCGGGACGGCAAATTCGACAATGTTGAAAATTCTCTTTTTTTGTTGTTGATTATTATAAAGTCTGGTCTTCTGGCCGAGATTAGTTGATCCGTGAGTGTCAAAGTCCCCTACTCTTTGCCAGTTTTTCTCCTCGGCCTTCGCTGATGTTTTTTTTCTCCAGCATGAGAGACAGCAAATATCCTGGAATTTCCAGGATTCTACTCAGCATTCTTTTTGTTTTAAGTTTTGTTAAATATCACAAGGACTAGTATAAGGTGATCTGTTTGCCTCTCGAAATCTCAGATAATTTTATGCATCTTATTCCCTTGGATAGATTTTGGAAAAAAAAGCAAAAATAAAATCTGACTCCTCTGATTACATATAAAAGCTAAAGCATTACATTTCATACTAACCACTTAATCTTTTGATAAAAATCCCGAATAATATAATAGAGATTCTTTTTTGCTTTCTTTCTTGTTTTCTCGGGTTTGTCTGATTTTTGCATTTTTTCAAGGGCAGGATATTTCTCTGGGATCGTTTTTTTTTTGTAAAGTAAGAAAGTTAGTCAGGTGACATTCGAGAACCTTCTATTCGAACTCCTTATTATTATTATTATTATTATTATTATTATTATTATTATTATTATTATTATTTACTCATTGAGAGTTTTTCACATCAGTTTTAACTAATGGTTTTTCCCTGGAGTTTGAGTGACATCATGTCTCCTCAAATCTCCAACACACTTCTCAGTATTCTGGCCGCACTAAAAAATGTTGTAGTTTGTATCAATATTATATACTCTTTTAGAGTTTTTCACATCAGCGTTAGCTGATGGTTTTTCTCTGGAGTTTCAGTGACAGCAAGTGTCCTCAAGTCTCCAGGAATCTTCTCCGTATTCTGGCCGTCTTCAATAATGCTGTTGTTTGGATGGTCTCCACCTGTCCGCCAACTTCCATATCCCCCAGGCCCTTTAATAATCCTTTAGTTATGGTGCCAAAAGCACCAATCGCAATTGCTACAATCGTTACTTTCATGTTCCACAGCTTTTTCAATTCTTTAGCAAGGTTGAAGTACTTATCCTTCTTTTCACATTCTTTCAGTTTTATTCTGTGGTCAGCTGCGACAGCATAGTCGACAGTTTTGCAGATTTTCTTTTTTTGTTGACTATTATAAGGTCTGATCTTCTGGCCTAGAAGTTACTTTAGTTACTGTGCCAATAGCACCAATCTCAATTGGTACAATTATTATTATTATTATTATTATTATTATTATTATTATTATTATTATCTAATTTTCAGGTTTCTTTCAGTTTCATTAAATTCTTCTCTGGATCTCTACCAGATATCTAGCGTTAGAGAAGGTAATGACTAAACGCATTCTATTTTCTCTTGCTGCCTCTCTTTTGGGTGTTATATTTTCATCCACATTAATACTACGCTTCTAAAGAGGTGAGCTGCTCCAAAAGTGCATTTTTTTTTGTATTTCAAATTTGAAGAGATTTCCAGGAATCTAGTTAATGTGTTTATCTTTCCACTCTTGATCATACCCAGGGCTTCCACTATTATTGGCGCCGTGTTAGATTAAAAGTGCCACCATTGCTAAAATTTCTATTCTCAGATCTTTGTATTTGTTTATTTCTCAGAGATATGTTATTATCTGTTGACAATGACATATCAATTAGAAGACATGTTTTTTTTTATAGTCCTTAACTACTATATCTGGATTATTGCTCTTTATTTTTCTGTCAATTTGTCGTGCTAAATCCTTGAAAGAAGTAGATTCTTTGGCTTCTGTTATTTGTTATGGTTAGTATTTATACTGTTTTTTATATTTCGGTATTTCATTATATATCTATATTTTGCAATGTGTTGTGCTTTATCATGATTTTTGATATTATATACGTGTTAGGATTGTGTTAGGATTGGACATCTAAAGAGAAAGTGGCCAATGACGCAGATTTTTGTTTGTACTGTCGACATAGTAGATGTCATCCTTTTTTATGTCTACTTGGTTGTTTCTTGTTGGTAGGCTCTGATCCTGTGCCGCTTTTATTACCCCTCCGTCGATGCAATCTGTCCGGAGTTTCAAAATCTCCATTAGTTTTTAAAAGCATTTCTAATGATCTGTGTATATCATCCATGTAGTTTTTCCCGTTGTTTTTTCATTGATATTGTCGGTGTGTTTTTTTGTCTTTCTAATGATTTTTTAGGCTTGTGTTGCTTTATCTTTTAAGCCTTTTTCTTTTGATGAGAGGTTGAGTTGTTTAGCAAATTTATTGGTTTCTTTATCAATTAGATTTTTTTTCCTTTTCTCCATCGGTACAGCAAGCAAAAATTCGTTGTGCCAAAGTAAATCTTTAATCTTACATCCTGTCTGAAGTTATTGAGTAAATCACCAAAAACTAAATAATTCAAATTTTATTTGAAAACAAAAATAACTAATTATAATCAATCAATTTTGATCTCAAAACAAAGCCCGAGTTAAAATTTTAGGTTGGATCACTAAGTTTTATGAATTTATTGAAGTTATTTGTTGTATTCTAAAAACAGAACAAAACAAAACTGCCGCCTAAAGTTATGAGGCAAAGCAAAATAAAAACATTTTAATTTATTGAAAAGTTAAAAAAAATCATTAGTAATTGATCGACATTTATAATTGAAGAAATAACAAAAACATGACAAGTATTTGAATCCTTTATATTTTTATGTAGTGCTTCTTTTTCTCAATAATTGCCAGTAATATTTTTGCCATTGATTATATTATTTACTTTTTACTTATAGCTTCAGTTTGCGACATGGTATTTTTAATTGCTTCCTATTGGTCTGTTTTGATGCTGTATTGTTTGCCACCTAAAAAGAAATTCCTCTCCAGATTTGAACAAAGATTTTTTTCATCGGATTCCGATCAGTGCATGATAGGGGCCATGCCATTATTTTCTCCTCAGTAAAACTTTTATGCCCAAAGGATTCACAGATAAGCTTAGATACAGGAGAAGGTTTAAATACACACTTCATTTTAACACAGCAAGTGTAGGACTTGGAGCATGCAAAGAAAGTATTGTCCATAAAATCGCAATAGATGCTACTGATCTAACTTCTTTGTCGACTTTGAATGGTCCAATAATGGTTTGGTGGATTATACCAGCACATATAATATTGGAGCTTCCTTATTGCCTTATTTTAGCCACGTCTGATTTATTTAAAATCCATTATT
The DNA here is from genome assembly GCA_963585895.1 of Sepioteuthis lessoniana. Taxonomy (NCBI): domain Eukaryota; kingdom Metazoa; phylum Mollusca; class Cephalopoda; order Myopsida; family Loliginidae; genus Sepioteuthis; species Sepioteuthis lessoniana. Next base: position 101,757,162 of record OY757912.1, read on the forward strand.
TTGCTGATCAACAAAGTCGATCAAATATCACTTTAGATTCGTCCGTGAAATTACTTAAATATCAATTTTCTTGTAGTTCTTGTCCCAATTTTGACCCTATGAAATATTTGCTTTTGTAAAAGGAGGTTGCTTGAGATATTTTTACTGACCCCAATTTCCAAAGTATGCTCTACCATTAATCACACTTGAATCATACGATTATAACCTTTTCAAAAATCTTAGCCCAAATCCTATTGGTTGTTTCACTAATTCCTGCTCGAATTTACCTTCATCTTTAGATTACAATCTTGAAATCGTTTTTCCATTGCTTCGGGTTCTCAACAGACTTCTTTATTGTTCGATGATCTCTGTAAAATTCCTTTGATATTTAACAAAGTAGACAGTTCTTAACTTACTTACTTTGCTTTTTACTCTTTTCAGTAGTTCTTTGAGCTTTTTCTCTACCCTTATTTCAACATATATTATGAAAAAAAGTGTTCATTTAATTTCACTTGTCTTAAGCAAATATTTGTTTAATATGATTGATATCTTTAGTTCGTAATCTTACATTATAACCATCAGAAATTGCAGAAAAATTGGTTAAATATCAAACTAAAAGTGGAAATAGAAGGAATTTAATATTCATTCAGAAATACCCGTGGGTTAATGAGAAAGATGCTGCGTGTATCCTCAAAGTAAATGCGTCCAAACTCCAATTACATTATTAAGTTCGCTCTCTGACTTTTATCCTTAAGAAAAGTACGAACAGCCTATCTCTCAAGCTATCAGTTAAATAGTATTACTTTTATTCTTCTACAAGGAATGATTAAGGATTGAATAAATGCAGAGGGTTGGTATGCCTTTAAAAATGATCCAGGATATTAATTACAATAACTTCTTTAAAATTCTATTTCTGTTCTTGATATGGCTCTTATTCTCTTGGAGAATGTACTTCTCGCTTTTCTTTATTCTTAGCGTAATTAATACCGTAATTCCTAAACATGTATAAGTTTTATTGTCTACTCACTCTGTAATTTTATGTTTTTATTGAGAGTGATGTTTTTAGACTATACTGAGTCTTTCGTCCAGACAAAATTGTATTTTTATCTACCCATAGAATATTTTCCCAGTGCTTAATACTTCTTCTAAATTGTCATAATTTCTGTATAGAGGTTTAAATAATTCATATAAAAAAATAATGTCAATTTGTGTCCATAGAGAACGAATTTGAGGTCTAAAAGAAGAGGTGAAAGTAAGCTTCATAAAAAGATTCCGTGGTTGATGTTCAGATTATTAGTTTTAAGCATGCCTTTCAAATGTATTATTCTTTGGTTACCATACCACTTCTTCGTTATGCATTCTATTAGTGTTAATATAATTAAGAATATATTCAAAATACTTTGAACGTTCAAAATCCATTCGTGGGATATGCTATCAAAAATATTCTAGCTGTCAATACAAGTTATAGATTTTTTTTTCTTTTGGCATTGACAATTCTCCATGATCAACTTATTCATGAGGAGCTATGTGATACTTTTTTGCAGCCATGTCTTTCTTTTTTGTATCCGTGTTGTTCTAAAGTAAATATATCTTTACCATTTTTTTAAATTTAAATAATCTCTCTCTACAAATCTATCATCACTACTTCTTTGCTGAGGCGTGTGATAGGTTGGTAGTTTTTTTCTGTTAATTTTTACTTTGGTTTTTTGAAGTAGGTTTTTTACTCGTCCTGTGAGCCAGTCAAGTAATTTTTCACTTTAATGATTTAAAGATCAGTTTTGAGATTGTCCTGGCGACAACACCCCACGAGACACCAACTATACGGACACTTGCCCCCCATCCCGAAAACTATACAAGTTAGATGAACCAGACACGTGGGACACTGCTGGAGAAGCAAGGACGAGCTCATAAGCGATGTACTCCTGTTGACCCCAACATATGGATGTGCAAAAGCAAGACGACCAGCACAAACCTACATACAGTAACTATGTGATGACACAGGATGTAATCCTGAAGACCTGCCGGAGGCGATGAATGATTGGGAGAAGTGGCAAGAGAGTGTCAGGGATATCCGTGCTAGCGGTGCGACATGATGATGATGATGAATTATTATTATTATTATTATTATTATTCCTTGTGGGTTTTTCATATCACTGTGGTCTTTTTTTTGTTGTTGCCTATCTCTAAGACTGGTCATTTGACCAGGATTATATGATTCCATTTTGTGCATTTCATTCTGAACGACAGATTTTGGGTCGCGTCTATATCATCAGCATGTTTGGTAGGTTTCAATTTTTGGAATAATTCTCAGTGAATCTGCTACCCACTTCCCCCCGTGTCGAGTATCATTCTCTTTTTGCACAATGTGCTGCATTCGCTTATTATGTGATCAATTTGCTATTTTGTTGCGTCTTAGCAATATATTCGTTTTAAACTAATTTTAATACGTATAGTTTTGTGCAGCTATTAGAAGTGATTCAGCTTCTTGAATTTTCCCTTTTTTTTTTAGTCATGTCAAAGTCTCTTCGTTTGAGAGTTAACCAGTTATCGTTTGAAATATGCATACAGTTATTTTCTTCCAATTATGTATCCTAGTTATTGTTGTTCTGTTGATTATTATTTTATTTGTGTTTTTTCTAGTCACTCTAATTAGTCTTCCTTTGCTCTTTTTTATGTAGTATGCGACTCCTTGTATCGACGTATTGATGCTAAATTCAATGGTGGTGAGTTCTCTTCATCCTTGTTTTCTGAACACATGTAGTTAGTTTGCATCATTTTTCGTATTTAATGCCTTATATATTGTCGTCAGCTTTCTTGTTGACTGGTCTATTTGTTGAAGTTCTCTCTCGACCATTTCAGGAATGGTCCCGAGTATTTTACAAGAGGGACAGCGCAAGTGTATATCTTTTTGATGAGATTCCTGCAATAGAGTTTGGTTTCGAATTGTTTTCTTGTTCACTTGAGATACTCATTTTTAATTTGTCTTTCATTTCCGTTTTTTTGATCATATCCGTTGCTAATATTACCAATAACTTGTCAGTTCCATTTTCTTCGATTTTTCTGATTCTTTCTTGGTTTAGTAGTTCTATTCCTTTCGTTATTTGTCTTTTTTCTGCTTCTCATTATTAGCTAGGCATATATTTATGTCAAATTTCATCCCCATACACTGACTGTATCATTTTATTGTTGCGATTAGATTCGCTATTTCTTTTAAAAGCAGTTTGATATTATCAATGTACGTTAGGTGATTAATCTTTCCAGGCAATTTAGTAAATTTGTTGCCCCAGTGCATTTTCTTGCAATATAATTAAGTGGCGTCATCGATGGAATACATTTTATTTCTGACAGTGCATCTCCTTGGAATATACCGTTTGGATTTTGAATCATCTAAAGTTTTCCTCCGGCTATTAATTCCTCTTTCCAGTTTTTCATCGTTTACGTGATAAACTTGATGAATTTGTCGATTATTTTGTAGATTTTAAGACAGTCTCTTATCCAATTTTGCGGTACCAAACCGTAGGCCTTTTTATTATAAATCCACGCCATACCTGTATCTTTCCGTCTCGTTTTGCTCTCCATGTTGTATTGATCAATGTACAGTAGGTCTCCTATCCCTCTCATTTTCTTGTGGTATCCTTTCTGTTCTTCAGAATAGATACCGCACCTAATAGCGATTAATAAATCTTCTCCCTAATCTTTGCTGTTAGTATGTCCCAGATTATTGATAAGGATGTGATGTGTCTGTAGTTGTTTGGGAGGTTCCTTTTTGGGTTAAAGGGTGGTTTTTCCTTTAGTTATCTATTTGTATATATATGTATCTTCGAAGCATCTGTTCATTTCGAGAGCCAGTCTGTCGAGGATGGATGTAATTTTCTTAAAAACCAGAATCCATGAATGCCATCATGGTCAGGCGTTTCCAATTCCACACGTTTTTGAGTATTGCTCTGAGTGAACTCAGGTGCGTTTCTTTATCAGGATCTTTCTCGACTTTTTACAAGTCTTTTTCAATGCTATTTATCTATCTAGCCTTTCTATTATCCTATTTATCCAACCCCTCCGCTTGGGCAGGATATGACACAAGGTCAATTTTTAAGTGGAGTTTAACAGGTTTGAACTCTGAGTTTTCCTTCTCCTAAACTAGTTGCCTCACCAAGGCTGAAGAACACAACCTGCCCTACTATTTACCCATAGCTGGAGGGAAAATAATTGGATTCATACCTTTCCTAAGGGTATTAGTGCTATGTGTAATGCAATCAGTCTCGTCCAGGATTTGAACTCGTGTAGCCGTGTCCATTTCCTACGACGATAACCATTACACCACGGGTACCTCCTTTAGTAAATTTGTTACCCCAAACAACTACAGACACATCACATCCTATTATGTTCTTTCTGTTCCCATATTTTACAAAAAAAGTATTTTCCTTTTTTTGGCATTCATTTGTTGGTATGTCTTAGAGTATTTCTCTCCGACTTGTTACTAGAATTTTCTTTCGTTTTTTTTTTTTTTAATTCTACCTGTATTGCCTGACCCTGACCCGGTATCTATTAAGTCTCCCGTCTCTTGCCAATATCTACTGATTTATATCCTCTAGTTGAATTTCTCAATTTATTTAAAGTTTTCTTTTAGTCTTTTCATCACGATTTATCCTCGAATTATTTCCTTTTCTTAACATTTTTCCTCGTTTCGCAAAGTCTTTATCGGTGTTTCCAGACTAATTCCCCACCCAGGTTTTGAATTTCTGTCAGTGTACCTTAGGGGAAACCAATTTTATCACTGACTAATTATGATCCAGCATAGATATCTCTTTTTATTCAGTGATGTTGCCCGTTGGAATATTTGTTATTAATTTATTTATCTATTGAATTTCTTCCTTTACTTTTTCCAGTCTTGGTTCCTGAAAGTTGATAATGTGGTCTTCTTTTCAGTCATAATTTTTTTTATTAGCTCTACATTTTTTATCTTCTTCAGTAAGCGGGTTTCTCGCTGCTACTGCTGTGTGTGATGGTTCGGTTTTTATTTAATTGCATTTCAATTCGGTTAGTGGCTTCTTTCTTTTCAGTATTTCGCCTTTCGGCTATCGCAGTAGAGAGTTGCTAAATTTCCCTCTTCCTTTCTTGATATATTTCTTCTATCTCAAAGTCAGAAAACCAAACTTTCCTTATCATCATTATAGCTTGGTCAGAGATCTTTGGTTTGCTGTCTAAAATCTAGCGCATTCTGCTCAAATTTCTATCATTCTTTTTCTGTATCATCTTTGTGTAGGATTGCACCTAAAATGACAGAGAAGTGCATGTTCATTGTCTTTCTTGAATAATGTTCTTCGTTGGTGTCAGTGATTTGAATGGTTGCTTATTTCCTTGTATGTGTACTTAAAATTAGAACAGTCAACATTTGCAGGATGCTCGTCATTTCCCATTCAGAACACCCTCCGTACGTGACACCTAAACCTATTGCCTGGGTCCCATGTAGAGTTATGTTTGGATTTGTAATCTTTTCAAGGTTAGTACACTGTGGCAATTCCGGACCCAAGGACTGATTATCATCTGCGCTCCTGTCACAGATGTAACTTTTGTATAGCACAGAAAAAACAAGAACGGTGCTGTTAAAAATATAATCTACTTCTTTTCTTCACTTTATATAACCCGAAATATACGTGTAGGTAGAGTTAGAAAATGTTGGAGACAACGGCGATGAGCACACACAAGGGTGAGAGTGCAAATTCTCTGAGAAACTTCGCTGCCTTTCGATTTCATTTTACTTGTGTGGATATCTTACGTGGTTTATATAATTTTCCGGATGCCTAAAAAATCCTCGAAGTCAAACTTTCCACCTAAAATTGCACATGGACACATTACTTCTAGCGTGCCACCAATACAATTATTGCGGCATTTCTGTCAGTTTCCCACACCTGCGTTCTGTTTACTTTAGGAAACAGGTGTGCTTCCATCGTCTAACCCTTCGAGTATGTTACCCACGGAATTTACGTGGAAGTTATAGCTGGGTCATATGCGTCTTGTTTACTTCAGGAAACAGGTGCATATCCTCTTATCCCCACAACGCTACTTATTTGGCATCCAAAAGGAATATTGATGTCAGTATCCAACATAACAACCTTCTCTTCAAGTCAAAGACTTAAGCTGTTTACGAAATCATCATATTTAAATTTGTTAAGTTTTTACAAAGTTAAATTTCTAAATTTTGTTTTGATATTTTGTTTTCGCCTTATTTTTCATTTACCTGTTACATTGGCATTCTGATATTCTTTACCTAAAACCCTGAGTTATTTGGTGGAATTCCTTTATTGAGATTTGTCTTCTATTTTTAAGAATTTAATACTATTTATGTCTTCCTTTTACTGATAAGTGGCTTTTGTTAAAGACTAAATCCCGTGACTATATCCGATACTCTAGCCTTTCTTTCCCTAAATTTGTCGTGGTTTCCCTCTCGAAAAAACATGCTAAATTTACATAAACTAAATTTTCTTCAATAATATAGCAAGAAATCTGAAAAATTTCCTGACGGATAACTTCTCCGTCATCTTTCTTTCGAAGATTAATAGTAATAGAGAAGCGGGATGATTTTTTTTTTTTGGGGGGGAAACTGGTTCATTTATTTTCGACGCCTCGTTTTCTGAAGGAAGGGGTTTAAAGTTTAAAGGGAT
>OY757912.1:101768802-101868802 GCA_963585895.1 Sepioteuthis lessoniana
CCATACAAACAAATGGTATATGCACAATCTAGAATCTTTCCAGGAGGATGAGATACACAAACTCCTATGGGATTTTGAGGTACAATCGGATCATCTAATTTCTACCGACGATCTGATTTTGTAAAAAAGAACAAAAAAAAAAAAGAAAACTTGCCGATTGTGAACATTGCTATCCCAGTTGACCACAGAGTAAAACTGAAAGAAAGTGAAAAGAAGCATAGGTACCTCAACCTTGCTGGAGAATTGAAAAAACTGTGGAACATGAAAGTGACATTGATACCAGCTGTAATTGATATTCTTAGTACAGTTAGGAAAGGTTTGAAAAAAAGACATCGAGAATATGAAAATAAGAGGACAAGTGGGGACCATCCCAACAACAGCATTATTGAGATTGGGCAGAAACACGAGAAGAGTCTGGGAGACTTGATGGTTTGGTTTGGTTTGTTGGGTTTTATGGCATATCAACCTTTGTAGGTTATTTAACGCCAAATCCATTTTTATATAAATAATCTGTTCTATTTAAAACAATTCAGTTTAGCATAAGTACATAGTTTAATTGTCAAAAACATTTCCATTTCTAACTATTCAAGCAGTTGTATGTAACAATTCGGTTAAGTGTAAAGACAGTTTTAATGTCGAAAAACAGTTCTATTTGAAATACTTCAGTTAAGCATAAGCATGCAGTTTAAATGTAAGTACGGTTTAATTGTAAAAGTCATTTCTATTTCAAACTATTGTTTTACTCAAACAATTCATTTTAGCAAAAGTATGCTGTTAATTCTATTTAACCCATAGATAGGACCCTTATCAGGTGCTACCACTCCGGGCCAGGGTGGACATGGGAGCAATGGCAATGAAGGGGTACTCTGCATTCCCCAAAGCTCTAGCATTGCTGGAACCTCACCATTAGATTGTTTAGTGTCATATCAGGACACTCGTTTGGGGGGGGGTCTTACCTGGGAGACTTGAGGATCACTTGCTGTCGAACAAACTCCAGTGAGAAACCGTCATCTAAATGCTGCACGAAAAAGATTAACACAAATGAAGCAAAGGCAATAAATTGGCGGAAAATTAGTATAAGACTGAACACGACTGGGTGGGTAAGGTGATTCACTTGCTATCGTGCCAGAAGTTTAAATTTTACCATACAAATGAATGTTATATGCAGAACCCAGAATCCGTCCGAAAAATGAGACGCACAAAATTCTATGGGATTTTGAGATACAAACGGATTATCTATTCTCGGCCAGACGACCGGACCAATGATAGGCAAAAAAAAAAAAAAAAAAAAAAAAGAAAGAGAACCTGCCAAAAAGTGGACTTTCATGTTCGGGCTGACAACAGGGTAGAACTGAAAGAAAGCAAAGAGAGCGATAAGTACCAAGACCTTGCTACAGAACTAAAACAAAAAACAAACAAACATAAAACAAACCAAAAAAAAAACCAAAAAGAAAAACAAAAAAAACTATGGAACATGAAAGTGACGGTGATGCCAACTGTAATTCGTGAGCTAGGTATAGTCACTAAAAGGATTAGCACAGGGACTGGAGGCTTTAGAAATAAGAGGATGGGTGGAGAAAAACAAGAAGACAGCTTTATCAAGATCGGACTGAGAAGACGTCTGGAGATTTGAGGGACTTATTGTGACTCAAACTCCGGAGAAAAGCTAGCTGCTAGCGCTGGTCTGAAAATCTCTCAAAATAGTAAAATGGGACTTTCATATACAAACGGATCACCTAATCTCGGCCCGAAGACCAGACCTCATAATAATCAACAAAAAAAAAAAGAAAATCTGCAAAATTGTCGACTTTGCTGTCCCGATAGACCACAGAATAATACTGAAAGAATATGAAAAGAAAGATAAGTACCTCGACCTTGCTAGAGTATTGAAAAATCTATAGAACATGAAGGTAACAATTATACATATTGTGATTGGTGCTTTAGCCACGGTAACTAAAGGATTATTAAAGGGCCTGGAAGATTTGGAATTTGGCGGCCGAGTGGAAACCATCAAAACAACAGCGTTATTGAAAACGGCCGGAATACTGTGAAGAGTCCTGGACACTTGAGGAGACTTAGTGTCACCCAACATCAAGTGAAAGACACGCTCGCAGAAAACAAAACCTACAAATACTTGGGCATCTTGGAGGCTGACACCATCAAACAAGCAGAAATGGAAGAAAAAATCCAGAAAGAATACCCCGGAAGAACTAGAAAACTACTCGAGACAAAACTCAATAGCAGAAATCTTATCAAAGGAATAAATATCTGGGCTATACCTCTCGTTGTATATTCTCAAGTGGACCAGAAACGAACTTAAACAAATGGACCAAAGAACAAGAAAACTAATGACAATGCATAAGGCATTGCATCCCAGAGATGACTATATGCTTCAAAAAAAGTGGGAGGAAGAGGACTTGCCAGCATTGAAGACAGCGTTGACACATCCATACATCGACTCGAAAACTATATACAAAAACATGAAGGAGGACTCATTACAGCCACCAGGCACGAAACTGAGAACAATATGAACAACAGAATGACAATAACTAGGAAACAAAAATGGGAAGGAAAACAACTCTATGGCCGCTTTAAACGACTAATAAACAATATCTCACACGACAAAACTTGGACATGGCTAAGAAAAGGAAACTTTATGAGGGAAACAGAATCTCTCCTAATAGCAGCCCAAGACAACGCCATAAAAACGAATCATATCAAAGCGAGAATGGATTAGATTCAACAAAATAGCAAATGCAGGCTATGTGGTGACAGAGATAAAACCATCAATCATATAATAAGCGAATGCAGCAAATTAGCACAGCGGGAATATATGGCGAAACACGACTGGTTCGGTAAGGTGATTCACTGGGAAATGTGTAAGAAATTTCAATTCGACCATACTAACAAATGGTATATGCACAACCCAGCACCTGTCCTAGAAAATGCCACGCATAAACTCCTATTGGACTTTAATATACAAACGGATCAGCAAATCCCGGCCATGACACAAGACTTTATAATAATCAATAAAAAAAAGAAGAGAACTTGCAAAATAGTTGACTTTGCTGTCCTGGCAGACCACAGAATAAAACTGAAAGAATGTGAAAAGAAGGATAAGTAACTCGACCTCGCTAGGGAACTGAAAAACTGTGGAACATGCAGGTGACAATTATACCAATTGTAATTGGTGCGTTTGGAACAGTAACTAAGGGATTACTAAAGGGACTAGATGACTTGGAGGTTGGCGGACGAGTGGAGCCCACCCAAACGACAGCATTGTTGAGAACTGCCAGAATACTAAGAAGAGTCCTGGAGACTTGAGGAGACTTGCTGTCACTCAGACTTCAGTAAAAAAAAACCATCGGCTATCGCTGATGTGAAAAGCTCTAATGAGTGAATAATAGTAGTAGTAATAATAATAATAATAATAATAATAATAATCAGGAGAACTAGAAAATTACTCAAGACAAAATTTTCTTGCAGAAACCTAATCAAAAGAATAAATACTTTTGCTCTACCCCTCTTTAGTTATTATAGTTTCTGATAACAATAATAATGACAAAGAACTTGCCTTGAATTATTTCAAGTATTACAAACTAATACTTATAATCTACACACACATCAATCTTGTCAGCAGATTCAACCCTAACAGTTACTTCCGCTTCAGATCAGAGTTGCCCTAGTATTAATGGTAACAAAGAAGTCATGTAACTCTCGCCAGACCTTTAGTACTAGAGCTTTCTGACCAGATTCAGTCTAGTAGGATACTTAGGATACCGATACATTTGATGGGGAATACACTCAACAGAACGATGCAGTAGTATACTCTGCCGCGTAGACATATAAGGGGACTAGATTTGAGCAAAGGTTTAGAGCGTTTTAATGATTTCAATTTGTAGTTCTATTTGCATTTTTCGCTTTATTTAATTAAAAGGCAGTACATTCTATTCTTTCTACTCTTCAAACTCTCTCTTTTTCCTCCTCATTATTTTTGTTCTCGGCATGTTTCCTTTTATCCAATCAAAAAGCTGTATATACTCCTCCTTCATCTCCAACTTTTTCTTCTTCCGTATTTTTGTTCTCTTTATCCAATCAAAAGGCGGTATATTCGCAGAATTGAATATTCTTGTACAAGAGACCAATTTTTGGACCTTTCTCATTTCAAGATTGTTATCAAGAAGCCAGTTTGAAAGAAAAAGTGAGACATTCTTTCCCATCTTGAAACACACAAAAAGTTTGGTCTATTTTGAATCTATCAATCAAATTACATAATACCCGGAACATAAGAGATTGCTCAAACTCTAATTCTACTGATGTGATGAACCTTGTTTAATTTCCATTAACAATCTGATTACATTCGTTTACCAGTGAGTCTTGCTATGGATCGAAGAATAAGTTTCCCTGTTGTCTCAAAGGAGGTACGATAAGCTGTCTTTGAATTTTCGTAGCTTTACTTTGAGGCGCTTTCGTACAACATGGTGTCCGGAAAATCGATTCCACCGGAATAAACTTAATCTAATTAATCGCACCATTTTTTTTTTTACTTGACTGCTTCCTGTTTACGTAATCTGGAATATAATGAGAATGTTTTATTGAACAAATGTAACAACATTTTTATTTATTCGAATCATAGAGTAGTTTGGTTTGGTTTATTTGTTTAATGGAATGTCAACACTTTATGGGTTATTTCATTCCAAAATGGGATTTATTTATAAATATTTAATTGTAATAACTACATTTTCAATTTTTCATTGCTTCTTTTATTATTATTATTATTTTTAAATAATGCACACATTTATGTGATTTCAAGCATTTTTATGAAAAAAAAAACTTGTTTATTATTCGCAATTGTATAATTCTAATAATTCCTAGTTAATATCATGTTTTCCAAGCTATATTGCTGCTTGTATTTCTATCCAACAATAATAATTTGCAAGTAATTATATGGTTTGGTATCTTTGTATTCGGTACCACTCAACCAACGACAGAACCGTGAATCGTGAATCGTATACTTTCAAATAATAATAATAATTACAATAATAATAATTTTAATATAATAATAATTGTTGGTATAGGGTCGGAGTACTTAGAAATAAGCGAAGGAGTGGAGGCCTGCCAAACTACAATATTTTTCAGATCGGGAAGAACACTGAGATGAGTCCTTGAGACTTGAGGAGACTTGCTGTCACTCAGACTCCAGTGAAAAACCATTCGCTTAGGCCGGTGGCAAAAACTTTCAAAAGAAAAAAAATAATTATCCTCAGTAAAAAGAAAAATATTTCCAGAAGTAACAATGCCTAATAAAAAATATTTGCATAAATTTAAAATATTCCAATAAAAGATTAATACAATTCTATTTAATAATAATGATATATTTGGACGTAATTAGATCAACTCATATTCCAATTTAACACAAATACGATTCATAATATTCTATTTGAAAATAGATGGGATCATCAAAGTTACAACAACACTGGGTTCGAGATAATCTGAGAGTGATGGCAAAATAGAAGAACTCCGCGCTCTCACAGCTGCAGAACTGGAGCCTAACCACCAGATGCAGATTATTGTCATGCTCAGAACAACATTTTTGTGGGGAGGGTCTTACCTCACTGAAGATGATGCAGTTGATGTATTTCAAACCCCAAATAAAAAATGGCTTTGGAAAAATTTGCACTTTCTATTAAAACACTTTCACGGTTGATTAAAATTCTTTGGATTTGCTTGAATAATAACAATTTCGAAAAATATATTTATGTCCTGAAGAAAGGGATTTCTTTTAGAATTACGCACTCTTTACTCAAATTATAGATCTGTCGATAGGACCTCAAATACGTCAACTGCATCCAACTGAAAGAGTTAGGACTAGCTCTAAAACTGGTGTCAGAGCATGAAACTAAACTGTATCTGGTAGAAAAATCAATTCTATTCTAGAATAAGGTTCCAGGAACATTTGACATGTGCTTACCTCTATCCAACATCCATTAGTTTGTGCTGTGTCAGTATGTCATATAGCAAGAAGTAATATTTTATTCATCGGATAAATATTACATATGTATAAGGGATGCATATATAAGTAATGAGAAATTTTCCCAGTCTACACGTCCTATTAGGTCAGATATTCTGTGCTTGATTGATAACTTTGTTGAAACTGTAAATGTACTGCATCAAATGTGGATAGAAAAGCTACGTATATTAGCTATCTAAGTTATCCATAATATATCCCAGTCACTTGTACAGTCTCTGAAAAGATCTTTAATATATATATATATATATGTGTGTGTGTGTGTGTGTGTGTGTGTGTGTGTGTGCGAAATATATATATATATATATATATATATATATATATATACATATATATATATATATTAATATTTACTCCTAGAGATTTTCATATCTGTGTTAGCTAATGTTCTTTCACTGAAGTTTGAGTGACAACAATCTGCTCAAATCTTCAGGACTATTCTCAGTATTCTGGCCGTTCTCAATAATGTAGTTGTTTGGGTAGTGTCTACTCCTCCTCTTATTCCTTTTCCTCTAGTCCCTTTTTTCCAGTCTTATTCTGTGGTCAGTCAGGACAGCAAAGTCGATAATTTTGTAAGTTCTCTTTTTTTTTATTACTATAAGGTCTGGTCTTCTGGCCGAGATTAGGTGATCCATTTGTGTGTCAAAGTCCCATAGGAGTTTATGTGTGTCATTCTCTAGGACAGAAGATGAGTTGTGCATATATCAGTCGTTCCTAGGGTCAAATTAAAATTTCTTGCACATCTTCCAGTGGATCATCTTGCCCACCCAGTCAGTCTTGTCTTATATTCCTTCTGTGCTACTTTGCTGCATTCGCTTATTATGTGATTGATGGTTTCGTCTCTATCATCACATAGCCTACATTTGCTATTTTGTTGCGTCTTATCTCTTCTCCATTTGATATAATTGGTTCTTATGGTGTTGCTTTGTGCTGCTATTGGGAGAGATTCTGTTTCTTAAGGTTTCCTTTTCTTAGCCAGGTCCAGGTTCTCTTGTGTGAGATCTTGCTTATTAGTCGTTGAAAACGCCCATAGAGTTGTTTTGCTTATCATTTTTATTTTCTAGTTATTGTCATTCTCTTGTCTACGGTGTTGTCAGTATTGTTTTTGATGGATGCAATCAGTCCTCGTTTGTGTTTTCCTATGTCGTCTTCGAGTCGTTGTATCGATGCGTTAACGCTGTCTTCGATGCTAGCAAGCCCTCTTCCTCCCTGTTTTCTTGATACATATAATCTGTCAACGTCATATCTGGGATGTAAGATTTATGCACGGTCATTTTTTTTTGTTTATTTATTTTTTTCTGTCCTTCTGCTTAATTTTTTCTCTGGTCCACTTCAAAAATGGTCTCGAATATTCAACGAGGGGTACAGCCCAGGTATTTATTTCTTTGATGAGGTTTCTGCTACATGGTTTTGCCTCGATTAGCTTTCTGGTTCACTTGAGATATTCTTTCAAAATTTTTTCTTTCATCTCCACTTATTTGATGGTGTCATCTTCCAAGATTCCCAAGTGTTTGTACGTTTCCTTTTCTCTGAGACGTTTTAATCTTGTCTTGATTTGCTAGTTCCATTCCGTCCGTCAGGTGTCGTTTGCCTATCTTTATTACTAGCGTGTCACATTTTTTAAAGTAAATTTCCACCCCTAAGTACTGACTGTATCCTCACTACCTGTATTAGGTTTTCCAGTTCTTTTTTATTCTATGCAAACAGTTTGATGTTGTCCATGTATATTGGGAGATTAATATTTTTCTGCGATTTGCCAAGATTGTATCCGGCTGTGTATTTTATGAGAATGTGGTTAAGTGGCACCATGACAATTATGAATAGTAACGGTGATAGTGCATCTCCTTGAAATATACCTCTTTGGATCTTTGCTTCAGCAAGGCTTTTTCCTCCTACGGTCAATTCCACTCTCCAAGTTTTCATGGTTTTCTCGATATAGTTTATGACTTCATGTGATATATTGTACATTTTGAGGAAGTTTATTATCCAGCTTTGCAGAACCATATCATACGCCTTTTTGTAGTCAATCCAGGCCATAGCTAGATTTTTACGTCTGGTCTTGTTCTCATTTAGGATGTGTTGATCTATGTAAAGTAACTTTGCTGTGCCTCTGGATCCTTTGCAGCATTCCTTTCTGTTCTTCCAGGAACAAGCCGCGGCTTGTTAGCGAGCAGTAAATCTCTACCCTTATTTGTACTGTTAATATTTACCATATCATCGGTAGGCAGTTTATTCGTTTGTAGTTGTTTGGGGAGGTTCCGTTGAGTGGGTCCTTCTAGATCAACGTGGTCTTTCTTTTGGTCATCTATTCGGGTACGTGTGCTCCTTGTAGGCATCTGTTCATTTCTAGTGCTAGTCTGTCTTGAATGGAGGTGAATTTCTTCAACAAGAATTCCATCGTGGTCTGGCGTTTTCCAATTTGATATTTTATTTTAATGTTGTTTTGAATAAATCGATACGTATTTCCTTCCTTGAGTCCCTCTAATTCTTTTGTCATACTGCTTATCAATTAAGCTTTTTTGTTATGTTCTCTCGGTAACCAAAATGATTCAGTTTCTCTTGCATCCGGTTGTTTGTATGTTTTCATGTCATCTCCCTCCACTTTCGTTGTTTTGGAATGTCCTGTTTTGTCTGTATTGTTTTACCCGTTTAGGACTTTCTGGTTTATTTCCTCAAGTTTTATTGTTATTTTTTTTTTTCTGTAGCCTTTTTTTTTTTTTTGGTCTCTCTTCTCGTTCCATCGTCTTTCCTTTGTTTTATCATTTTGGCCTCTTTTCGTAGATTCTTATCTGCGTTTCCGGTCGAATTTCTAATCCTAGTTTTGATTTTTTCTCCGTAGTTTTTGAGAGGATAGAGATTTTCGCACTAACTGATCTTGCTCCTGCATAGATAATTCATTTAATTCGGTTATATCATTTGTTGATGTATAGGTTAGTACTTGATTTATTTCTTCCGTTTCCGTCTTGACTGTTCTTCATTCTATGTTTTTTAGTGAATGTTAAGTGTCTTTTCTCCGTTCATAATTCTTGTTCTTGTGTTAGTGTTTACTATATGTTTGCTTATGTGGTATTTTTATTTTCCGAAGTTGGTGGTTCATTTTTTTTTTTTACTGTTTTAGTTTGTCAATACTTGGGGTGTCTGATATTGTATAGCTGTCTTGTTCATTATTAATTTCTGGGAAATATTATTATTATTATATACTCTTTTAGATTTTTTCACATCGGTGTCAGTTGATGCTCTCTCACTGGAGTTTGAGTGATTGTAAGTCTCCTCAAGTCTCCAGGACACTTCTCAGTATTCTGGCCGTCTTCAATAATGCTGTCGTTTGGAAGGTCTCCACTCCTCCGCCAACTTCCAAATTCTCCAGGCTCTTTAATAATTCTTTAGTTACTGTGCCAAAAGCACCAATCACAATTGGTACAATCGTCACTTTCATGTTCCATATTTTTTCAATTCTCTAGCAAGGTCGAGCTACATATCCTTCTTTTCACTTTCTTTCTGATTTATTCTGTGCTGCGACATCAAAGTCTACAATTTTGCATTTTTTTTGTTGATTATAAAAATATCTGCTCTTCTGGCCGTGAATAAGTGATCCGTGTGTATGTTAAAGTCCCGTAAGAGTTTATGCGTGTCATTTTTGGGACAGGAGCTGGGTTGTGCATATACCATTTGTTTGTATGGTCAAATTTCAATTTCTTGCTCATTTCCCTGTGGATCACCTTGCCCACCCAGTGGTGTCTCGTCTTGTACTCTTTCCGTGCTAATTTGCTGCATTTGCTTATTATGTAATTGATTTTTTCCTCTCTGTCTTAACTATTCTTGCTTTGATATGTTTGGTTCTTATGGCGTTGTTTTGTGCCGCTATTCGGAGAGATTCTGTTTCTTTCTTAAAGTTTCCTTTTCTTAGCCACGTCAGGCGTTGTCATGTAAGATGTTGCTTATTAGTCGTTTAAAAGACCCACGGAGTTGTTTTAGTTCCCATTTTTTTCCTAGTTATTGTTATTCTATATTCATACATTTTATTCAATTAGTTATTAGACTTTGATGTCATTAGGTTTCAACTGGTTTCATAAGAAGTTGTGTTCATATCTGCTTTTGAATATAATTTCTGATCATTTATTCAAATGTTGTTTTATTCTTTGGAGGGGGTTATGTAATTTTTTCTGAGCAAAGATTATTATGATTATTAAAACACTGTGGCTAAGGAATTAATGGTTTCCACTCGCGTAAGGCAATGCTCTTCCAACAAATTGAGCACCTCTCTCTCCAACAGCGTAAAATGTAAACAAAAGGACGTTAATACATGTACATTATATTTCCAAGCTTACGTTGAAGTTGATTTTGGCAGTGGGGTCATGTTATCTGGCTGACTTAAATTTAGTTGGGTTTCAATCCCAGCTGGAAGCGCCTTGCGTCACTCACCACATAGATAAATTCTGATACAACGAAGGTTTGTTGTTGATCTTGACATTAAACTAGGACTGTTCACTCAAGAAGAACTCGACTTGGTTCTTAGAAAAATTAAAAATAGGAAAGCCATAGGGCCTGATGAGATTCCCACGGAAGTATGGAAGACCAGACAAATCGAAGACCTACTGCTCCGACACGGCAACGCAGTCTATAATCAAAATCCGAATGACGGATCGATGAAGGGATGCATCCTCCCTTTCCCTAAAAAGGGGGATCTCAGATTAGCCAAGAACTGCAGAGGTATAATACTTACATCGATAGCAGCCAAAATTTACAATGCCCGACTACGAAAACGCATAGACCCCGAAACTGACAACATCCTTAGGAAAAACCAAAATGGCTTCCGAGGAAATAGAACCACGACCTCACAAATATTGACCATCTGTAGAATCCTTGAAGGCGTACAGGCAAAAAACCTACAGGCGACATTACTATTTGTTGACTTTACCAAGGCCGTCGATTCCATTCACAGAGGAAAGATGGAACAAATCCTACAAGCATACGGCCTCGCAAAAGAGACCGTAGCAGCTATAACGATTCTCTATAGAAACACCAAAGTGAAAGTACGTTTACCGGATGGAGACACAGAATACTTCGACATTGTAGCAGGAGTACTGCAAGGGGACACGCTAGCCCCATACCTCCTTATTATCTGTCAAGACTACGTGCTTAGAAAATCGATTGATAAAATCAAAGAAAATGGCTTCGAGCTGACAAAAAAAAAAAAAGAAGCAGAAGGTACCCCGAAAAAACAATTACCAACGCCGACTAAGCCGATGACATAGCGATTCTGGCAAATACACCCAACCAGGCCGAAACACTAATGCATAGTTTGGAACGAGCGTCCGCAGGCATTGGCCTCCATGTCAATGCACACAAACTGTATATATGTGCTTTAATCAAAGAGGTGACATTTCCACACCAGACGGAACCTCTCTGAAACTGGTAGACAAATTCACCTACCTAGGAAGCAGTGTCTCATCAACCGAACAAGTCATCCACACTCGGCATGGACAGCTATCGATAAGCTATCGATCATATGGAAATCAGACTTGACCGATAAAATGGAACGCACTTATTTTCCAGGCAGCGGTCGTGTCGATACTGCTGTATGGATGCACTACTTGGACGCTAACAAAACGGCTGGATAAGAAGCTAGACGACAATTACACACGAATGTTGCAAGAAATATTGAACAAGTCCTGGCGGCAACACCCTACAAGGCACTAACTATACGGCCACCTACCTCCCATCACGAAAACTACCCAAGCTAGACGAACCAGACATGCAGAACACTGCTGGAGAAGCAGGGACGAACCCATAAGTGATTTACTCTTATGGACCCCCACACATGGCCGTGCAAAAGCAGGACGACCAGCACGAACATACATTCAGCAACTATATGAGGATATGGGATGTAGTCCAGAAGACCAGCCAGAGGCGATGAACGATAGGTAAAAGTGGCGAGAGATGGTCAGGGATATCCGTGCCAGTACTTTTTGTTTGTAAATAAACCCAAATTCATTATCACTCTATATATATATATATATATATATATATATATATATATATATATATATATACTCTTTCTAACAAATTCTTTCTGCAGTTAAATACGTTTAGATAGTTTAAATCGAAATAGTTAAATTTCATTCTTTTATATTAAATGCATTTAATCATAAACGAACATTCTAATGATGATTTGGCCAACGTTTACTTTGCAGATAAAGTTGCTAACCAGAGTTTAGTGTAATGCTATGAATTGTTCATCATTCACAGTATTGTCATTAAGCAGGAAAATATGAAATATTTTATCATGTCTCCACATCTAAAACAGTGTCGACTATTCTTTCTTTTTGTCAATGAAAAATAACATTTAACTTTGAATAAGACAAAGAAAACCTTTATTGAATCGTGTGTTATTATTAATAATAATAATGGACATTTGAACATTTCTATGGTAATCTCTTCAATTAGAAGTACAATTCCCACCTGGAATTTTTTTTTGTTTAAATGGGAATTGAAACAAGTCGTTGTATGGCTTTGAATTTTTTTTCCACTAGCAAAAACATTTGAAAATATTACAATAGAATATTACAAGACGTGTATTCTAAAAACGTAAGAATGAAAATTGCACAAAAGAGACGCGAGAATTCAAGCTGCTTGAGAGGTTATTGATATGCAAATAAAGAATGTGACCAATGAAATTGAGCTAAAATATTACTGAAAAAAAAATGAATTAAAAAAAAAAGAAGCAGGAAATAAAAAAAAAAAAAACAATCGAGTTCCCAGGCATGATAAGCGATCTAATTTGAATATTTAAATAAACGATGGATTATCATTAGTAAAAGTGTTTCACACAGATATTATTTCCGTCTCGCGAGAGAAAACCACACGTTTGATATTATTCATTTATTCGTTTATTTATTCATTGATTTATTCTATTTTAATTATACTTTGTGTTTGCCAGAAGCTCGACAGGGCGCGATTTTCGCGGGAATAATAACGTTAATAAAATAGATAAAAGTACAAAATATATAATAATTAATAGCATATTTTACATTTTATTATTATTATTATTATTATTATTATTATAAATTACAGTTTAATGATGAAATTCATCTGGAAGTTGTACTATTAGAGTATCATTGTCATTTCCGTTGCGTTAAATCACCATTAATTGCACTTCCGGACGAAAATCGGAAATATTTGATAACAAAAAAGGAAAGCAGGAAAGAAAAAAAATATTGAAATACAAATGGGTGAGAGAGAGCGAGAGGCACGTGCTAACGGATGTTTAAAAGAAATATGAGGATTATCATTTAAACCTTGTTCTAAATTGTAAATGTCATCTATATATGTGTGTGTTTGCGTACATATATATATATATATAGAGAGAGAGAGAGAGAGAAAGAGTTATATTAAATAGACTGGAAAGATATAATGAAACAGTCTGACATTGATATTGATAGATGAGTTATTGAATATTTAAAATTTATATGAACACAGCATAAAATAAATAGAAACGTATATATATATATATATATATATATAGATAGATAGATAGATAAGAAATAAAATCCTGAACAGAAATGCATAACGTTTTTAAAATAGAATTTTCGATACTGCTGCGATATAAAATTTCTTGAAGGAAATACCCTACGTTCTTAATATAGATCTTCGGACACTAATCACTAATTATATTACATTCTAATGACACAGATTTGAAACAGAACGCCACAGATGTGAAGAGAACGTTTTTCGTCTTTTTTATTCTTCCTTTCATTTAGAAATTCACATGATCTAATGAAGATTTAATGGTTTCACAAGTAAAAAAAATAATGGTTTTACATTTAAAAACCGAAATGTTAAACGTTGGCAATCAATAAAATCGTCTAAATTGAAAACGGACAATCATACCATTACACTAAATTAACGAAAACTAAGGGAAAACTATGGACTTACACTGACGCAAATAACACTAAAACATAGATTGATTATCTCCTCACCCAAAAGGAATGGATTAATAGCGGTTTGAATTGTGAGCCATATTCCTCTTTTGAAGATGTGTCTTCCGATCATGCAATTATTACAGCAATGATACATCTTAGCCTACGCAAGAATACAACATAAAAACCAAAAACAGACACTATGACTGGTCCCTGCTAAAAATTCAGATATTAGCGATAAATAAATAATAACACTAAAAAACAAATAAGATGTTCTTCAGGTGATATCCAAAAACTCATACTCCGAATGACGCATATGAGAACTTCATCAATGTCCACATATAAGCAGCAGATAATTCATGCCAACCAAACTACGAGGAAAACATCGAGTTCCGTGGGAGACATTAGGAATTCAGAAAAAACGAGACAAGAAAAAAAACATCCCTGTATAGTAAAAGAAATTTAATCTAATACCAACGCACAGAACTTTAAGAAGGCACAACGTGACTAATTAACGCATACTAAAAATAACAAATGGAATATATTCCAGACCAGAAGATTAAAATTAGAGTTTCAGTAGAAAACAGACAATCTCGAATAGCGTGGCAGACAGTAAATGAAGTGCGTAAAAGTAAGAGCACCTCCGAAGCTTAACTAAAAGCTGCCAGCCAATAAGAACAAACACACTTGAGGAAAGAATATTTTTAGAATCTGCTTGGAAAATCCCCGAAAGTTAAAGCTAAACCTATCACGAATATTATTAATAAACAATTAAACATCAAACTAGGACACTTTACTCAAGAAGAATTCGACTTTGTACTAACAAAAATTAAAACCACGGAACCTGCCAGAATAGAAGAAATAACAGAGGAAGTATGAAAGGCAAGGGAATTGGACGACCGACTGTACCGATAGAGCAACAGCGTATATAACCAGAACACAAATGAGAGATGTCCAAAAGCTGCAACATCCCTTTCCCCAAAATAGGAGACCTCTGAATAGCCAAGAACTACCGAGGTATAACCCTTACTTTCATAGCGTCAAAGAATTATAACGCTCTGCTGCTCAACCACATCGAAGAAGAAATTGAGAAAATTCTGAGGAAGAATCAAAATGTTTTTTGGAAAAACCAATCAGCAAAATCAAAGATTCTGACAATTCATCAAATTTTAGAAGGATTTTGTGCAAACAACCTCGAAGCAACACTCTTATTTGAAGATTTCTTGTATACATTTGAATCCATACACGGAAGGAAGAAAGAGCAAATACTTCTTGCTTATGGTTTCCCAAAAGAAACTGTCGCAGTCAAATTAATGCTCAATAAAACACGAAAGTAAAAGCGCGCTCACCGGATGGAGACAGACGTCTTTGCGATACTTGCTGTAATTCTGCAAGTGGATACATTAGCCTCATATCTGATCTTAATCTGCATGGACTACGTGTTTCGTATGTTGATAGATTTAATGAAAAAAGAAGCTTCACGCTAAAAAAAATAAAAGTGATAACCTGCACAAACTATTTCGGACGCAGTCTACGCGGATTATATAGCGCTTCTCGTGAATACACTTACCCAAGCCGAATCCCCGATGCGTAGTCTAGAGCTCGCAGCAGATGACATTCGCTTCCATGTGAATGCAGAAAAAAAACGTATAACTTGTGTTTTAATCAAAAAGGAGACATCTCGACGCTAAATGGTGGCTCTCTGAAACAAGCTCACCTTCTTTGGAAGTCGAATCCCATCTACTGAAAATGAGATGAATGTGCAACTAGCGACGGCATGGACTGCTATCAACAGCTTATCGATCATTTGGAAGTCAGATTTATCCAGTAAAATAAAAAGCAATTTCTTCAAAACAGCGGTCATGTCATTGCTACTATATGAAAGCACCATATGGACGCTGACTAAACTTAGAGAGTAAAAACTAGACAGGAATTGCACAAGAATTCTAGGAACCATATTGGACAGATCCTGGAAGCAACATCCTACAAAGCAGCTGCTCTGCGGTTCTAAATCTCTAAATCCTTTCAAATAAGACAAACATGACATATAGGAGACTGCTGGAGAGGTAAAGACGAACTCATTCGTGACGTTCTTCAATGGAATTCCTGACACTGACATGTAAGTATCTACAACTGTTCCGTACGGGAATGTTGTCTAGAAGACCTGCCATAAATGATAGATGATAAAGACGAATGGTGAGAGAGTTTCAGGAAAATCCATGCTTGCAGCACGACGTGATGATATACATATATATATATATATATGCCTGTCTTATCAGTTTTGTCCATGTTACATATATTTACATGCGTATGTTACTTTGCTTCGAACATCAAGAGAACTGAAAACAAAAATGGTTTCGCACTAAAAAATGCACGAAGCAGATGGTATAACACAAAAAAACTACGATAGACGCTGTCTACACCGATGATTTATTGTTTCCCGCAAATACACCTGCCAAAGCCGAATTCTTACTATATAGCCTGAAGCAAACAGAAGGAGGCATTGGGCTCTATGTGAACGCAAATAAATTAGAATTCATGTGTTTTAAACAAGAAAGAATTATATTCACCTTAAGTGGTAAGCTTCTGAAATAAGAAGACCAGTTTAGATACCTCGGTCGTAATATATCATCTGAGAGTCATGTCAACATATACCTTGCAAAGGCATGATCTATAATTTACAGGTTATTGATCCTATGGAAATCTAATCTGCCAGATAAAATTAAAAGGGATTTCTTCCAAGCTATGTCAATATTAATTCTCACAATATTTATAATTGATGCTAACAAAAGGATTGGTGAAAAAGCTAGATGGAAAATATACACAGGTGCTACGTGCTGTTTTGAAGAAATCCTTGAAGTAGCCGCCCACAAAACAGCATGTATATCGCCACTTTCTTCCCATCTCGTAAACCATCGAAGTAAGAAAAACAAAACGCGCTAGGCACAGCTGGAGAATTAGGCAGGAACATATGAGCGACTCCAAAACGTGGACGCACCGGTGTTGACCAAGCATCAAAGACTTACATTCGTAAGCTCTATGCAGACATTAGATGCAATATAGAAAACCGAAAATAAGCGAAAAATAATAGAGACGGATGATCAGAGAGATTCAACAAACTCAACGATTGTTTTGTTTTCGCATAATGGCATATCAACTGTCATAGGTTATTTAATGCCAAATCCTCTTTATACATATATCCAATATATGATTTGCAGACACATTTGGTTGATAATGTTTTTAGATGAGACTTAACTCGTTTTTATATACAGTTTAATATTTTCTAGTAATGCTATCAAATATGAATGATTCTATTTACTAATAATCATTCATTTGCACACAGTAAAAAGGTTTCAAGGATTGTTATGTAACAGTAATAACTTAACATCAGTCACTTGTTTGCACACATTTAAATTGTTATATTTATATGATTTGTAAGTAAATAATTTGCAGGTAATGTCATATTTGAATGAGTTAGAACAAATTTGTTTGCACACATTGATTGCTATTATTTCTACACAATTAAATGATTTCAATTATTGCTAACACAAGTTATTATTGTTCATTGGTTTGTAGACAGTGAAGTGGTTTCAAGTATTGTTATTTAAAACTAATTATTCCATTGAACACTACTCTTTTATTTTGATCACTGTCAAAGGGTTCCAAGTATTTTGATGTAATAGCAATGATTCAATTAAGACACACTATTAAAGGGTATCAGTTATTGCTATTTGACACTAATTCTATTCAACACTACTTATTCGTTTGCACACAGTTAAATGGCTCAGAGTATTAATATGTATCTCTAACAATTCAATTCGACATTAATTATTTGTTTGCACACGGTTAAATGATCAAACAGTTCTATTTCTTAGAATTTGATGAAGCATAAGTCATTTGGTTGGACGCAGTTTTAATGTCAAACAGTTCTATTTGATCCATAAATAGGAACCTAGTGTATTCTACGTCATCCGTCTGGTCAAGACTCGATGATTATTTTTATGATATATATATATATATATATATATATATATATATATATATATATATGCAATATTACGACTCACATTTCAAACAGAAAAAAATGTTGCATTATTTTTTAATGTAATTTCCATTCTTCAAAGCAAATTTTTCCCATCGAAAAAACTCTTGAATTCCTACAGCATAGCAATATTTGAAGTGAGTATTTGTCAATTTGCTTACCGTGTCGTTCACTTCATCATCACTTGAAAATTTGGTTCGACGTAGAAATTCTTTAATGGACCCAAACAAGTGGAAATCAAAGGGGATCAGATTTACTCTGTAATGAGTATTTGGCTGATGATTTTCACTGTTCTTGGTGCAGTCTGAAGCCTCTCATTGTTGCAGTGAAACATAACGACAACTGACCTTTGAAAAAGCAAATTCATTATGCTAAATTTTGTATTCTATAGTAAATATTCTGTTAAATAAATTGAATAAATCCTCTTTTGTAGGTCGATATTATGAATATGCACTTTGATGTACAGTTTCCTCTTCTTTAACAATGTAACTCATTTATTTACACTTTTATTGCCAAAAACATGCTTTCCCACACACATTCTTCTGAATATTTCACATTGTTTTAGATTCTCAACCATAAAAATCAAAGTACTATATTTGAATCACTGTCATTTTGAATGGCTACAAAAATCTATAGTTTTGAGAGTTTAGATGTTTTATTCAATAATTCAATTCCAAACAAAACATTTATATTGATGGATGAAATTTCCGGAAAAATGTCCTTTTCAAAAAAAAAAAATTTCATTGAAAAAATATCGTATATATATATATATATTTATATATTCCCAGTCATCTGTGTGTACGTGTGTGTACATTTATCAAGCCCTAAGGTCACGAGCTGGATACAACAGACGGTCACTTGTAGAATTGGTTTGAATTCAGTTTTCTTTTTCTTAGATTTAAAATACCAAATCTTGTGGGTGAAAAACTGAGTTAGGTCTTTGCTGAAGTCATTAGCGAGGAGACCGTTACTTCCTGGATTTGAACGTGGATCGTCGATTCCATTTTCTTTAAAGATAACCGTTGTTCATCCCTTTGATACAATTTCTACTAGAGAGCTTTATTTTGAAAAGCTCCCCCGTTCTTCTATGACACTCTATTCTTATGTTTACATTAATTGCCGCTTGTTTGATGGGGCCCGTTTCAAACATTCCCGTCTTCTTATAGTTTTCCTTCTTTCCTAGTGTTCTCAAGTTTATCTGATTTTGTAGTTCTATTCCTCCCACTCTTTCTCATTTCTCAGTCCTAACAATAACATGGCACATTTATCTAACCTCATTCCATTCTTATATCTTGGCTGTGTATTCCTATTGCTTGTACCAGTGTCTCCAGTCCTATAAGATTCTGTTGCAAATTGATTTATAGAATGCAAAAACAAAATATAGAATAATTTCTTTTGGTCTGATTTGTCTAATTTTTGAAAAAAAAAAAAACATGATGACTATAAATTTTCATGATTACCTTTATTATTAAAGCATTCTTTAAAAATTAAAATTCAATCCAATATAAGTAAGCAAGAAAAGAAACGTTAAAGAATCTATGGTTTGCTTAACGCCGAAACCAAGCTAAGGTTTCTGTCTACTGTATACAAAGCAAAGAAAGAATTATAGAAAAAGAGCTTTTTAAGGAAAAAGGGAAGTGGAGGATTGAACAAAAAACGCAAAGAAGGCTTTTATATTGTTCTCCCTATGCCGATTAATAGGGACCTCGCAATGTCAATAAGAAAATACCTTAATGAATTTTAAGTCCATCGGAAAATTGTAAGGGCTGCAATTAAACAACATTTTAGTCCAAACCTTAACCCTCTTGATTACGCTATATACAACGTTTGAGAAAATAAAACAAATACAACTTCTCGTCAAAATATTTGTTCATTTAAGACTGCTATTTAGGAGGAATTGAATAAAATTCCTTAAGGATTTATTTTAAAGGCTACATTTTCCCCCTTTTTGGCTTCTTTGAGAATGCACTGGTCTATATATCGTATGAAATGTGTTACCCGATGTTATTGTTTTTTTTTTCGGAAAAATCCGCAGTATATAAGGGAGTCATAGATTTCAATTCTCCGTGTCAAAATTTCCCTCGTCAAAGTTGAACACGTTATTTGGCTTGAGTTGCAGGTGATGGAAAATTTTTGGGGATCTTTCTTGATCAGTGTAATTTTCCCATTGATCATCAAGTTGTATATGCTTGCTTCTTGATGAGATTTATTTAGTTTCCTGGACCAGTCTGTTGTGGGTGGACGTGAATTTCTAAATAAACAGAATCCATGTACTCCATTGGTACCTGGCGTTATTCAATTTGAAATTTTCCTGAGCGTTGCTCTTAGGGATTACAGGTGTATATTTGCCACAGGACCTTCAAGTACGTTGGTTTTTTAGAAATATTATTTATCCATTCAGCATTTCCCTTAAAGTTTTTTGGTTTCAAAATTTTCTTCAAAATTGTTGTTTCTTTGCGTCCAGTTCTTCATTTATCCTTGTGCTCTTTCCGCCAACTTGTTGGGAGAGATTTATCTGATTATTTTGGAATTTATTGTTTTGTCTGTATTGTTTAACCTAACTTCAGCATCGTTTTAGTCTTCTTTCAGCAATATCTTTTGCTTAACCTCAAGCAGCAGTGTTGTCAGACATGTCTGTGATGGTCTTTTTGGGATCGCTTACATTTCGTTGGGTTCCAATGCATTTTATCTTCCTTAGCAATTTTTCATGTTGTTGTAGCTTTTTAATTTCATTGTATATCCACATTTCTCATTTAATTTTTGTATTATCGTTTGTATTCCTTAAGAGTATACCTACGTATTTCATCATGATATTATCTTACTCCTGCATAGATTCATTCGTTGGGATATATTTCAATAATCTATATTCATTTCCTATCTCAAACTTGAATTATTTCAAGTATTGATTCCTTTGGGATTTTACTGTATATCTGCTATCTCATGATTTTCTTTATTAATTCTACATTTTCGCTTTTTTTGTGTTAAGACTAATTTTTTACTGCCGGCTTCTGTTTTTGTTTGTTTTTTAATATTCAGTGTTTTAACTCGTTTAGAAAGTTGCCCAGTTGACTAGTGTTGTAGAATACACTGACTGCATCTCTGCTGAGTAGTAACCCCCCCACAAAGTGTCCTGGATATGACACTAAACAATCTGATGGTAAGGATCCAGTAATGTTGAAGCTTTGAGGAATGCGATGCACCATTTTATTGTCATCGCTCCCAGATCCACTCTGGTCCGGATTGATAGCACCTGATAGGGTCCTATCAATGGGTCGAATAGAACTAAACTGCGTACTTATGCTAAACAGAATTGCTTGAAAGAGAACGGTTTTGATATCCAAACTGCGTTCTTATGCTAAACTGAATTGCTTGAAATAGAACTTTTTTATATCTAAACTGCGTACTTATGCTAAACTGAATTGCTTGAGATGGAATTATTTTGATATTCAACTGTGTGTAAACAAAATCTATTTTTATACTAAACAATTGTTTGAATAAGAACTGTTTGACAAAACTGAATAGCTTGAAATAGGAATGTTTTTGACGAACTGTGTACTAAACTGATTTGTTTGAAATAGAACTGATTATTTGTATGATAATGGATCTGGCATTAAATAAACAACAGCGGTTGATATGCCATCAACCTAAACAACCAAACATTGTTTAGAAAGCTCTCTTTGAGTATTTTCTCTCTATTTACCTATCCTCATGTTTTTGTACTTCCATATCAGAAAACTAACCTTTCTTTAAAATCAAGCTCATTTTGTCAGTGATTCTTTGAGTTGTATTAAATTAAGCGATTCTGCCCAGATCGCCATAATCCGTTTTCAATATCCCCTTTGTATTTGGTTGTTTTGAGAATTTCAAAGGATTGTCTATTTTTTCCTTTGGGGTCTTTCAAATGCTTCATTGCTTGGGTTTATGTTTGCCTATCAGAAATCTTAACAACCAGCATTTACAAAATACCGACCTTGTCCTGCATGTTAGATATTAAAGGAACATTTGCAGGTCATAACAATCGTCAGAGTCCCACGTTGATTAGGAGTTATGATTATTATACTAGTCTTATAACTTAAAATGTTCAGACTATTAACCTTATCTTTATTGCTATAATCACAACGTTTCGGCCGATACGTCTTTCGGCCTTCTTCAGGTGTTTCATGTCGAAATTGAGAGTTCAAAAGAACATCGAACTGAACCTTTTATTTGAACAACAAGAGTAGACTCTTCCAATTCTGTTAAATATGAATGGGTACAAGTGTAAAATTCTAGTAAGTATTCCTTCTTAATCTTAGCTAGTGTTGAGATTGAAACTCCAACCTCCGGATAATTTCACTCAGATGCATCTTCCAGCAAAACGCCTTATTTATTGCGCTGTGTGTCCTTGACGGATAATTCCGAGTGATATTTTTGACTTATAAACGCAATGTCTTTAAAAGATGTCCTTTTTTTATCCTAACTCATATTGCAATTTTTCTTATTATTATCGAGCCTTTTTTGATTTACGGTTCCGAAATTGTATTCATTTTTATACATGGTCTACTCAATCACTCACTGTAGCCTAATATGTTCGCTGCTTCATTCAGACATTTGATCTTCCAATGTTCGTCCTTGTCAAATATTTTGGCTTGATCCCACAAGGTCAGATGTTTTCGTTTTCCTTCCAATATATTCAACCAAACCCAGCATTTCAATTTGTCCTCGACATACTGCTTTTTGGTATTTCTCTTGAATTACTTTTACTGGGCAGCGTGTCTCAACCGCAACTGCATAGGATGGAGTAGATGCAAATCTAGTTTAGGTTGTATTGTGTTGACTCGGCAGAGTCATTATCGAAGAGTCATGCTGCTTGTGAATATTTTCTTGATACAATATGGACTGCATATCTTTCGAATTTTTTAGATAGTCTTTCGATATAGATCAGACAGACTGAGGTGAGTTTTCGTGTACCATTTTCGGTTCATCGATCTATATTTCTTAGAGCTGATGTCATGATTTCTGTGTAGTTGTTGCGATGGAGATTATCTCTTAAACTCTTTATTTCCTCTTGATACGACTCATTGTCACTGCGGATAGTTTTTCTCGGTGTTGTAAGCATCAGAAGATCCCTGTCTTTACATTATATAGATAGTGGGAGTTGAAGTTTAGGCGCTGTCCTGTGGATGTATAATTTAGAAATTATTCTCCTTGGGATTTTTAATCTAGCGTTAGCTGATGAGCTTTTACTGGAGTTTTAATGATATCTAGTCTTCAGGATTCTTTTCAGTATTCGGGCCAATTTTAACACTTCAGCAGTTTGGATGGTCTTGGCACGTCCTTCAATTTCCAACTCATCCAGTCTTTTCTCCAAACCTTTGGAGATCATTCCGATTCCACCAATTATAATAGTTTATAATTCATCAGTTTGCCGCTTTAAATATCCATACAGTTGCTTTTCCTGCCATTTTTTTTTTCGTATTTATTTTTGTTCTGTTGATCTCTATGCTGTCAGTGCTTTTTCTGGTCACTTTTGTGTTTCTGGTTCCTTTTTCCTTGCGTCCTCGTATTGATACATTCACACTATCTTCAATGCTGGAGAGACCTCTTCCTTTCTTTATTATCACATACAGTTTGTCAATATCATCTCACGGATGTAAGTCCGTGTGGATCATCATCACATTTCTTCTCTTTTTTTTTCTGCATTTCTCCCTCGTCCATTCCAAGAATGGTCCCGAGTATCTCACCAAGGAATCAGCCCAGATGTTTATCCATTTGATGGGATTCCTACTCTAGAGCTTGATTTCGAGAACCTTTCTAGTCCGTCTATGATATATTTTCGAAGATTCGTACTGCTTGAGAGTATTGCCCTGATATCATATGGACTGCATATCTTTCGAAAATTTTTTTTTCATAGGCCTTTGACATAGGGCAGACAGACTGTGATGAGTTTTCGTGTATCTTTCATTTTTGTTCGATCTAAATTTCTTGGAAACGATGTAATGCTCTCTGGATAGTTGTTGCGAAATTCTTTTTTCGATTTTCATTTATCGCCGCTTTTTTGATGGTGTCCATTTCCAATATTTTCAAGTTCTTGTAGTTCTCTTTTTCACCAAATGTTTTGATCTTTTCTGAATTTGGCTCATTTTTCTATGTCGATTTCTATTCCTATATCCTGATTGTATATTCTTAATGTTATTATTAGATTCTTCAATTCTTTTCAATTTTGATGTCGTCAATGTTCATTATTTTTTCTAGCTATTTATTAAATTTGTTGACGCCTGTGCATTTTCTCAGAATGTGACTGAGTGGAATCATTGCAATTACAAATTGTGGGGATGTCCTCATGGTGTAATGGTTAAAGCGATGGACTGCGGAATCGTAATACACGAGTTCGTACTCCAGTCGCGCTATTACGTTCACATTCGGGCAAATACCATTGGGAAAGGTATGAACCCCCTTATCCTCCCAGCTATGGGTTAAACAGTACCACTCCTGTTCTTCAAGGAGATTGGCTTTGGCATTAAATAACCTAAACAGACTTGATATGCCATTAAACAAAGAAACCAAACCAAATTACAAATTGTAATAGTAAACGTGCATCATCATGGAATATACTTCTCTAGATTTTCACTTCCGCAAATGTTTTCCCTCCTGCCGTCAACTCTACCTTCTCGTTTTACATGGTTTCCGAGTTAAACTTCCTGACTTTGTTGGATATCTTGTACATTTTATAGAATCTATCTTCCACCTTTGTGGACTCATCTCATAAACCTATTTATTGTCAATCCACGCCATGGCTTAGACGTCTTTGATGATATGCTGGTCAATGTACCGTAGATCACTTTTTTCTTTTGTTTCTTTGTGGCGGCTTCTGTTTTTCGGGAAAGAGTCCGTGGCATTCAAGCGAATGTTAAGTTCCCCGCGCTAAACTGTGCAGATAGTATTTTCCAAATCATCTGTAAACAATTTATCAATCTCTTGACTGGGGATCGTTCCTTAATGTTCATTCTGGATGGCAGTAGTCTTCCCCTGCGTCATCGATTTGGGTATGTTTCTTTTTTCTAAGCATCTACTATTTAATAGCCAATCAGCTTTGAATAGACTGGAATTTGAAAACCAGATTCCATGCCTACCATCAAAGCCAAGCGTTTTCGAATTCGGTACTTTTTTCATTGTGGCTCAAAGCTATTCCAGTTATATAATCACCTTCATGACTTTCTTTGTGTTCTTATAATTATTTTTCTATATCATCTAACCATTCGGTCATTCTGTTAGGTTCTTTTCCTTCCCGTATTTTAATTCCTTGGCTTCCAATTTATTCACTTGCTGGTATGTTCTCGGGTGTTTTCCACCAAATTGTTTGTACGATATTTTTTCATTATTTTGAAAAATTCTATTTTGTTTGTATTGGTTGACTCTGTCTTGATATCTTTTAAGTCTCCATTCTTTTGCCCATATCTTCTTAATCTTTATCTTTTGAAGTAGCATTGTTAGATTTGTTTGTTGTTTTGTTTGGTTCTTTGAATCCCAAAATATCCTCGTGTTTTTCCTTCCTTAGCATTTTCGCCTGTCACAAATTTTTTCCCGTCCCTTCAGCCTAATTTTCCACTCAGGCTTTCTATTTCTTTTAGGGTTCATAAGGGAATTACAATTTTATCACAGACTAATTTTGTTCCTGCATAAATTAGCTGGTTTAATTCAGTGATGTTATCCGTTGGGATATTTGATTATAGTTTGTTTATCTTTTCGGTTTCCACCATTATTTTCTTGCTGTATTGGTTCCTGTGGGATGGTAATGTAGTCGTTTTTTAAGTCATGATTTTCTTTATTGACTTTACGTTTTGTCTTTTTGTTTTGTGTTTGTTTGCTTGTGTTTTATGGCTTATCAAACTTTGTAGGTTATTTAATATCGAATCAATTTTCATACAAATAAACAGTTCCAATTCAATTTATTCAGTTTAGAATAAGTATAGTTTTTCTTTACACACATTTAAGTGTCAAACGGTTCTATTTTAAACAATTCTGTTTAGCGTAAGTACAGTTTAAATTCCAAAACAGTCCTATTTCAAACAATTCAATTTAGCATAAGTACTGAGTTTAAATCTCAAAACATTTCTATTTCAAGCAATTCAGTTTAGCATAAATACGCAGTTTAGTTGTATCTGACCCATAGATGTTAATTTATCAGGTGCTATCATTCTGGGCCAGAGTGGACCTGGGAGCAATGGTAATAAATTGATTCTTCGTATTCCCCAAAGCTCTAATTCCTGGAATCTGACGATTAGATTATTAAGTGTCATGTCCAGAACACGCGTTTAGTGGGGATCTTACCACACTGCAGTGATGCATTCAGTTTATTCTACAGCCTCATATGAGTAGGTAAATTTTGTTTTTTACTATTTGGATGTGTTGCATTTGTGTTTTCATTATTTGAATTTCAATTTGGTTGGCGCATTCTTGTTTTTCAGTAAGCTGTGTTTTCTTTTTGATAATGAGGTCTTGTTGACATTCGTTTCCTATTAATTTGGTGTTATGTTTTAGTATCTTAAGGTCTGAAATCCAAACATTCTTTCATATCATTTTAGCTTGGTCAGCAAATCTTTGGTTTGTGTCAATAAATCTTGCGTATTCTACCCAAATTTCAGTCAGTCTTTTTCGATGCTCTCTTTGTATAGGATTGCTCTTAAGATAACAGTGAAGTATTTTTTTTGTAGTCTTAACAAATCATTTTCCCGTCAGTGTCTCTGAGTTGAGAGTTTGCTTTAGTCGCTGTTTGCAAACCTGGAATTTAAACAGCAAACTTTAGCAGGAAGGACCCGAGTCGTCCATGTTGGCTATCAAGGGAGCACCTGACTATCATGACACCCAGACCTGTTGCGCGGGTCCCCTGTTGAATTAAGTTTGGATATGTATGAGTAGTTTATTATGACTAGATCAGACCCAGGGCTTATTTATTTCTGAGCTCCTGTAACAGGTATGATTAGGTACTCTTAAATTAAAGCTAACAGTAAAGCAGGTCCCAAGAAATTAAAAAAAAAAACAAAAAAACATATAGCCGTCTTATGTTTACTAAATTTTAACTGGGCAAAAGTTCAACTATCGACTTGTTTCAAAACTCTAAGATTTTTTTTTTACCTTTATTTGTTTTTTGAACTGTTACGTTGGTTAACATTGGCATAATGGTTACAGTGTTCGCCCATGGCCCGGGAGACCTGGGTTCAATCCCAGGTCGAGTCATACCAAAGACTCAAAAAAATGGTACTTGATGCCTCCTTGCTTAACACTCAGCATTATAAGGTAAGGATCAAGGATAAAGTGGAGCAATCAAGGGGAAGGAGTATCGCCCTCCCCTATCGAAAAGGGAGCCCCCGGGTCACCCTCGACTTTGGTCGTCAACTTTACTTTACTTATAATCGATATACTTTACTTGTTTTAATCCCGCGCAATTTTATGACATTCATTGATTATGATCTTCAAATATGTTAACTCGTTTATATCATCCCTGTCCGCAACTGATTATTGGCCTTCTGTCAAAGGATTTCACGTTGCCAAATTTGGGAAAGGAAAAACGACCCTTTTGTTGCTACCATAACTTTCTGCATTTTGCCGGCATCGTTTTTTTTGTTGCTTCTTTTTCCCTTCCCCTGGATAAGATATAGAAAACTTACATATAACATGTAAATAGTAAAGCACACACATCTTACTTCGGTAGTATAGCAGATAATTTTAAAGTATTTACTAACCAAAAACATTTCTTTTAGCATTTCAAAGTGGTTAAAGTTACTGTAGAGTACCACTGTAATGTAATGACCAAGGGATTTTGGTTCATGCCTTTGAGTTTAATTAGGCTGAGAACCTTTCGGCTCAGCACATGGGTCAGTTAGGTGCAAACATTTATGCAGGTGTTAACGCGGGCGCGCGTGGGCGGACGAAGGTGTCACTCAGATGTCACAATAGTCCGAGACGAAACGGGTGACGGAGTGCGAGTGACATCACGCACCGGAAGCGAGCAGAGGTTTGTGGAGAATTGAAAGAAAGTTAGAGAGTTGAGTACTAGACGCCAAACGAGGAGGATTGACTTTTGGAGGTCGCAGACGCGAGTCGAACTTGCGCTCTAAGGGGGCCGCTCGAGATGGGGGCCAAATAAATAAGACAGCATAGAATATTGTGTCTCTCCTTCTTACGTCGAAACCTTTAACTCAATGATAATAAAAAAGGTTTCGTATCTGGACAAGAAGTCGTAATGTGTTTTCGAATTTCGAGATTCCTATGTTCTTTATATGTTCTATCGTTATGAACATTATATGTCTATTTCGCACATGGCCTTAATTGTGGCAATAGTACACCACTTTCCTTTTGTTTTTTTCGTACCATTTCTACTGTCTCTCTCGTCTCTGGGATGAATTCAATTTTCACCTGTTTTGTCAAAATAATTCTCGTCACCTTATTCGGGAAAGGGTAAAGGTATCCTTTGCATGTTCTAACAGCAGTTTTAATTGGTGTATTTTCAATTAATTCTAAACGATAACAAATCTCCTCACCGACCTGGGATGATTGCAAGTATTCTGGATTATTTTAACACAGCCAGTTCTTCATTGTATTCTATTTCTTTATTTATTGCAAGGCTGATTAAATATATTTCTTCGGTTTCCATATCAGATATCTGACGGTTTTTTTGTTGTTAAGTGGGCGTGCGATTAAAAACAATTATGCTTAGCTTACACCAATGGATAGCACCATCTGTTAGACAAACTTGCCAACTATAATTTTCCATTTTGGTACTTTCGTTTCATATCTTAGCTGGGTCTCCTGTTCGGATCGAACTCACTCTACAACCCAATCAATATGTGAGTCATAAATGTTAACTGTCACAGAAAAATGGTTGTACACATTTTCTGAACGATAGATGAGGTTCGAGAGAACGTGACAAGGACTTCTGTTGTGAGGACTGAAGTGATTATTCTAGAGAATGATTTCGCCACAGGACTTGCTTGTTAAACATTATTCCTGGTCTGACGTCTGATTAGAATAAAATGGAACAAAAGAAAATGCAAGCAAGTGACAGACAGCGTAAAATTCACGAACTCGTATAACGACTAATTTGTTACACTTGAGAGATAATCACTGGCATAGATATCTGATCATCTGACCGCTAAAATAATAGCTTATGAGAGGTTTTGCGTTTAGTTTTCTAAAGTGAATGACCAGATGAATTCAACGAATCGTTTTTATACGTGAAGTTTCCGATGACAAAAAGTTTTAAAAGATAGTTTTCAACACATGTTAATTATACACACGAGATACTCAATATGGAGAGAAAAATGGATGTGTTAAATTAATTACGTTGCCAGAAAGGATTGCTTAAACTTAAGTAAGTTGGTAAACGTAAAGGAGACCAATTATTTCATCCTGATCATCACATTTATAAAATTAACTTCTTTAAACACACACACACACACACACACATACGCACACACACACACACACACACACACACACACACACACACACACACACACACAGAGACATACATACAGATGGATGATTTTCCATAATATCTTTTTCAGTGAAACTAGTGGAGTAAACATTAACTCCGCTTACTTGTTCTGTTTTTTAAACTGTCTCAGTGAAAGTATTGCGCACGTTTTCAATTTTAATTATTTTGTGACTAATTCAATTGTTTTTTCTATTATTCGATTTTCCATTCCTCTATTAACGAAGATTTATTTTCCTTTTTCGATCTATCTATCTATCTATCTATCTGAAATGCATAAATTTACTACTCTTGAAGACCAGCATTTTTAACTAATAACTGTTTTACAACAAAACTATCCAAATACGTAGATTAGTGGATACATCCACTTGCTAAGGAAGTGATATCCAACAAATGTGATGCGACGGCCATTCTAAACAATTTAATTGACATTAAAGCAACACCAGAAGATGTTATTCTAGTCAAAATGGATGTCAGATGTGTATTCTCTGATATTAAACACAAAGAGAAACTTTCATCTTCAACATGAGAATAATGAAAAAAAAAAGACAACAACAACAAAAACAAAGAAGCAATAACAACACAAATGCAACACATATCAGTATTGAAATATAGTTCATACAATCAAAAAAGTGCGCCATAAACTCTGTTGTCGTCCCTTCTTAGGCAACCATCTACATGGACTCATTTGAAAATAAGTACATCAACTCGGAAATTAAGAATTTGCGCCTCTTTTACGTAAGATACATTCATTAGGTACATAGACGGATAACAAAACTGGATAATTTATAAACAAATTTAAATATGAGGCCCGATTGAATAAAATTTGACCACGAATATCAACGTAAAACCAATCATCAAACATAACTATGTCCATTACGATTTTCTCCCCTCAAAGATCTCAAAGACAGCCTTTCCTATCAACAAACAATTATATATATATATATATATATAGATATATATAATACCCTGGATTGCTACACTTTATCCTTGACCCTTACCTTATAATGCTGAGTGTTAAGCAAGGCGGCAAAAAGTACCATTTTTGGAGTATTACGTGTGACTCTACTTAGGATTGAACCCCGGTCTCCCGAACTATTAAATATATATATATATATATATATGTATATATATATATATATATATTTTTTTTTTTTTTTCAATATCGCTAATGTATTCTAAAATGAACAAAAATATTTTGAGTCTATAGATTTGCTTGAACTACAATTGCTGTCTACGTTTGCTGATCATTTTTTTGCAATTACATATCAGCGCTGAGATATACTTTCTTCTATCATCCATATTTTCCCTCTCATAAAGATATCTTCATCAAACAAAAATATATCAGC
Organism: Sepioteuthis lessoniana; assembly: GCA_963585895.1. NCBI lineage: Eukaryota > Metazoa > Mollusca > Cephalopoda > Myopsida > Loliginidae > Sepioteuthis > Sepioteuthis lessoniana. Next base: position 101,799,614 of record OY757912.1, read on the forward strand.
TAGAGCTATTCATTAAAATCTTGTACATTAAATGCATGATCTATACATTCTTGTTATGTCAATATTTGAAAAAATTTTTGCTCTGATTAATATTATCTTTTCCTTCAAAAATACTTAGTACGTCTATTTTGCAACTAAATTTTCACAAAAAATGAAGGAGCAAAATTTGTTGAATTAGTAGACGTGTTTTTTAATTCAATTATTGACACACATTTCCGATATATATATATATATATATATATATATATATATATATATATATATATATAATTACATATACTTTTGATCAGAAAATACTCTTCACCAGACCGATTGATATTCTTCAACAATGGTACATTATATATATATATATATATATATATATATATATATATATATATATATAGTCATCCGCAGACAGATCTGTTTCGTTCTATCAGAACTCATCAGTGTGGCTAGACAGTAGCTTCCCGTAGCTGGGATCGAAACCCGGTGGACTCAAACGCCAAGCCAAAGCTTCTAACCATTCAGCCACGAGGAGCGATTAGCTGCGAAGTAAATTTTAAACGGTTATGAATCACAATTACAAGGGTTTACATACATCCGTTCAATGGCTGCCGAGACCTCAAATCATATACGAAGAGGCTTGCAATAGATGCTTATGGCAACACGATTACTTCTTCGCCAGAGAATTCAACCCTTCGGGGTAGGGGAGTATATATATATATATATATATATATATATATATATATATATATATATATAAATAAAAGTTTGGTTTAATTTGGTTTTATGACATCTCAACCATTGTACGTTATTAATGCGAAATCCTATTTATACATATATATTAAATATATATTTGTAAATATTTTTTTGATAACTTTGACGGCAAATTGACTAAAATCCCAAAACGGGACTTTATTTCGCACGTGTGAAGACGGGGCAGGTTTGCACTTGATCCCTTATAGAATAAGTCCTCGTTCAGAGTCTTTCTCTCAGGCATATAAGAACTGGCATATTATGTGAGGGGTTAATTTAGGGCTAGACTGACCACCGCTGGTAAGGGGTTCCAAATTTCACACTATCCACACACCCACCAGGCCGCTTTCCTTCCTTCCCCTAGACAACATAAGATATGGACCTATAGGTTTTAATCGTAATGATATTATATTGTAGTAGTCGGCAACTCCGGTTTCCCGTATGATATTTTAAAGGAATTAATAGGACAATTCTAAGCAAGAAAACATAAGGCGAATAGAAGCTGAAAAGGAAGCATGAAGTAACAACTTCGTAGAAGATACGGCAAAGAACAACTTCGACCACGTGGAAACATTAAAAATACAGGAATCCTTTACTATACAAAGAGATACACTTTCAAAGTGTCAAATAAATGAATTGAACAGTCCATGGACATAAATGTCTTTCTTTTCTTTCCTGTTCTTCAAATTGAGAGAGAGAGAGAGAGAGGGGGTGTTATATAAGATTTGGGTATAAAGTAGAAATAGCCCCAAAGTTACTTATCTTATTTTTCGACGGGGTTCCACTGGAGAATCTTCCTTCTTTCACGGGCTCATAGACTTTATTCTATTTTTTTACACTGGCTTGAAGAACCTGGGGTCCCTCGTGTCTCAGATATTCTTTTGTCTTCTACCCGGAGTAAATGGCTATGGGTCTGTCTGCCACGAGCCCTTTCCAATAACTAACTTTCGTTACTTCATCTGAGGGGACGAAGTCCCCACTTCTGTTTTGGGGTCCCAGCCTATCATTTGGCTTCTCTCTTCCTCCTCTTGGTGTCCGGCGACCTGGGTAAGGTCACCAAGTACCAACATCTGGTCTCCCCTGTGTGACCTACATTCTTTCCAAACGGCCACTCTTTGACGGCTAGATACTGTTAATTCAAACACGAGGAGTAGTAATTTTATCTCCCTCCTCCAAGTGGGATATCACGTGACAATAACACTTTTAAACGAGCCTGGGAACATTTTCTTTTGCAACAGTTAAATGGTTTCAAATACTGTTGTATAAAATAAAAATTTAACATCATTCTTTTGTTTGCTAACATTTAAATAGATATTCATTTTCTCTAAATAACTATTATTATTTGCTTTGTACAGTAGTATTGTTAAATCATCAAAAAATTCTCTACCTAAGAATTCAGTCATGCATAAATCATTTATTTGCACACAGTTTAAATGTAAAACAGTTCTGTTTCACGTATAAATAGGACCCAATCAGGTGCTACCATTCTGAACCAGGGTGGACTTGGGAGTAATGGCAATGAAGGGGTAATCTATATTTCCCGAAGTTCCATGAATGAAACCTCAACATTAAATTATCTAATATTTAATATCATAGGCTGGACACTCATTTAGAGAGTATTTCACTGTTATTCAGGAATGCAGTTGGTGTATTCCTCAGCCCCAGCTGACTGAGCTATACTTATATATATATATATATATATATATACATCATCATCATCATCATGTTGTGTCACAAGCATGGATATCCCTGACCCTCTCTCGCCACTTCTCTCTATCGTTCATCGCCTCTGGTATTCAGGGCTACATCCTGTATCCTCACATAGCTGCTGAATGTATGTTTGAGCTGGTCGTCCTGATTTTGCCCGGCCATATGTGGGGGTCCATTGGGGTACATCACTTATGAGCTCGTGACTGCTTCTCCAGCAGTGTCCTGCATGTCTGGTTCGTCTAGCTTGGATAGTTTTTGTGATGGGGGGCAGGTGGCCGTATAGTTGGTACCTTGTGGGGTGTTGCCGCCAGGACTTGTTCAATATTGCTCGTAGCATTCTTGTGTAATTGCCGTCTAGCTTCTTCTCCAGCCGTTTAGTTTGCGTCCAGGTAGTGCATCGATACAGCAGTATCGATACGACCGCTGCCTGGAAGAAACTGTGTTTCATTTTATCGGTCAGGTCTGATTTCCATATGATCGATAGCCTATCCATGCCTTCGTTAGCCGCGTGTCGATGTCCTTTTCGGTTGATGAGACGCTGCTTCCTAGGTAGGTGATTTTTTCTACTAGTTTTAGAGAGGTTCCGTCTAGTGTGGAAATGTCGCCTGTGTGATTATAGCTCATATATTCCGTTTTGTGTGCATTGACATGGAGGCCAATGCTTGCAGCGGCTCGTTCCAAGCTATGCAGTAGTGTTTCGGCTTGGTTGGTTGTATTTGACAGAATCGCTATGCCATCGGCGTAGGTGGCGTCGGTAATTGTTTTTTCGGGATATCTTCTACTTCTTTTCTTTGTCAGCTCAAAGCCGTTTTCTTTGATTTTATCAATCAATGTTCTAAGTACGTAGTATAGACAGATGATAAAGAGGTATGGGGCTAGCGTGTCCGCTTGTAGTACTCCTGTTACAATGTCAAAGTATTCCGTGTCTCCATCTGGTGAACGTACTTTCATTATATATATATATATACATATTAAAAACCACCTGATGAACTTTAATAAGCGAAATGGATTTATTATGGAATACAATTTCTAAATTTCGTGTTTTTTAAACACACACACGCACACACACACACACACACACATATATATATATATATATATATATATATATATATATATATATATATATATATTGTCTTGGTTTTATCCTCACGTAATTAGATTCAAATCAATGAATTTGTAAGTAAACACGGGGTTCAAAGCCTAGCAACTGCTAGATTTTCTTGAATATCAAGATACTAACCTAAATCACACTTTTGGGGAAGAGTAAAAATTTTGCACCGATGGAAACATAATTTAATATATTACAAAATTCAAAATCAAGCATTATGAAAAAAAAAATATAATAATTAATTTGTCTCATTAAATTTAGAGATTTTTTTCAATAATTGTTTTCTTTTTCGTATATTTTCACTTATACTAAAAATTAGCCGTTGATTTTCCATAATTTCCACATCTATAATCTCATCCCAAATAGAATTCTTGGAGAGCAACATTTGATACTCATGCAATTACACTCGTAAATAATCCTGTCATTTTGACAGGAATGGTACAAGTCATTTTATAAATAAATGTTGAACGCGTTCGTCTGTTTGGTGAACTCAAAGTGACATCCATGGCAGCCCCTTTCTAACTGCGATATCTTTCCAAATCAATTCCTGCAAATCATTTTGTCCAGAATTCCCCAATTCCTAACTCAACTATGATGGACTGGCCTAGGCAAGAAATCTCCTGAGTCAGTTCAAGTTTTCATTACAACTTTTCAGCCAAACACAATCTATCCATTTAAAACCGGCAGTAAAACTGTAGTTATTATTATTATTATTATTATTATTTTTATTATTATTATTATTATCTAACTCCTTTAGAGTTTTTCACATCAGTGTTAGCTGATGGTTTTTCACAGGAGTTTGAGTGACAGCAAGTCCCTCAAGTCTCCAGGACTCTTCTCAGTATTCTGGCCGTCCTCAACAATGCTGTCGTTTGGATAGTCTCTACCCCTCAGGCAACTTCCAAGTCCTCCAGGCCCTTTATTAATCCTTTAGTTACTGTGCCTAACGCACCAATCACAATTGGCACAATCGTTACTTTCATGTTCCACAGCTTTTTCAATTCTCTAGCAAGGTCGAGGAACTTATCCTACTTTTCACTTTCCTCCAGATTTATTCTGTGGTCCGCCGGGACAGCAAAGTCGATAATCTTGCAAAATCTCTTTTTTTTTTTGATTATTATAAGGTCTGGTCTTTAAGCCGGGATTAGTTGATCCGTTGTATTATCATTATTATTAATCTTCTTCTTTTTATTATTATTATTATTTATTTATTTATTTATTTATTCATTTCTTCTTTAAGTTTTCACATCAGCTAACGCTGATTGTCTTTCACTGCAGTTTAAGTGACAGCAAGTCTCCTCAAGTCTCCGGGACTCTTCTCACTAGTCTGGTCGTTCTCAATAATGTAGTAGTTTGGATGGTCTCCACTCGTACGCCAACTTCCAAGTCCTCCAGTCCCTTTAGTAATCCTTTACTTACTATTCCAAACGCACCAATTACAATTGGTATAATTGTCATCTGCATGTTCTATAGTTTCTTCAATTCCCTAGCAATATCGAGGTACTTATCCTTCTTTATACATTCTTTCAGTTTTATTCTTTGATCAACCGGCACAGCAAAGTCGACAATGTTGCAAGTTCTCTTTTTTTGTTGTTGATTATTATTAGGTCTGGTCGTCTGGCCGAGATTAGGTGGTCCGTGTGTATGTCAAAGCCTTATAGGAGTTTATGCGTGTTATTTTCTTGGAAAGGTGCTGGCTTGTGCATATACGGTTTGTTCGTATGGTCAAATTAAAATGTCCTGCTCATTTTCCAGTGGATCACCTTGTCGACTAGTTTTATATTCCTTCTGCGCTAATTTGCTGCATTCTCTTATTATGTGATTATTATTATTATTATTACTACGACTACTACTACTATGTCTTCGGGTTCCACTAAATAGACAACAGTTTAAACTCTACGGTGGGATTAACTTTAGCCCTAAAAGATTGAAGAACTTCGTCTGTAGAGACGTGTATATCTTCCTCCACAGAAAACTTTGGTCGATCCAGATCCGAAAATCTTCTCGTTAAAATAAGATTTAATTCAATATTCTTCTCCCAGTTCAGGTAGTTCAGTCACTCAAGATGTTTGACAGAACAAAGAAAGGAAGAGGAATCAATTATTAAACAATATAAAAAGTTGTCAGTTTTTTTCTTCATCTCTCTCATCACCGAGATATTTTTACTTCTTACCTACTTAAAGTAACCAATTAAGTGCTAAAAACACTTTTAGAAAAAGACAGACACATTTTTTGTGTTAAAAAGGTTTACAATTTGTCTTTTCCCCCGTAAGACACTTGTATCAGAACCACAAAAAACCGCGTGAATATCGTTGGTCTCGTGTCAAAATTGATTTGCGACAGACACAAAATCAACAAACGACGACTCTGATTTTAAAATATATAGAACAAAGCAGAAAGGTAATAGCAACACCAGATATAATGAAATAAAATATCTTTTTATTTTGATTTTTAATTTTGTGTTTCCCCAATCAATGAGAGGAGAATACGAGTAGCGTAGTGGCTAACATGCCGGACTATGACATCGTGGTAATAAAGCTTGAGCACCAGTCACACCGTAACGTTTACTTTTGAACTAACATAATCGGACAAATTATGACCTTCCTTATTCCTAGGTATTGGTCAAATTGTACATCTCCAGTCCTTCTACGAGGATGGCTCTGGTATTAGATAACCCACGAAGGTTGATATATCGTTAAAAAAAATCATCAAACCAAAATAAAGTGAATCTTTAAACAATAAGATGATTTCAAAGTAAGAAAAAATGATATATAAATAAATGGTATTTCTATTCACAATATAATTCTTCTACTTAAACAAGAAAATGTACATCTATATCCTTGACCATGAGGTCATAATAATAACGCGGATGCGTATTTCTAATCTTCCCGGGAAGACGTGGTCCTGGAGGTGACCGTGTCCTCTGTAAATAGTACAGATGTAACTTGCAAGACGCATTTAGGTTAACTGTGCGCGCAATTACCATGACTAATTAATTTGGCGTCACTTGTGTGGGATAAGAACTGGGTCTCAATTGTAGAGTTTCGGCTCTGCAATCTGTAGATCACTGTTTCGATCTCCAGTTGTGGAGGTTACGGTATACACTGCTGATAAGACCTAGTGAAGTCGAAACAGCTATCCAGTGTTTCCGTGTGTAAGTGTTCGCCGGATTTTCTGGTCACGGTCATACGATTCACAATATAGTTCCTCTACTTAAAAAAGAAAATGTAAATATATAGATAAAAGTTTAGATATTATATTACTTACAAGCAGGGAGCTACGATAAAATATGATGTAAACATAGAAACCATACAAAATTTAATAGCTAGCAGTACTTATCCACAGTGCATACAGCTTATCAGTTTCTATTTATCCAAGACTTCCGGCATACGCAGCATGTATCAGATCAAATATTTTAAAAAACAATTGGGCTGATTTTAACGTTTTCTTTTAGTTCAGTTAGATTTAGAATAATCGTACAAGCTGAAAACTTTAGCCTAATCAAGGCTAAATATCTCGGTCTGCACAACTACTTTAACCATAACTGAGGTAGAACTGATGTACTCCTGCCTTTACCAAGTGAAGTGAAATGCAAAAGGCTTCGTCAAGGCTTTTAAAGTAGGTTGTCAATTCTATTTCCTACGGTGATAACCGTTAAGCTATGCGCGCATAACAATTATAAGTAGTTCATAATTAAAGATAAAATAAGAATATGATCTTTTATTAATATTTAGGATATTTATTCATATTTAATGAACTTTATTCGTTTTTATCATTCATTATAGTCTTGTTTACATAGACCGTAGCGTTCTGAAAATGATTTCAGATTTGTTTCGGTGAAATAAGATATCTCCGAAAACCCCAATGACTTACACAAATTTGAATAATTTTTACATTTACAAGTGAAAAGATTGAAAAGGGCAGTGTAAAGCTAAATGTAAAAAAAAGAGGTTGTAGGTCCTTTTTCAGGCCGAGTGATCGTTAAGATGAAATGGATTTCAACTTAGCAGCTCAACACCTGACCGGGATAAAGTTTCTATAGACATGGAGATAGTCATCTGACACTCATAAGGATTACCATTTGTATGTGAGGCGGACACTCTTTAACAGCTAATAGGGGCAGTACGACAGAGGAGCTGAGTAACAGAACCAATCTAAAAACAAATCGTCTCTTTGTAGGCATGACTCTAACATCGTCTGGAATTTTTTTTGAAAAGTGGTTGAGCGTTGGTTGCACGGCTGAAAGGATATACAATAAAATATAATGCGATATAAAATGTCATATCTGAGTGTTGCTATGAAAGGCCAAAAGGGAATGTCCTCGTGGTGCATTGGTTAAAGCGATGAACTGCGGAATCGTAGTAAGCGAGTTCGTACACCAGTCGCGCTATTACGTTCACTTTCGGGCAAATACCCTTGGGAAAGGTAAATAAAAACCTTATCCTCCCAGCTATGGGTACCACGACTGTTCTTTTAGGGGAATGTCTTTGGCATTATATAACCTAGAAAATTTGATATGCCATGAAACAAAGAAACCAAACCAAAAAAGGTGTATTCAGATTGATTACAATATTTAATAAATTATAATTTTTTGTAATATTACAAGTATATTTCCGTATACCTTATTAACACTTCATCAGGTCGTGCCACTAGCGCGGATATCCCTGACCCTCTCTCGCCACATCTTCCTATCATTCATCGCCTCTGGCAGGTCTTCAGGGCTATATCCCGTATCCTCACATAGCTGCTGTATGTATGTTCGAGCTGGTCGTCCTGCTTTTGCTTGGCCATATACGGGGTTTCATAGGAGTACATCACTTATGAGCTCGTCTTTGCCTCTCCAGCAGTGTCCTGCATGTGTGGTTCGTCTAGCTTGGATAGTTTTCGTGATGGGAGGCAGGTGGCCGTATAGTTGGTGCCTTGTGGGGCATTGCCAATATGTTCAATATTGCTCGCAATATTCTTCCGTAATTGCCGCATAGCTTCTTCTCCAGCCATTTAGTTAGCGTCCAGGTAGTGCATCAGTGTGGAAGTTTCTACTTGTTTAAGATAGCAATATCATTAAGACATTATAACTATCTCAGAGAATAAAGCAATTTTCGATCCAATGTGCGATATATTGACAGTATTGTGAGGTCTGTAAATGTTCGACCTGATCTAGAGAGATAAGTATGAAATTCTAATTATTGAGTATCATTTCTTACAAATAATTTGCAATCAATTTTCGTATTACGAAATTTATCATCATATTCTTTTTGATTTAATCGCAACCCAACAAAATATGCCCTGGGAGAGTCTGCATGGCCAAAGGGCTAAAGTGATGGACTGTGTAAGCGAGTTCGAACTCTTGTCTTTCCATCAGATTCACTTTCAGATTTATGAACTTGGGAAAGGTAATAGCCCTCTTTAATTTCGTTTTATATATCTTGCCTTTGGGTTTAGTTAGGTAGAACCTTTCGGCTCAGTGCATGGGTTAGTTAGGCACAAACTTGAGCGCAGGTGTTGCAACGCACGCGGGGAGGATATGTCGTAAATAAAAATCTCAGATAGTAAGTATGACCAGGGGATGTGAACGACGTCATGCACCAGAAGCGTGGGCGGAGGATTTTGGGATATTTGTAAAAAGTCAGTTAGTTGAGTTCTACCTCGGAGGAAGAAGGTTGACTTTCGTTCGCTCACCGAGGCCTTGTGGCAGGTATCGCACGTTGTTTGGGGGAGATGGAAAAGTCAGTATAGAAAGATGGTATCTCTCTCCTTATGTCGAAAAACCTTTTAACTCAAAGGTAATAAAAAGTTTCGTACCTGAACTAAGAAGTCGTAAGTGTTTTTCGTGTTTCGGGATTCCTATGTTCTATGTATATATCTTATGAACATTCTATGTACATTTCACATATTCATGTATGGCTATGTTATACCCCAGCTATACTGTTGTTTTTATCTAAACGTATAGCATTGATATTAAATAACCCACGAATTTTGCCCTTAGCCATTGATGTCATTGTAAGAAAATATTCCGTACATCGTAACGAGATTTTTTACACAAATTCATACACTTAAAATTATCTAACAGAATAAAGTCAGTTACGTTCCAATTTGCAAATGAATAATTATGTTCTGTGCTTAGTATTCATGATGAATGGCCTTTGTTTGTTTAATGCATTATTTCAATTCATTTTTTACTTATTCATTTGAATTCATTTATTTACCTTATTCAAATTTCAACCAATTCATTTAATTTTTTGTTGACACCGAAATAACTCTCAAAGTCTATTTGAAATCACGTACTCCTTTCAAAGCAAACGTATCAATATAATATATATCAGAGAGGACGAGAAACAACAAATATCAATAGAATGTCGCACATCACTGAGCTTAATGGTCTTTGAACAATTCTAAAAAAACAATTTCGAAACAATGCTATATATACATAACATTACTGACCCGAATGTTAGCTTTCATTCCCTGGGTGATTTTTATGCCTGGGTACAGTTGATATATGAGGTGTGAAACGACTACCTACACAATGACAAGTCATTTGAATATCGGTAAATCCATCTAGATGAGGTAATATTAAAAAAACAAACTCACCTATTCATTACTAGTTATTATTGTGTTACTTAGACGTTTTCGGATAGCATATATCTGAGTGGTTGTTTTTTGTTTTTTTTCAAACTATTTACAATACTTTATCAACACACTTTATCATCTTGCATTCTCTTCAATTTCACTTATCTCATTCGCCACCAGCACAGTACACTGAATAACCCTATATTCTCAAGGGCGAATATTTTTATGAATATTTTCTGCTCCCGCCTAACATGTAGGTCCTAGGGATACAATAGCTGAAATAATGAACTAGAGATGCGTTCTTTATGCAATATATAGACATTCACTGAGATACGGATTGTCTCGCAGCTAAAATAGTTAGGAATTTGCCATCAGTGTCAGACGTAAGTTTTTGGAAAAGCCGAGATATAGAAAGATACATCTTATAAGCAGTTGCACGTAGCAAAACTATAAACACCGTTACAAAATTAGAGTGAATTTTAAATTGCAATTTCGTCCTGTTGGTGTGTCTCAGAATATACGGACTTTAACCTCTGTAAGGCCATCTAAAAAGTGGGTATCTTGAAACAGCATCTGATGGTGAGGCTCAAATTCTGGAGAAATGGGGGATGTGAAGTACCTCTTGATTGCTTTTACTCACCCTTCCAATCTGACCTGGAGTGAGAGTGCTATTGTTTGGGTATTGAGAATTAGATAGGATTACTTGATTCTATATACTGTATTTTTTTATATGTAAGAATAGTTACTTGACGCTAAAATCATTTACTAAGAATTATCATTAGTTACTTAAAACCATATAATTAAGTAAGTAAAGTTGGCGACTGTAGCCGAGGGTGACCAGAAGGCTCCCTTTACTATAGCTACTACAACGAGGTGTACGGAAGGGCGCTACTCATTTCCCTGGATTGCTCCACTTTACCCTTGATACATACCTTATATTGCTGAGTGTTAAGCAAGGAGAAATCAACTACCATTTTTAAAGTCTTTGTTATGACGCGACTTGGGATTGAACCCATTCTCCTGGACCACTGGCGAACACTTTACCCTCTAGAACAATGAGCCGGTTAAAAGTAAGTTGGTGTGCGTAGACGAGGGTGAGCCGAAGGGTCCGTTTCCAATAGCTACTACACCAATGTGTAGGGGAGGGCGCTGCTCCTTTCTCTAGATTGCTCCACTTTACCCTTGATAAGTAGCTTATATTGCTTTAGGTGTAAGCAAGGTGGTAAAAAGAAAGAGCGTAGTCGAGGGTGACCCGAAGGCTCCCTTTCCAAACTATCAGTATTGGTAGGAATACTTGTAACCATAAACCCGTTTGCGAATTATTTCTATTATGTAGGAATATTTGATATCATGCAAAGGCATGCAAAAATGACTCTTTAGAAACAAGCGCACAAAAAGGGGAATATCAATTACAATTAACGCAATTCCCTACCCTCTTGGCATGAAATAGGCCGAGACCACCTGATCCTGAAGTTAATTAATCTATGATGAACAGGAATTGAAATGATACGAGGAGTAGGAAAATATACAAGACAAATAAACACTTACTTTAGTGAACAAGGATATTTATTTCAGTAAAAGGAGCTAATAATAGATTATCTGAATCTATTATCAGGCTGGTAGTGCTGATGAGTTTTAAAGAGTTTACTCGTTAGCGTCAACTTAATGTCACAGACAATTTAAGGCTTACTTTCATTTGGCAAATTAAAGTCATGGGCTTAGAATAATAAAAGGTAGACGTTAGATTGTGACTTAAATTTAGTCAACCGAGAAATGCATAGAGCACAGATCTATTTCTACCACAGTTCCGAAACTGGCTCACTGAAATCACGTACTGGCTAATGTTATGTGAAGAAAAGTCATCGAAGTAATAGATTTATGAGCAGAGAGAAGAGTCCTTGTTATTGATCTTAATGAAACAGCGTGGTGTCACGACAAATAACGACGTAGCAAGAAAAAATAGCAATGAAAAATGACTTCAGGCTGAAGAGAAGAGACTATAGAACAAAATCAACATTTAATTTTTTGCTGAGTTGAAACATAACAACGTGATACTATTTACTTCATATCATGTAAATTTTAAACGAAGATTTTTCATGAACTGAAAATTATTTTACGCATAACGTATAATGACAGTAAATTAAAAAAAATATATTTAAAATTTTAATTAAGAGTGTGTATAGCTGAGGAACTTATGTAATAATATGATGATATCTAAACATCTAGGCTACTCCCATGTCAAGACTGTATTCATAAATAATAAAACAGAGTCAAAATGTTTTGAAGGAAATTTTTTTAATGAAACACAGAATTGTGCAAGTTAAACGCTGAAAATAAATTACTCTACCGATATGTTGTCAAATATTGTATATTAAAGCAAAAAATATGGTTGGTCCAACACAAATCTTGGAGACTGGAACGAAATTACATGCGAAGTTATTTTGCTTAGATTCAATTTAGTTCATGGTTGTCATGAATTCGTTGCTAGAGCAACGGTACTTCGTAAGGTTTCAAGACATTTCTTGAAATCAGCACACATTTAATATTCTTTCTACTTTTCAAAATGGTCAACAATGCACTTTTATTGCAAAGCCAACAGCTGAGTCTTTGCAATCTTTTCAACCTCGTGTATACTCTGAAAGCAATTTCTATTTTCGTCGGCAAAGTTCGATTGGTAAACAACTACAAATTTGAAAAATTACCGAGGCTGAGTTTGAACTGTAATTATACATCAGTGTTTTGTGATGTAAAGTTTTTGGTGAAAGATCTTTCTGGAAAAAAGTCAAGAAAGTGCATGTGAATATATTCAAAAGAAATCCGTGACATCCAAAGCTTTTCTAAGTCGGGTCCTCTTAATCACCAATTTATTTGAATGGCCAAATACTGCCAACGTATTTTTGAATGATGTGTTCATTGAACGTTTTTCAGTGCATGGATTGATTTCAACAGATTTTTGGGCAAATTTAAAAAATCAGGATCATTTATCTGATCTTGATTCTTTAAGCTTCTGAGAAGTCAGATCGAACATATGCAACAGGTTCTAAAGAAAAACTAATTAGCTATCTACTTATGGTTATATATATAGAGACCGAAAAAGAAAGAGACAGAGTGAGAGAGAGAGATAATAAAACAACTAAATGGATTATTTTTGCCGAGAATATGTTTGGATTATAATAATCCATTTTATCTATCACTTTTCTCTATGTCATAATGGTTTTAACCCAGGATGCATATCCTCCTGGTTGTTTGGCATATATGATGTGAAAATCTATTGGCCCCAAAAAGCACGAGGGAATATGAATATACCACGTACAAAAAATTATATATATATAAATATATAAGTTGGCAACCGTAGTAGAGGGCGACCAGAAGGTTCCCTTTTCAATAGCTACTATACCGAGGAGTGCGGGAGGGTGCTACTCCTTTCCTTGGTTTCTCCACTTTACCCTTGATACGTACCTTATATTGCTGAGTGTTAAGCAAGGAGGTATCAAGTACGATTTTGAAGACTTGGGATTAAACCCAGATCTACCGGACCATTCATTGGTGAACACTCTACCCACTAGACAAATGAGCCGGTTATGAGTAAATAAAATATCTGGTATGTGGTATTGTTAGTATATATATATATATATATATATATATATATATATATATATATATACTAACGACACCACATACGATATATTTTACTTACTTATATATATATATATTGATAGTTATTGGACAAACAGAAGAAAAGGAAATACTTTAAAATGAATAGGTCTGCGTATGATTTTGAATTCGTGTTTCACTTATTTATTGTTTAACAGATCTATGCAACACGTGTTTCGGAAATTTGAAATCTTCAAGAACAATTAATTCCATTGGGACAAACACCGACACAAAACCTGGAATTACTCTCAGCCAAAATTCAAATGCAGCCAGACATAGACTGAAATATCCGAAATACGTGTTGCACGAATATATGAAATTATAAAAAAAAGCTACAAATTCAAAATACTTCGTCGATCTATTCATTTCAGTATATATCTATATCTATCTATCTATCTATCTATATATATATATATATATATATATATATGCAGAAACGTAAAAGTGTGACTATCTCAAACAGTGACACACACACACACACACACACACACACACACACACACACACACACACACACACACACACATATATATATATATATATATATATATATATATATATATATATATATATATATATAAAAAGAGAGAAAATGAGATGGATGGTGAGATAGAGAATAAGTTGCTGTGTCTGAATACAAATATATTATGAGTGCCGTACATTTATGCTTCATTATTACATAGATAGGAAAAATGACATATCACACACACACACACACACACGCGCGCGCGCGCGTATACATATATATATATATATATATAATATTAATAACTGTCATTTATTTATAAGGAAATGTTTTAATGACTATATATATATATATATATTTATGAGAATCATTAAATAAATTTCCAGACTTCTTTCATACGGCCACTTTTATTGTGAGTACTCACATGAAACTCTAGTCCCCTTCGAAGTAATCTTCTCCAGCTGCAAAGTACTTGTTGTACCGTTCCAACAACTTCTGGGAGGCCTCATGGAAATCCTCTTGCGTGAGCTTGTCACTGATCTTCGTCACAGCCTCCTTCATCTCCTCAATTGTCTCATAATGACAGCCTCTGACCTTAGGTAATAACCAAAAATCACAGGGAGCAAGGTCTGGATTACAGGGAGGCTGAGGAACTGCCTTGATGCCCATCTTGGTCAAATAGTCTGTGACAAGGATGGAGTTGTGGACTGGTGTATTGTCCTGGTGGAAATGCCAGTGACCCGATTTGAAGACCAAATCTCTTCCTGAACTCCCTTAAAAACTCAACATAGTAACCCTAACCCTAAACCTAAACCTTTGGTCAATCAACTCTGGTGTATTGACTTCCTTACTCCTCCCACACCTCTCATCATCCATCACAGACTCCCTGCCTTCCTTGAATCTCTTATGCCACTCAAAAACCGATGCTTGATTCATGCAATATTGTCTAAAAGTAGTCTAAAGCATTTCATACGTTTCTGTGGCATTTTTCCAAGTTCAAAACATAATTTTATTGCAAATCGTTCTTATAAAGTGTCCTCACGTCCAGATTACATTTTTGAAATTCGCCAGCAGTGACAATCTGGCTTTAGCAGGGTGTATTCCAATTGCTGCTGTAGCTGTTCATTTGAAGCTGAAATCATAAAAATTGGTCAGTCATCTCATAAGATACTGAATTTTCGAAAGTCTACGGTAATTCTAAATGCCTGTACAAAGAAGTCTGGAAACTTATTGAATTCTTCACACACACACACACTCACACACACACACACACATATATATATATATATTTGTCTTTCTCATATTTCTGAAACTGCTACCTAAATTTATATGTATATTTTTCATTCAGTTTCGTCAAGCCCCCTAAAATATCCGCTTATTATTATAAAGCTGCTGATTTAAAATAAAAATATCATATCATATCATAAAATATCATCCTGACCAATATATAATGTGTATGTCTGCGGGGGGTGCATATATATATATATTTTAAATATATATATATATATATATATATATATATATATATATATATATATATATATATATTCTTTTTTTCTGAAATATAACGTTAGATTTTATCTCTCTTAAGTAAACTGTATTATAAATATACTTTTTAATTTTCTTTTTTTTATGGTATTTCAATTTTGAGATTTCCCATGTGTGAAAATGTTCTATAAGATATATCGTTCGAAAAGTCTTATGAAAACGAAAATATGTGATTCGACTTAAATGAAGTAAAATGACTAAAAACTTGGATTATTTATTGAAACACATGATAAAAAAAATGCCGAATTTTTTAAAACTGTTCAGTAACGTTATCCACTTTTTGTGCAGACATGGATCTGTTTTAATACAAAATGCCCCCAGAGTGACGTTTTATAACGTTTTTTATTTTTATTAAATTTGACATTATGTAATCTGAATTTATCTGAGAGATAAATACATATTTCCGAACTCTGTCAAAAATCTGAATGATTTCATAACAGATTTTCATGTCAAGCAAGTAATCTCTCCTTGGATAAACATCGTTGTATATTTCCCTCTTTTAACTTTCCGTTGAAGCGAGTTTCATAAATATTCTCATTCGTGCGGCTTGGAATCACACTATTCTCCAACCATTAGTGCAAACCTTGGTATGGTAACCGGTCTTGGAGAAAAGAAAACTCAAAATTTAAACCTGTTAAACTTTGCTTTAAAAAGGAGATTGTTTCGCATCCAAATGTTGTGGAGCTTTTGGGTAATTACATATCTCTTCACAGAAGTGAGATAGAATATCTGGTATTGCTACTATGCTTTGTGTGATTGTAATCGTGCTATCCTTACATATTAATGAGGTCGATTGTTATCAAGTGATATTCCTTCTGTGCCAATCTTTGTTATTAAATACCATAATTTGGCTTTTATTTACTCGTAGTAGCGTAGTTATCAACAACTCCAGTGATAGTGATGGGTAATCTTCGAATGAGGAAAAAAAAACAAAAAAAACACAATATAATTTAAGCGTTTCAACATCTGCTACTTTATTCTTTATGTTCTGTTTTTGAGACCAAGGAAATAGGGGTGTAACATATTGACTTTCGACCCAGGCGTCAATCAAGGAACAGGTGCATGAAGAAGATATCACGATATAGCCTTGACCGTGGACGGGTTGAATTCAGTGCAAATATGACGCTCACAGGAAGCAGGTGGATGTCAAACTATGATATAACCCGGTGTGACAGGAAGTTCAGTTAGTTGGAGTCAGTTAATTGGAGATAAGCTGCTGTAGAGAGAACCAGCACACAGCAGAGGACTATGGGCCCTCAGGACCCCCGACTGAGCAGCCCAGCGAAACGAGAAAGAAGTGCTGCTAAAGACAGTGGAATTAGGGGTCAATATGTTGCAGTTTGTTCAGTTTCCAACTCATCTTTCACACATAACCCTTTCGCAACCCTTTAACAACCATTTCGAATAAAGTGTGAGTGGTATAATTTTTCTAAAGAAGTGTGTTCGCTCGTCATTATCGTGTTGACTATGCTTCCGCATGTATATGTGTACAGTTGTATATGTAGTACGGCTATACAACAGGGGGAAGGAGAGTCCACGTGGTCTTATTGCTAAAGTTCTGGGCTGTGACCCTCAAAATAAGTGAATACAAACTCCATTTTCCCTATAAGATCACATTCAATTTCGGTTTAATTCTTTTGCAACTTAATTGAACGACTCATAGAAAATTGAAATCGAATCAATAAATAGATAAATAAATAAAGCAGAGGGTCTCCTAATAAGCAGGTCATAGCATTAGTGGTAATCAAAAATGATTAGAAAAGCACTGGAGGTTCAAAATATTGTACGCATGTTCGGAGCGAGTGGAAACGGACGTGATAGGAAGACTCGTGTCTTTTAGGGAATTGAGGGTGAGACGTTATAAGGTAAATATGTACAGTTTAAAACAAGCCACGAGACAAAAGTTTACGAGTCCAAATTTCGGGGTAACGTTCCTTAGGATGCGTTAGTCTTGACGCGACCAAACGAACTAGTATGTTAGATCCAGGAAAAAATTCAAGGTCTTTGTCTGCTAATGTTTTTCTCACCAGGATATGTTACTTCTCTTTGTCTAACAGACGTGGTCCTCTCAGTTTTCGATACTCTCTTTCTTTCTCTCGGCGGCTACTTACAAGCGCAGTAGTCCATAAACCTTTGGGTAGTTGAACAAAGATTCTTGTGTTTCTCCTCTTTTTCAACTGTGGGGTAAGAACGGAGTCTAAATTCTCTTAGGTAACACAACGGCACACTTTATCCTTTTAGTAACGGGTTAAATAGTATCATTACTGCTTTTCAATAATTGATTTGGTATTAAGTAACCCACGAAAGTTGGTATACCATTAAATAGAGAAACCAATGGAAGTATATGGAAGTGGATGACGAACAGTCCACGCAGGATAGCTTTACCGTTCTTGTTTGAACCGAATCCTCCTGTATCTTTGAAAAAGTTCACTATCTCTCTGAATACACAAACACTCATATGTGTGTGTGTGTGTGTGTGTGTGTGTGTGTGTGTGTGTGTGTGTGTGTGTGTGTGTGAGAGAGAGAGAGAGAGAGAGAGAGAGAGAGAGAGAGAGAGAATCGAGAAATTCCAGTCTTTATTGAGTTTCATATAACACCCAGCCCTTAATTTCGCCTAATGTGGGTAACATCCTCCATCCTGACGCTACTTAGAAGGCCGATCGAATCCGTTGATCCCTGTGCGTTTTGGCTAATTGCTATTTCCTATTTGGGAAACTATAACAAGCATATTTTTTTACACCTAGACCACCGAACGAAATGTTGAACTTTCTGAACTTGTCTTTTTTCCAGTTGCTGGCTTTTTTTAATAACTTATCTATTCGCACCTCGGTTCTGTTTACTTGCAATGTAAGACGCGCCAAGATGAAATCTCTTCCTTATTGACACTACTGCATTTGTGGAAATGCTCAATATACCAGGTATGCTTTCATTTGTAAAATTCTGCTCTTATTGCAGTAAAATTTGTGGCTATTTTGGTTCAGTTTAGTCTCATTATTTAATGGATAACAAACTTAGTTGATTATTTAATACCAAAACTAACCTCGTAGAAAAGCAGCTGTGGTACTATTTAACCATCAGCTCGTAAGGATGAGCGAGTTAATAACTTTCACGAAAGTTATTAGCCCGGAAGTGAACATATAGTGTGACTGATGTTCGAATACGCATATGTATAATTATAATTAAGTGGTATTCTTGTGGTGTTAAAGCGAGGGACTGCAGAATCATAGTAAGCGAGTTCAAACTCCAGGTGTGCTATTACGTTCGCTTTCGAACAAATACCCTTGGGAAAAGTATAAAACCCTTCATCCTCCAAACGAGGAGTTAATTAGTACCCCTACTATTCTTCTAGACGGATGGCTTTGGCATTAAATAACCAACACAGTTAGATATGACATTAGACAAAGGAACCCAGTCCAGGATTATAACCCCTGCGCCACGAGAATTTTCCACTCGCTCGATTCTCTCTCTTGATAAGTATTTGTGTTTGATAACAGTTTAAGTCCAAGACTATGTTTTTTTTTAATTTTTAAAGCAAAAGAAATAAATAGAGCAAAAAATTGCATTTCTAATTCAAAATTGATGTAAAATAAATTTTCATTCCATTTATCCATATTAGGAACTGTTCCTAAATAAAATTCGTAAATATCCATAAAGTTTCTGAAGCAAGCATAATTAAAACGTACAGCGAATTGATGGCACCATTATAATGTATTTATTTGGCTGCTGTGATAGGTATGTATTAGACACGTGCAAATAACTGAAAAGGACAAAAAATTGCTTTTCATATGTACTATTATTAATGTTTTGCATTTTTTTAATAAAACACACACACACACACACACACACACACACACACACATATATATATATATATATATATATATTTATATATTTACTTTCTGTTTATGTTTTTTCATGCTAAGTAAACTGATTTTTATAGTGGATAATGAATTATTTAAATTCTAAAATCGATAAGATAATGAAAAAAAAAAAAAAAAGAAAATGAATTAAAAATAAGGAAAGAGAGGAAAAGAGAGAGTGCGGAGGAAAGACACAGGGAGAAAAAGAGAAAAAAGCGGGAGTGAGTAGAGTATTCTTTAAAATAACAAAAAACCACTAGGAGATTATATTTAAAAAAATGAAGATGACTTTTTATATCATAACACCATCCTATCTCATTTCTTAGTTGGCAGAACGCTGCTATATATATATATATATATATATATATATATATATATATATATATATATATATATATATGTGTGTGTGTGTGTGTGTGTGTGTGTGTGTGTGTGTGTGTGCGGGTGTGTGTGTGTGTATATATAATGAGTTTATTCATAAAAAAGATTTTTCTGCCTGGCTGGGCAAAATATGGCATATATTCAAATAATTTAATGTTGGTGATGTTTGGCGGGTTTTAATTAAGTCATCATGTTCACCTTTTTAAGGAAACTGTTTTGCGTTTAATCTATTATTGTAATTGCTGAAAGACTTAAAAATATCTAATTGAACATCATCTAACTGTGCTAATTCTTTTTAAAAAAAACATGCAAAATTGTGAACTTCGTGGTCCCGACTGAGCAGTGAGTAAAACTGAAAGAAAATGAAAAGAAGAACAAATACCTTGGCCTTGCAAGGGAATCGGACCCCCCCCACCAGAAATTATTAAACATGAAAGTGACGTTTATACCAATTGTAATTGGTGCTTTTGGCACAGTCACCGAAGTATTATTTAAGGGACTGGAGGTCAGGGAAAGAAGAGGACGAGTGGACACCACCCAAACAACTACATTATTGAGATTGGTTAGAATACTGAAAAGAGTCCTGGAGACTTGAGGAGTCTTGCTCTCACTCAAACTTCAGTGAAAAGCCATTAGCTAACGCTGATGGGAAAAGCTGTCAAAGAGTAAATGATAATAATGATAACACAGTCACCAAAAAACTGTTTCAAGGACTAGAGGACTTGGAAATAAGAGAACGAGTGTAGACTATCAAAACTGCTGCATTGTTAAGATCTGTTAGAATACTGATGAGATTCCTGGAGACTTGAGGAGATTGCTACCACTTAAACTCCTGTGAGAAACCATCAGCTAACACTCATGTAAAAAACTCGAAAATTTGTAAATGATAATAATGATAATAATAATAAAAGATTTTACGAGGAACAGAAAATCAATGTTTTTAAAATTATAGAAATTCTACAGACCTAATTTTCTTCGAGAATCTTCGTTGTGTGGTGCTAGAAGAAAATTCGGTCAGTTGAATGTCTATAATTTAAAAAAAAAATGATTTTCCGTTATGGGTAAAATCTTATGGTGAACTTTTATATTTTAAATGAAGTCTTTTCAATTCCACAAATCATTTTCAGCTAAACAATTTCGAAATCACGAAAGATTTGCTTAAATTTACAGCGCTAAACTGTATGTGGCTCAACTATGACTTCTCTCAATCGATGAAAATTAGGTACCTGATATAGTCTGATAGCGCTAAGTAGGAACAGTTAGCTTCCTCAATATAACCGGTAAAAACATCAGGAGCCTTATGTTTATTAAAATATAACCAGACCTAGTGGAAATAGTCTTAAAAAAGAGCAATAAATGTAGACCCTAAAAGTGATACATGAAAAACTGAAACTAGTTCAGGTAGTTAGTTCAGGAAATAAGGAATAAAACAGCAGGGTAACATACTTTAACTTAGTTAAAAACTTTGTGTGTTTGTAGTTCTTTTTCTATTTTTTTTTTTTTTTGTGACCCGCTGTTTATGAACAGTCACCTTGAGTGTTCTTGGTCACCTCTGTGTCAGGCGTGCAGATAATAAACAACCCCTGGCTCTGGTATAGCCACTATATAACACCCATCATAAAAATGTTGAATCAAAATATGACACAACTTGGGACTCAGGCAACCAGCTTTGGTGTCATGATCGGCAGGTGCTCTCCTGATAGCAACATGGAAGACCCCACCGTCATCCTGCAAATATTGGCTGTTCTTTTTTTCAGGTACACAAATGACGATTTAAGGAACCTCACTAACCGGAGACGTAAACACGAAACATGGACTAGGGAAGACAACCAACTTGCACTAAACTGATATTTTAGGAACAACCTTACACAAAGAGGATATAGGAAAAATGTTAGATAATCTAGCAAGAATATGCTAGGTTTCAGACAACAAACCAAACATTTGCCGACTAAGTCAGAACATTAATAAAGAAAGAATGGTTTTCTTAACATGATATACTTGAAATACATCAGAAAAAAATAATGAACAAGATAATAATACAGTAACAGACACAAAAAATTAACAAGATCAAACATCCTAACAGAAATGAACAACCAACTTCAGAAAATGTAAACGCTACACAATCAAACAACGTACAACCAAAAAACCCAGAGCAAACACTAAAAAAGAACAAAAGGTAAATAAAGAAAGTTAAAAGGAAATTATGAACGGAAAAAAAGACAAACTGGCCATAACAAGGAAACATAGAATGGGGAACAGTCAAGAAAGAATCGAATAGAATAAATCAAATACTACCTTACGTATCAACAAATAATATAGCCGAATAAAATTAACTAATCTATGCAGGGCAAAATTAGTCTGTGAGAAAATGGGTATATCCTCAAAAAGGACGAAGAAAAAACCCAAAGCAGTATGGGAAATTCGACTGGAAACGCAGATATAACACCTGCGGAAACAGGTCAAAATTATAAAACAAAGGAAATACTCTGGAACATGTAGAGACAAAAAGGAAAAGGCAATAAAAGAAAAAAAAACAATATAAGTTAAGGAAATAAACCAGAACGTTCTGGCGAAAGAAGGAAGATTAAAGAGATGTCGAGAAAGGTTAAAACAATACAGACAAAACAGGACATTCCAAAACAACGAAAGAAAATTCTACAAACAACTTGGAGGAGATAACACGAAAATATACTAAGAACCAGATGCAAGAGCAACTAAACGATTTTGGACGAAAATATGGCAACCAAAAAGATAGCGTAAAAGCCATATGGATAAATAATATGACAAAAGAATTAGAAGGGCTCGAGAAGGCCTGAAAGCAGAAGAAACATAGATTTACTCAAAACGACACTAAAAAAAATATCAAACGGGAAAACGGCAAGACATGATAGAATACATAGTTTCTAGTTCACGACAGATTAGCACTAGAAATGAACAGATGCCTATAAGGAAGACACGTATTCGAATCGATGACCAAAGTATAGACAACATTTATCCAAAAGGAACCCAGCAAAGGAACCGCTCCAAGGAACTACTGACTGGTAACACGCCTATCAATGATGTGGAAAATATTACCTGCACAAATATGGAAGAGATTTGCTACACACTAACAAGCCACTGATTGTTCCCTATGGAGCAGAAAGGATACCACCAATGTGCTTTTAGTACAGTCACCAAATGATTATAAATGGGACTTGAGGACCTGGAGGTTTGAGGACGAGTGGAGACCACCCAAATACAGTATTTTGTGAACGGGCAGAATACTGAGAAGAGTCCTGGAGACTTGAGGAGACTTGTTGTCACTCAAACTTCAGTGAAAGACCATCAGCTTACGCTCATGTGAAAAACCCTCAAGGAATAAATAATTATAATGATGATGATTTGTGAGAAAAATACTTTCGATTTTTAAAACTGTTACCTGTCTGAGCCCAGTGAACTTGGGCAAGTGGTAAGGGTAGCTCTTCTTGTTGATGTCTAAACATATTTTGTTTAATCAGCAATTACCAAACAGGAGCGTGTTTATGAGCTGAATGTGTAAGAGATTGCAGAAATGACTCTCTTAGACTCTCGTCATTTTCTCGAATTCAAACGTTTCCAGGTCCCTCTTGGTAGTTTGCTTTCAGTCTATGAAACTGTACATTAGAACCCATAGTTGTACAGATACTCAATTCACACCGCTATCTTTCTAACGTAACAAGAAACGAACACGTAAAGGTATCAGTGTATAGATTTCAAATTAATCATTCATAAAACGTTTCGACAGTAAACTCATAATGTACACTGTTCAACTCCAAAATCATTACTGATTCAAAAATAAAATGTTCATACAATAACAAGGTCAAGCTAATATTACTACTTGTTTCAGAATATTTGCGTTAAACAGTAAAAATATGGGAGGAATTTCTGATGCACTATATATATATACATATATATATCCTCATCATTATATCATGGTACCAGCCCAGATTTCCTTCTCTCTCGCCAATCATCTCTACCATCAGTCACTCTCAGCAGATTTTCTAGACTTCATCCGGTGTCCGTACAGAGCTGTTGTAGATAAGCTCTAATTAATCCTCCAACACTTGCATGTCCGTGTAAATGGGTCCATAGGAAAATGTCGATTACGAGTTCGTCCTTACTTTTCCAGCAGTGTGCCGCATGTCCTGTTCGTCTTTTTGGGATGGTTTTAGAGATAGGTGGTTGGAGGCCGTACTGCTACTTTATGTATGGAAAGCAATACTGAAAATCTAATTGATATTTTTTCTATCATTACGGCGAAATGATTTTCCGTCTGGTTTTATTCCAAACTTACCCAGCAGACGTACCTAATGTTTTATCAACATTTAGATCAATAATAGTTTTTAGTAATTTTTAGTGAATCCGAAAAAACAGTATTAGCAATATGTAAAGCCTTTTCTTGGTCAATTTTGGATACTTGACTATTTTACTTTAAAATTAATAATGATCATCTCATAGAGAACTCCTAATTTTTTTACGATAAATTGCGATGTCACATTTTTTAAATCATGGTAGCTATTTCACACGTTGAACTTTTTACTCTCACTCTAAAGTTTCCTGTCTCACCGAATATTTTAAACATATCTCCAATTGTTTGATCGGCCTTTCCTACCTTCCTCGGCCACCTTTTCTGTTTTGTTAAGGCATAACTGTTTTATTTCGCAGTGGACATCATGCTGTTTAAGCTCGGAGATATTCCTTTTCTGGAACGATAAAGAACAAGCCAATTTTGTGTGCACACTTATTTCATTTCTTTTTAACGACACATCCTTTTGTTTTCTTTCATGTAACCCGTGTATACCGAGGAGTTGATTCTTTCACCCATGGATAGAGAATGCTACGCTCAGCATTAATCCCCCATGTGATCAACTGACTTAGTTTTAAACTATTTTTCTAAAACCGTTTGGTTCCATGAATTAAACTACCAAATCAAAGCCATGGTCTCAAATTGATCACAGGTTTAAAAGCTTACCCTCAACGGTTCTGAGTACAGTTTTGTATTCAAACTAACGTACCCTAAGTGTATAATAGATTACGCCAGTCTATTATGTAACATACCGGGACATTGGCCCAGCGGTTAGAGTGTTCGCCAATGGCCCGGGAGACCTGGGTTCAATCCCAGGTCGAGTCATACCAAAGACTTTAAAAATGGTACTTGATACCACCTTGCTTAACACTCAGCATTATAAGGTACGGTTCAAGGGTAAAGTGGAGCAATCCTGGGAATGGAGTAGCGCCCTCCCCTACACCTTGGTGTAGTAGCTATCGAAAAGGGAGCCTTCGGGTCACCCTCGACTATGGTCGCTAACTTTACTTTACTTTTATTATGTAACATAATCATTCTACGATCAACCAAAAACATTCACTTATAGTTAGCCTTGGATAGTGTGATGGTTAACCAGCTTGATAAACAAACCTAATCAAGTGAATTTAAGTCTCATTTGATGCCCCATTCATTCGGCCTTGTGCCACATCCATGCTAAATCTTAGTAAATAACTAGACTAACAAGCATTCATGAGTGAGTTCGAGTCGCATTGTGTGTCAATATGAATACGGACTTGTGCCACATCTTAAGTAAAAGCTGAGTAAATTACAAGCAAACTAGACTAGCAAGGCTTCACAAGTGAGTTCGAGTCTCATTGGGTTCCCTGTTAATACGGCCTTTCACCTCATTTAAGACTAAAATGACTCTAACATTTATATATTTCATTCTAGATAAAAACATTTCACTCCTTAAATCTTTCCATGTTTTGACTTGAAGCCTTAAGACCAAGACAGGCAATGACAGAAGAATACATATATTTGGGTCTGTCCAATATTTTTCAGTATTTCAGTTACGAGTTAACAAACAACAATGAACTGCGAGATATAGAACTCAGTGATCCTCTTCGAGTGTTACTGGCCGAATTTGCTTATATGACTTTGGGCATGTCCTCGGGCTCTCAAGCTTTAGAACATAGCCTTGGACCCCATGAATTGAGGCCTATCTGGTCTCACCTATTTCTTGAGTTTTTTTTGTAACCAGAAGAAATTTCTTTAATTATCTTTTAACTGTACTATGATCAATTTCACCTTCACCTCTAGTAATAAAAATGTTTCTGGTTGCTTCAATAGCGTTATGGCTTCTTCCAACTCAGAAAGCAGAACTTTTCAAATCAAACAACATTATACGTTCATCTGAGCAGTTTTCAAATCACTGACGGAGTGTAAAAATACAAAATCTGATAGGGGATGTCCTCGTGGTGTAATGGTGAAAGCGATGGACTGCGGAATCGCAGTAAGCGAGTTCGTACTCCAGTCACGCTATTACGTTCACTTTCGGGCAAATACCCTTGGGAAAGGTATGAACCCCCTTATCCTCCCAGCGATGGGTTAAATAGTACCACTACTGTTCTTCTAGGAGAATGGCTTTGGCATTTAATAACCTACAAAGGTCGATATGCCATTAAACAAAAATCAAACCAAAATCTGATAGCACACAAACTACCTTCTACGGCTTGAACAGTTTGGTTACGTGGTATACGAGTCACTAACTAGAACGTACCAAAATATAAGAAAACTTCTGACTCATACGAGTATTTTCTATTAAAACATCTATCTTTTCTAGCGGTGTAAAATCTACTGTTTAAAGTAACTGATTCCCCTATGACTTTGGTAAAAAAAAAAAGTAATTTTGGGCCATAATTTGATTAAAGCAAACTTTTGTCAAATAAATTTTTACTTGCATTTTTCTATCAGACTACGGCTTAGAATAACTTACCACTTATCTATGAGCAAAAATTGCTACGTTATAAATTCTTGGAAGAGCAAAAGAGACAATTCTTTTAAACTAGTTCTTTTATCACTTTTTAAACATTCATTCTTCATATTAATGCGGAAAGCTTCAGACTATCTTTCGTTCTGTTCATTTGTCCCTTGTGACTTGCTATATATTTTTCTGAAATTACGCAAATACACTGCGAACTAATTGACGTGTCGAAGATTACTAAAAAAACAACATATCATTGTTTTAAGAATCTTTCTGTATTGTCGATTTTTGCCCTATGTTCTAAAAATATTTTGAAAATTTCTACATATGCGTCCCCCCAAAAAAAAAAAAAAATACTGGACTCATGTTAACTGTCAATAAAATACAAAAATATTTTTTACAAAATAACATTCTTGGATTTATTTGGCCATTCCCTCCAACAAGAGCAACATGAGTCACACAGTCCTTTATGATAGCTAGTTTTAATTCAGTTGTTCGTTTCCCTAACATATTGTCGTACCTAAAGGTCAGTTTGCTCTACAATTTATCGACTTAAAAAAAAAGATATTTGTTGTTCTAAGCTGTAGTCTGAGATGAAAAGGTAAGTAAACATTTATTTGTAAGAAGTTTGGCAATAAAATTTCATTAAAACTACCAACCCTGTAAGTGTAGTATAGAATACCCAAGATGCTTTCTTCTTAGAGAGGTAAGACCTCTACCAAAAATGGGGTGTCTTGGGCATGATATTAAACCCTAAGGAATGGGAAATATTCCTTAATTTCTATTACTCTCGGGTCGACTCCTGATGTAAATTGTAGTATCTTTTTTTACCCATCAAAGGGTCAAATATACCTGTTTGGATGCATACCAATTTGATCGAAATACTTTATACCATATCAATTTGGGCAAACAATTATAGACAAAAAATTTAGTTTTTAATAATGCAATACAGCATTGGAAATATATTTAGGATTACAAAGTTAGAAATGGATCAAATTTCTTAATCAAATAATGTATAAGTCGTTGGTATCCCGTTTAACAAATACACCAAATCTTTTATTTAGATTATCCACCAAAATTATTTATCTTTTCTTTTCAAAGTTAGAGCAGAGCCATTTCTTTGAATACATTTTATCCATTGTTAGAGAGCAGTGATTTGAACTAGGCTTATCCAGTACATTTTCTACAACGACACCTTTATGTCAAGCACCACCAAAATGAAAAGATTATATGAACTTTTATATTTGTTTATTTCTGAAATTCAAACGTACAGACCTAAGAGACTAATGGTTATCTAGATGAATTACTTTTCACAGCGATTTTAGAGTAAAATTACTTGCAGTGTTTTCTGAAATACAAATTCCGACAATGAACATACGTCATCCATTAAACATCGAATGCTTACCCTGATTCCTTCTAAGGAATAAAATATTTCGTCCCGATTTTCTGTAGATTTCTATCGTGAATCATGAGCAATAGATTATCTTATAAATTCAATAAGTGTTTTCTTCGAAATTCTTGAATTAATTGTGGAACATTAACAACACAATTTAGTCTGAAGTTTCATATGCACTATTTAAACTGATTGAAGGAATGTGCTGAAATAATTTCGTGGTAAATGCAACCATCGCATGCTCTATAATTCTTAATTTTTGAGTATCATGGAAATTAGCTCAACAAGCCAGGAAGTGATTTTTAGAGCGTGATGTCTTAGCTGTAAAGGAAGTGGGCTGAGATCATTGAAAAATTATTTTAAAAATGTAAAAAACGAAACAAAGAAAACATAAGAGCAGATACAAAAAAAGGAAAGGTCACTACGAGACTGCTTACAGCAGTCTGAAAATTATCACAGAGGTTTTATACATTGTAGGATCAAGCTATATTAGCATATACAAAACAAAGATACACAGATCGTACGATACCAATGTTCAACAGGAAATTTCACCACCAAATACACACACAAACGTGCATATATATATATATACATATATATATATATATATGCTTTATCAAAATAGATGTAACCCATTAATATGATAATCACTATTTTATCAAGTCATCTTTTATCTGAGTCTTAAAGTTGTTATAGTATTATATTTTCAAATATGAAGCAAAAGAGAAAACATTATTATTAATAGAGTTATTAGTAGTCACATTGGTCCAATGTAAATTGAGAAACTATATATATATATATATATATATATATATATATATATATATATATTGCTATATGTAGAGATAATGAGTGCTCAATATCAGTGAAAGATCATATATAAGATAAGATAGCGTACAAAAAGAGTTAGAAACGGTAGGTAAATGTCAGTTCTCGCAGTATAACGATCAGATTGACGAGAAACTGACAGTTACTAAGCGCTGTTGACTCTATGACTTCGCAATCTCTACTATATATATATATATATATATATATATATATATATATATATATATATATATATATATATACAATTATGTTTGACTTCATGTAACCGAAATAAAGAAAGATTGTTACATTACAACGATAATTTTATCGCAGCAAAATATGTAACCTTTCTCTAACTTTGGAAATAATCTTATTTCCAATCCAATTTACAACTGTCTCTGATAGTTCTTTGTGAAAAGTGTTTGTTATAACACTGACAGGATTTTTCAACTAAAAAAAAAATGTGACAAAGACGAGGACATATGTGATTGCTGTTTGGTGGTGAAAATGATAAATAATTGAATATTATTGATCAGCTGATTTTAATAAGTGTAACCAACCGGAAAAAACAAAAGGAAATTACCTCTAATATATTTTCTAATAGAAAAAAATCAATTAAGTGTTATGTGAATACAACCCAACACATCACTGCATGGACTCGAAACTATAAATAGTGAGTGACGCGATAAACGATTCAAGCGAGAACCAGTTACCAATAACCGTTACTTTATTTCTGTAAATATATACTGCAGTAAATCTTACATCTCTTTGTGTTATTTATTTCTGGTCATTCAAAGCCTCAGCATTAAGAAATGAAGATAATATAAGAAAGAGAAACTATTGCTTCAAATAATGTTTGATATAATTTTCTAACAGCTTCGGTGATAGATCATAACATAGACATAATATGCAGATACATTCATAGCGAAGATATCAAAAATCACGATACCGGCCATGGATTGACGACAGTTTCTGCATGTGCATGGAAAAGAAAAACTCTGTTAATGATACTAAATATCATTGAGAAAATACAACCTAGGATATTAGTAGCTACTTTTAATTGCAACCCTAGCGCAACAATATTTTCCTGCTACAGCCCTACTAATGTTAGTGAAGAAACTGAAACCAAAGGATCTATCCTCACCTTGTTCTTAGCACCCCGAAAAACAAAGTTCTC
Source organism: Sepioteuthis lessoniana (assembly GCA_963585895.1). Lineage (NCBI taxonomy): Eukaryota > Metazoa > Mollusca > Cephalopoda > Myopsida > Loliginidae > Sepioteuthis > Sepioteuthis lessoniana. The sequence goes on from OY757912.1 coordinate 101,829,793, forward strand.
GTCATCGGTAGAGACATGAATCCCCAAATTGGTAAAAACGTAAATGTTGTATATTGGCCTACGAGCCAGGCCGGGCTATCAAAATAGGAAATGTACTTATGTAAAAAAACAGGTGCCTCCAGTCGAGGAATAATCAGGATATTATAGCCTTGATCGTGGACACGTTGAATGAGTGCCAAATTGTGACGCCCACAAGAAAAAGGTGGGGGTTGGACTATTACATAACTTGGTGAAGACAGGAAGTCAGTTAGTTTGGAGACCGGACCAGTTGGAGGCAAGATGCGGTAGAGAAAGCCAGCACCCGACAGAAGGGGTCTCGGAACCCCGATTGAGAGTTTGGAGACCGGACCAGTTGGAGACAAGATGCTGCCCCGGTTGAGAAGCCCAGGAGAACGGGAAAGAGACGCTGATGGCCTAAAGAGTGGGGGTCAATATGGTGCAGTTCTGTTCGGTCCCCAACTCCCTCTCACACACAACCTTTTCAATAAAGTGAGAGGTATATTTTTCTAAAAGACTGTGTCGCTCGTCCTTATTGTGTTGTTATGTTTATGCATGCATCTGCATATGAGTATACAACATAAACCCCAAATACAACTTAAACCACTCGTCAAACAGAAATAGGGAACACCTGACATATTTCACGCTAGAAAATAGATTAACATGCCTCAATAGTAAATTTCAGAAATGGAAGGGAAAACTGTAGACCTACACCTAGGCAAATAATATTAAAGCACAGATAGACTACGTCTTTATGAATAAGAAATGGAATAATTTCACATTGAATTGCGAGGCACATTCCTCTTTCGAGGGTGTGCCCTTCGACCACTGAATCGTCACGCCAACACTAAGCCTACGAAGGAATGCGCCCCGAGCAATAGCCACTGTACACTATGACTGGTCCCTGCTTAACAACAGGGATATTTGAGATAAATATACGTTAACACAAAAAGAATTAATGCACTATAGGAGATATCAGAAACACTTACTCAGAATGACGAATATGAGAATTTCATCAGTGCCAACTTAAAAGCGGTCGCATAATGCATACCAATTAAATAAAGAGCAAAAACTAGAGTCTCATGAGAGACATTACCGGTAAGAAAGACGCGTGCAGACGTGAAAACAGTTTCAAAATGCAGTAGAAGGAACCCAACCAATATCAATGCCCGGAAACTTAAGAAGACACCAAATGAATTAGCTAACGTATACCTAAAAGAACAAACAGAATACATACAAAATCAGATCAATATGATTAGAGACTCAGTTGAAGATAGACAATCTAGGATAGAATGGCAAACGGTAAACAAAGCGAGCAGAAGGAAGAGCACTTCGAAAGCTAAACTGAAAGCTACCAGTCAAGAAGAATGAATACACCCGTGAAAAAAACATTTCGAGAATTTACTCGGCAATCTTCCAAAAGATACGCATGAACCAATCACAAAGATTATTAGGAATAAACTAAACATCAAACTAAAACAGTTTACGCAAGAACTCAACTCAGACCTAAGATAAATTAAGAATAGACAAGCAACAGTGCTTGATGAAATATTCGAAGAGTATGGAAGACCAGGTATTTTGACAACATATTGCTCTAATACGGTAATGCCGAGTTAGACGAACATGACATATGGGACCCTGCTGGAGAAGTAAGGACGAACTCATAAGTGACATACTCCAGCGGACCTCTTCACATGGACGAGCTAAGGCAGAACAACCAGTTGGAACCTATATACAACGGCTGTGTGCCGATACAGGATGTAGTTTGGAAGACCTCCCAGGAGCGAATGCCGATATAGACGGGTGGCGAGAGAGGATCAGAGAGATCTATATTGGCGGCACGACATGATTATGATAAAGTAACTATTCTCATTTAATTATGATCCTTTATTGAATACACTTATATAATTTTCAGTGTCTAATAATAATAATTATGATAATTATAATACCAAATGGTAAATGAAAATTGACCATACTACCTAATGTTATGTGAACAAACCGGAATCCACCCCGAACGATGAGACGCATAAAATTCTCTGGGATATTTAGATACTAACAGTGTAATAGTTAACAAAAAGATAGAGAAACTGCTGATTCGTGGATTTGCTATTCTGACGAGCCGCAGAATGAAAATCTGTGAAAACGGAAATAGAGACATGTAATTACACCTTGCCAGATAACCAAAAATAAAAACTATGAAACATGAATGGGACCCATTGTAATTGGTGTACTCAAAACAATCCCCAAAATTTAGCTAAAAAGGTTTGAAGAGTTGGAAATCAGAGGAAGAATGGGGACTATTCAAACTACATCATTGTTAAGCTCAGCCAGAATACCAAGAAAAGTATTGGAGACGTGAGGGGACTTGCTTTCACTCAGACTCCATTGATAGACTATCAACTAACGCTGGTGTGAAAAACTCGCAAGGAACAATGATAATGATTGTAAAGTGCTCACCAAACCCCGACCAAAAGACTAAACCTGGTGTGAATTAAGAAGAAAAACAAACTCGTCATCATGTGGGTTTTGTCGATCCACGTGTTCACAAAGTAAAAACAATATAAAGCAGACATCATCTGCAGCTGCCTATAATATAGACAACATCTGTGGACAAAAACATTGATACTACCATAGTCAACTAGAATTAAAATACCCGTAATGGACTGAAATTTGTCTCAATATGTGTGAGAAAAAACTCCGTTAATTCCACCATTAGAGATATAGGATAGCTTCCCAGCCCTCATGCCTTAAAATCAATAAAAACATCGAAAAAATCCAATCGACAATTATTAAATCGCAAATTTTGCGTAACAATCGTTTCTTGTAACGATCCTATCAATGAAAGTGATAAAACGTATATCTTCCTCATCTTGCCTTGTCTGATACATTCCCGAACACAATGTTCTGATGATCGGTGGAGACATCGAGGCTCAAAAGGAAAAAGACGTGACTAATAAATATGGTCTTCCGATCATAAAATAGTCTCTGCAAACGTTTCCGTGTGTCAACTCAGAAATAAGAAACAAACTGGTTAAGCCTCACAATATGACTTGGCTTCACTTGCCAAAAGTGATATAAGCATTCATTAAACTGAAATTGTAAGAAATAAGTTTGATACTCTTCAGGGGACATCTGAATGACAGACTCCGATAAATGAATATGAAAACTTTATTACCACTAATATACCAGCAGCGATAAAGTCTATAACAACTAAACTAAGAACCAAGTGAAGAGTTTTTTGGTAGTCAATAGAATTAGGGAAAAAACAGATATCATAAAAACATTATTACTTAATAAAAGAAACCCAACAAATTCCAACTCATAAGGAACATAAGAAATCCCAGCTACAACTAACCAATACTTAATGAACTGTTAGATTATATTCAATAAAAGAAAGATAAAAATCAGAAATTCAGTAAAAAATAGACAATCACAATTCGAATAGCAGACAGTAAAGATGACTAAGGCTGAAAAAACAAAAGCTGCCAGCCTAGTAGAAAGACTTCAGAAGTAGAAAGAACATTTCAAGGATCAGCACTGAAGCCCTCGAGAAATCACTGATAAACCAAATGAAAAAAATGATTAATTGCCGACTAGACAGGAGACTTAGACGCTATACGGAGGAAGAACTTGACGCAGTAGTAAAAAAAATCAAAAGCAGATATCCCCTGAAGTATGGAAGACAATAAAATTTGACTCTAGACTTCTACGATTATTCACTACAACCTATAAACAAACCGCAATAGAGGAGTGGTTGAAAAAATTGCATCCTCTTCTTCCTTAAGAAATGAATCCTCGGAATCAAAAAAAAAAAATCCAGACACATACCCATTATAAATATAGCTGCATAGATTTATTATGCCTTGTTTCTCAATCATATCAAACCCTGATTTGTAAAACTTCTTAGGAAAAATCTGAATGGTTTTAGAGAAATCGATCCACAACTTTTAATAGTCTAAGTATTCGTAGAAGTCAAGGTGTACGGGGGAAAATAATTATAAAAAAAAATCTTTTGTTTGTAGATTTCTCCTGAGGAAAAAGAGCTAATGCTATAGCATATGACCTTAAAGAAACAGTTACTCACCTGATAGTGACAATTATTATTTTTTGGCATAGCAACTGTAATCTTGCAAGGAAATACATTAGTACCCTATATGTTAATAATCTACCTAGATTATTTACTGCGAACGTCAATAGATCTAAGGAAAATGTTATCAAATTGAAATATGCCAGAAGCAGGCTATATTCCTCTGAAATTATGAGAGATACAGACAAGGCAGATGATCGAGCACTGATCACAAATACACTATCCCAAGCCGAATCACAGCTTCCTAACCTGGAAAGGGCTGCAGGAGCCTTTGGTCTCTATGTAAACGTGAATAAAACAAAGTTTATGTTTTTTCAGAAAGAAAAAACAATCTCCACTTGAAGTAGCCTGCTTCTGAAATTAGAGCAGCAGTTCAGATACCTCAGTAGCAAAATCTCATCTAATGAAAGTGATATCAAAATTTGCCAGGCAAAAGGCTGGACTGGAATTGATAGGTTAATGATCATTAGAAAATTTTATCTTTCTTATGAAATTACATATGGTTTCTTCAAAGTTGTGGCTGTGCCATTTACACCTATCTGGATGCGTCACCTAGACGATAACGAAACGGTACGAGAAAAAAAATGTACATGAGAGCTATTCAAGAATGATACGTTTTTTATAAGAAATGCTAAAATCAATAACCCACAACTGCAGCTATAAGGCCAGTTACCTCCCATCATATACAGACCATCCAAGTTAGATGAACAAATTGGAAAAGTAAGGATGATCCCATAAGCAACGTTCTCCTGCCGACTCTTACATTTGACCTGCAGGTATTTGGCGGCAAGCAAAAATTTATATGAAATCTATATGGACATTGAGTGCAGTCGAGAGAATCTTCCAAAAGTGATGGATTATAGGGACTGAGGGTGACAGACAGACAGATAGAGAGTATCATTGAAGATTCCGTGCCATCAGCATGACATGACTTATTCGTCGAAAACACATGTGGCGCAAAATCTGCATTGTTTCGGAACACAGAACTTCTTGAGACCCTGTAAAAATAAACACTACTTAGCTGTACAGGCAACCAAGTTCTTCGTGCCAAATAAATAAAGTAAAAAATCCAAACACATTTCAATCATATAGCCAGCAGCTTTCGACAAACAGGGCAAACAATATCTTTGATATATCAATCTCGATCTTGCCATAATGAAATACAATATCAGCAAACAACTCGAAAACCTAAAATGTCACCTGCACCCGTCAGATTCTCTCGGTCTTATAACGACTATAACTCTTCAGAGAAAAACCCTTTGTAAGTTCTTTGTTTTGCCATTTTTTGATACGAAATAAACGATATTGTTTCTCTAGAAAAGATGATTTGCTTGCAATTATTCATTATGAAAGGTTTGAGAGTGATGTTTTTATCCCGTAGATATATTCAAAAAATTGAGACACCTAATATCAATATTTTTAAACACTTCCTGCTATTATAAACAACTTATTAGATAGTACAACAACGATGACGATAACAACAAAAACAACAACAATAATAATAATAATAGAAACTATATATATATATATATATATATATATATATATATATTGTATCGTGGAAAAGATACACAGTGAAATAGAGTTAATTATTTATTAACTCAAGTGGTACAGTCCGACTAGTATTATAAGTTTCGCGCTGTTGGTTTTCCGTCCGAAGTTGGTCTTACTACTGACCGACGTCCTTCAGAGCTGTCTCTCTGCTTTTACTTTCTGATTTTTCTTCCCTCGCGCTTACGAGACACTGTGTCTTTTAAACTTCCTCGATACCAGAAGTCATGTGGTACGAGCCAATATACAGCAATATATATATATATATATATATATATATATATATATATATATATATATATATATATATATTGCTTCTATTGTAATAAATCATTATATGTTATAAGAATATAATTACATATAAATATTATGATCTTTATGTTATTACAATATATTATTTATATTCATATAAATATAATCAATATATAATGTAAGATATGTATGATATTTATAACGTATTTATAACATTAATAGTTTTCTAAACCACCTTAATACCCAGAATAAAACGACTAATATACTATACAGCAAATCAAAAATACACACACACAGACACACAAACAGCCAGAGCAAACGAACCAAAAAGCTATATGACATATCAAATTTCAAACACTCATTAAGATAAGAGAAAATGAACATAGAAGGGAAGATACATAACACACTCTTACAAAGAGAAAGAAAAAAAGAAAAAGAAGAGAAAGATGGATCTAACCCCCTACAAAGAAATCTATCACGAAATTAAAAGAAACAACAAACTCATCAACACAGTGATCCCTATATAAACCGAATACCACATCTGAAAAATCATTTAAAATTCTCTGATGAAAACCAAAAACTTGAAACCTGTGTAAGAACAAAAGGAGTATTTTTAAAAATTTAATTGCACTTTCCAACTATTACCCTTGAAAAAGATATGACCCCCTCATGCCCACCATATATTGGTTAAAAATGTCCATAATGTTCTTGTATATGGATGCTTTTCGCATGTTGATACGTTTTTTGGTAAAGAAAGTAATATGATATTTCTTCCTTAAAATGGAGAAACTGAAAGTTAATACCCGACATGGAATAGTGTAGGAGTCTAACAATAAAATCGAAATCGCTTCAAAAAATTTCTAGGCTATATGACCAACGTATCATTATTGACCGCCAAGTTCGAAACTCGTTATCGAAATTTCTTCCTGGCGATACGGTATCGAGGCATAACACCAGACATGGATACTGATCAGACATTCATTAAGATGAATAAAAATAATTAGTTTGGTTTGGTTTGGTTTGGTTTAATGGCACATAAACCATTGTCACTTACTTAATACCAAATCCATTTACCCATATAAAGATCTCTATTTCAAACAATTCAGTTTAGCATGAGTACAGATTTTTGCTAAGACATGGTTAAATTTCAAAACAGTTCTGTTTCAAACAATTCCCTTTAGCATAGGTACACGGTTTAACTGTCAAAACTAGTGCTATTTCAAGCAATTCAGTTTAGCATAAGTACACAGTTGAGTTCTATTTGACCCATAGATAAGACCCTATCAGGTGCTACCTCTCGGAGCCAAAGTGGACCAGGGAGCGTCGGCAATGAAGGGATACTCTGCATTCCCCAAAACTCCAGCATTACTGGAGCCTCACCATCAGATTGTTAAGTGTTATATGTAGGGCACTCGTTGGGGAACTCTTCCCCCTCAGCAAACATGCAGTCAGTGTATTCTGCAGTCATAGCTGACTCGGCCAAAAAGAATTAGTATAATGGAATCCGCGCAAAATCACACAAGAATTAGCACTTGATCTCAGCAAATTCCACTGCTGCAACATGAAAAATATACCAGTCTCTTCAAATGGATAAAGTTTTTGCTTCTTCATGGTTCCTGAAGACCAAATTCAGCAAAAATCACGCAGGAAAAAATAATGAATTAAAGGTGACCGAGTTTACCCTATCCACCATATTTAACAGATCTTACATCTAGTGATAGTCAACTTTTTGGTTCTCTAAAAACTTCTCTGAAAGACAGAAAACGTTTTCAAGAAGTTCAGGATAAAACGCCTTTTTAGTATATTGCTTGAGTTTCAAACCAGGTGAATTTTACTTGAAAGGAATCAACAAGCTACTTGGTAAATGGCAAAAAGTGTTTCAAAATAACGGTGTGTATAAGTAAAGTAAAGCTGGTGATTGTAGTAGAGGGCGACCAGAAGGCTTCCTTTTACACCGATGGCTATGGGGAGGGCGTTACTTCTTTCGCTGGATTGCTCCTCTTTACCCTTGATACGTACCCTATATTGCTGAGTGTTAAGTAAGGAGGTATCAAGTACTATTTTTAAAGTCTTTGGTATGACATGACCTGTGATTGAACCCAGGTCTCCCGGGTGATTGGCGAACACTCTGCCCATTAGGACAATGAGCCGGTTAACGGTGTATATACAATTGATTTATATTAATTCTTTGTTAAATCTTCATGAATGAATTATATTTTAGTAAAATTGACATTTTATGACTCAACCCAAATGTGTAAGACATCCAAAAAGAGCCACCTGGATATGAAACCAAACAATTTGATGGTGAGGCTCCAACTCTGGAGTTCTCCTTCATTTCAATTGCTCTCAGGTCCGCTTTGGACCGAAGTGGTAAGTACTATCTATGGGTCTAATAGAATTACTTAATATTTAAAGTGGATACAATAAATGACTTATGTTAAATAAAATTGTAAGAAATAGAAGTGATCATTTAATTTTGTATAGATAAATGTGTGATGTTGACTGAATGTTTTGTGATACATAGCAACATTTGAACCAAGTTTACTGTGAGCCAACGAATAAGTAATGTTGTATAGAATTGTGCTGAACAGCAATGCTTGAAACTCTTAAACTGTGTGGCTAAATTGAATAGTTAATGTTACATAGTAATCTTTGAAAACATTTAACAAAAAAACTCCTATGTTAAATAGCAATATTTAAAACTAGTTAAGTGAGGGCAAATGGATGATTAATACTATATAAAACAATTCGTGTTTGAATTTAAAACCATTTACTATGAGAAAACAATAATAATAATAATAAAATAATACTTGTGTACAAACATTTTAGATGTGACACATTAAAAAAAGATTACCTATAAACAATTGATTACAATTCATATGTATAAACATTTAACTCTATGCAAGAAAATGATCTCTGTCACGTTTATAAATGTTATCAGTAAACATGCGTCTACAAATTATATATATATATATATATATATATATATATATATATATATATATATATATATATATATAAAGAGTTATGTTATTTACTAAACTGCAATGGTTGATATGCCTTAAAACCCGACACAACTAAACCAAATTAATATATATATGTATATTAAATTATATATATATATATATATATATATATATATATATATATATATATATATATGCGCGTGTGTGTGTGTGACGTTTGTTTTAAAAGTAACGGGACAGGTGTAATAAACAATTTACCTCTATTCCAAACAACTAGCGACATATTTTCGTTTCAGTTCTTGGTAGTCTCTTCTTAAATCTCCTAGATTGCTTTTTGGGTTAGGGCAAACTTTGAGACCAAGTTTAAACAAATCAATTTGATTATTGTCATATCTTGATAGATTAATTATTTTGGGTTTTATGTTTTAGGTCATATTCGATATATTACCAAGACCTGTCATTTTGTTTTAATAGTGTTGGCAAAAATATGGTTTCTTTTTTATTGTGTTTTATTGTTTCTAGGGTGATGTGTATTGCCTATAAAAGTTTCTTATCTTAAGGTTGTTATCCTCAGGGTAATCACTGTAGTTTTTTCCTTTGTTGTGAGGTGCTATGTAGAGAATTTATTCTATCTATCCTGCATTTGTACGTACGATTGCTAGTTGGATCATGTTTTGTGTGTACTGTTATATATGGGGATTATTTTTCTTTGTCTGGAATGGTCTCTGTGTGTTTGTGTGTGTGTTATGTGTTTTTATTATTCCATCAGCTGTGTGGATATATATGTGTGTGGTAGTGTGTACGCTGATGTTTTTCTCAATTGCATAGATCCATTTGTGGGTAATGATGCTGTATATTTTTGTTGTTGTGTAGAATGTGTGAATTTGTTTTGTAATGTTTTTGTGTATGTTCTTTGAGTGTGTGTGTGTGTGTGTGTGTGTGTGTGTGTGTGTGTGTGTGTGTGTGTGTGTTTCTATATTTCACTTTTTTTCCTTTCCTCTATATTTTTTTCTTTTTTGGAGGGTAGATTGCTTAACTATGTAGGTTTTCTGTCCAAGCTTTCTTTTAAAAAATGTTTTCCTCCTTTTTACATTTTTCCCACTGTTCTGATTGGAATTTTTTATTACCGTGAGGCAAAGTTCTTAAGATTGTGTTGATAGTTCAGTGTCTACTTCTAGATAATTTTGTTTCGTAATGTGTTGCTCTGTTATCAAGTATTTCTACTTGAGATTTTAATTTTAAAAGGTTTACATTTCTTTTATTTTTTTCTACTGAATTCTGTCATGTGGTGTGATATTTTCCTTAAATTTTCTTAGGATAAAGATTTCTTCCATTTTTATGAGATCTCTGTAAATTGTAAATGTTTTTCTTTTGCTTTTTAATAGCATTTAAGGAAGAGAAAGAACAAGAAAGTCATTGACAAAACGAATAAAAGTCTTCACCAACAATCAAATTCAATGGGACATTAACAGACATAAAACCAAGAGTTAAACAAAATTAAAACATTCAATCAAAACAAACTTTACTGTGAAAGAAACTGAACATTGAAAGCATAACAGTCAAATATCAGAACAGGACAAAAATATATAAAACACGTGTAGCGCAGAATGTACACAACTAGGAAAGGCACAGGTAGATACAAACTTGCCTAATTGCGGGAAACTATCAAACACCTAATGTACAAGGACAACATCTAATTGTCTGCCAAAAGGAAAATGAATTGGGAACCTTGATTCAGGCAGTGAGAATATACAATCAATACATAGGGATGAAATTCGGCGAGGAAAAATGTGCCATGCTAATAATGAGAAGTTGGAAACAACACATCACGGAAGGAATAGAACTACCAAACAAGGAAAAAAATCAGAAAAATAAAATTAAAAATAATTGAGAATATTAGAAGTGGACACTATTAAATAAGTTGAGATGAAGGAAAAAAATTTAAAAAGAGTATCTCAGGAGAACAAAGAAAATCCTGGACACTAAACTAAATAGCAGAAATATCATCAAAGGAAGAAACGCATGGGATATCTTCTTTATAAGATACTTAAGACTATTCATTAAGTGGACGAGGGAAGAACTAAAACAAATAGACCAGAGAATTAGAAAACTCATGACGATGAAAAAGGCCTTACATCCCAGTGATGACATAGAAAGATTGTACGAGTCAAGAAAAAAAAGGAGGAAGATGACTCGACTGCATTGAAGATAGCGTCGATGCATGGATACCAATACTGGAAGACTATATCAAAAATGCAGACCAAGACTGATTACGGCGACCAGAAACAATACAGACCACACCAGCATAAAAAGAACAAAAATAAGCAGAAAACGAGGAAATGGGGAAAAAAGCATTTTGCGGATATTTCAAGCGATAAAGAAGTGAAATCTCACAGGAGAATACTTGAATATGGCTAGGAAAGAGAACCTTTAAAAGAAAAAGTGAATCTCTTATTATAGCAGCTCAAAACAACGCCTTAAAAACTATGTCAAAGCAAAAATAGAGATGATGTATCAAGATAGTTAACGTAGGTTATGTGGTGATAGAGATGAAACGAACATTCACATAATAAGCGAATATAGTAAGTTAGAGCAAAAAAAAAAGTGTAAGACTAGAAACGACTGGGTGTGGAAGGTGATCGACTTGGAATTTTTCAAGAAGTTTAAATTTGATCATTCAAACAAATAGTATATGCACAACCCGGACGACATCCTGGAAAATAAGATGCACAAACATCTTTGGGATTTTGAGATACAAACGGATTACCTAATCTCGGCCAGAACTCATGATAATCAACAAAACAAAAGAAAACCTATCAAAGTGGACTTTGGCGTTTCGCCTGATCACAGGGTAAAACTGAAAGAAAGCGAAAAGAGAGATAAGTACCGAGATCTTGTGAAGTGTAACACCGATTGTGATTGGTACACAGGGTACAGCCCCGAAAGGATTTGTACTGGCACTGGAAGACTGGGAAATAAGAGGAGAAGTGGAGACGCTCAAAACTACAGTATGGTTGAAATCGGCCAGAATTACCGAGAAGAGTCCAAGAGATTTGGTGAGACTTACTGTCACTCAAAGTCCAAGGAGAAACCATTTCTTTCTAACTCTGGTCGAAAAAGAACTCTCTAGGAATAAAGCAATAATAAACTAAATACCAAAATTGAAATCATACGTGGAACTTATTTCATTATATATATGGACTCTTGTCACGACTAATACATGATACTGATATTATGGGAGATTATCCCGGCACATATCTAATGCATGGTTTACTAACTTATTTGGGAAACTAACGTTCGCAGCGACCCTCCAAAGCGCCAAAACCGTCGATCGGTAATAATGGAATAGTCATATATGTAGCGGGAATCGATTAGGAAATCAGAAAACTTTCTATCTCTGATACAAATAAGTAAATATTTTATTCATTTTTCTACTACCATCTATATTCGCGTGATTCATTTTATGTAATCATTACATCTAATGACACGTTTAATATTTATTTTGTCACCGGTGATAGTTGCAAAGATATATCATGAGAAAAAAAAATTTGCCTTCGGCTGTCGGAAAATAACTCGAGAGAAATTACTTTCGTTCTTCAACTTTTGTTAAGATAATGTGCCAGAAATTTGGATATGATCAAGCTATTAAAAGATATCTTACGATGAATGCTATTTTTATGCGCCAGCTGGTGAGATGTTTTCTGCGAGAAATTTCTTTTTTCACGGAATAAGAGTTATTGAATTAAGATTCAAGACAATTCCTTTCAAGGAGATAACTACAGTTAAAATGGATTGTCAGGGAACGATTGACGGGATGTATTGGCTCATATGACGTTATAAGGTTTTATTAGCAGTCTAAATAGCAATCAATTTTGTTTTTGTTTACTCTTGGCATATAGAATTACGCAATACACATTAAAGTTAATCACTAGATTAAATTAAAATAAATAATTTCCAAAGGATAAATGATAGATTTATTGATTTAAACGGCATGTCAACCTGCCTCAGACCATTTTATTCTCTACCTTAATGGTTTGCTTTGGTTGATTTGAAATTGTGGGTTATTTAATTCCAACACTTATTTATACATATATATTAAATGTATAAGATTTGTAAATACAAATTGTAGAAAACATTCTTAAACGAACTTGATCTCTTTTTTGTTCATACTTATATGGTTTCAAATATTGCCATATAACAGTCACTGTTTATCAGTTATTTGTTTGCACACAGTTTGTCATATTTGACCCATAAATTACACCCTATCAGATATTACCGGTCCGGTCAGATTATACCTGGGTGCTATGGTAATGAAGGGGTACTCCACATTCCTCAAATTTCTGTGGCTGGAGCCTCGACATCAGATGGTTTCATATCCTATCAAGGACATTCGTTAGTGGGGCAGAGATGCAATCTATGCATTTGATATATTCTACAGTTCTAGCCGACTGGGATGTCGAGCTTAGGGAATAGTGATCATTGTAAATAGATATATAATTTTTTTAGTTTTTTTTTAAATTCTTTTTCTTAAGGTCCTATCGAATACGAATATTTTTAAGCATATATATTTAATCCACAGAGCAATAACATATTCAACCACTTCCAGTCAAAGTGAACCTGATACTAATGGCAATAGAGGAGTAATCCACATTTCACAGTTACTAAGAATTTGAACACCACCAGCAGATGAAGTTTAGTGTCATACACTGAACACCCACTTTTATTACGGAGAGAGAGCTCCTCACTACTGCAGGAAACATTGGGTGTATTCTAAGCCTCACTGACAAAGCAATTCTATGGATACTGTTTACAAATTTAAAGCATTTATTTGTCCAATAAAGTAAAGTTAGCGACCGTTGTCGAGGCCGACTTGGAGACTCTTTTTTCAATAGCTACAACACGGAGGTGTAGGGAAGGGAGGTACGTCTTTCCCTGTATTGTTCCACTTTACCCTCGATACATACCTTATAATGCAAAGTATTAAGCAAGGAGGCATCAAGTACCATTTTCGAGCTTTTGGTATGACTCGACCTGGGATAGAACTCCAGTTTCCCGGGCCATTGGCGAACACACAAACCATTGTGCCAATTGGCCGAGAAACACAAAATGCAAGATTTTATTTTATTTCAGCCAAATTGTTTTAAATTTTATTTATTATTGATTCATGTCAGAAGTCTTTGATATTGTATATTAATATCGAAAGTAAAAAAGATTGCAGATAAATAATATCATCAAACTATAATCTTGTTGAGCTGAATTATTTTCCTATGATCATACATTTTTTCAATAGCGATTTATCTTATTGTATTTACGTTGGATTGTGAAATTATTTCATTAGGAATTACGTATTATCAGTTTTTGCATTGCAAAATGTTATAGTTTAGCTGACAAAGTATAAACATTTAGAAAATGAATTAATAAACAGGAATAAGTGTATACGTTAAAAAAATGGTTCAGTTAGATTTAATCTGCTTTTACAGAGACTTCTTAAAAATGTAAAATTGTAAGAACATTTACTGAGGATAAAATACCTACTTCATCAAAAAGGCCTGCAACGAATAGAAGACAATTTGACAGAGTTTAAAAACTCTTCCAGGAAGCTAAGTATAACAAGATCATCATCATCATCATGTCGTGCTGCCAGCACGGGTGTCCCAGACTCTCTCTCGCCATTTCTCCCTATCGTTCATCGCCTCTGACAGGTATTCAGGGCTACATCCCGTATCCTCACATTGCTGCTGTATGTATGCTCGAGTTGGTCGTCCTGCTTTTGCTCGGCCATACGTTGGGGTCGATCGGAGTACATCACTTATGAGCTCGTCTGGTTCGTCTAACTTGTATAGTTTTCACGATGGGAGGCCGGTGGCCGTATAGTTGGTGCCTTGTGGGGTGTTGCCGCCAGGACTTGTTCACATTTGATAATTACGGTGAAATCACGCAGAAGGCACCGGTTTCAGAGGAATCACTGAAGTTAAGCATTAATGACCCTGTTTGATCATTAGACAGCTGAGTAATAATGTAACAGCAGATACCATAAACAACCTGAAACATGTGTGCCATATCAAACCATGGCTTAATATATAAAAACGTCATACATATCATATAGCACCCCAAACTGGGGCCCCGCCAAGTTCCCATGCAATGACCATTGAAAGGGTAATAGAGGATATCACCGCACCTCAGAAATGAATGTTGAAATAGGGTGTTCCGTGAACCCCAATATATGACGACAGATTTTGTAATTTTCTTAATTTTTCGCTTTTGGTGGCTGGGGTTGGATGAGACAACCGTTTACTTCAACGGAGAACGAAGAACGAATCAACTATACGAGAAAAGTACTGTTCTTAGAAGAACGAAGAAGCTAGCCTTCGCATTCTAGCTTTTATTCATTTTTCCTGAATCCAAAGCTCCTGACACTGGACCGATTGAATAAAAGTTGTAAAACTAAAGACAAGTTACGTTTTAATGTTTACCCTCCACATCCGACAATTAGCTATCACCAATAAATATTCGTTAATAATTACGCTTAATTGTTTTAATAAAAGCAAAGCAAACAACTTCTTTTTTTGGCAGAACAAACACGTTGTTTTTATTATTCGAATTGGGACACCCAAAATAATTATGTTTTTTAAATAAGAAACTAATACTCAATGTTAGTTGATTAACCTATTCACAGATAATGAAATTTATTTTGTTCAATACGAAATAAATCAGATTCAATTGTGAAGGGAAAAAGTCTTTCAATTTTGTAATATGTGCCTGTCCTATGAAAAGGAAAAGTCATCAAACAGAATACGGCTAATTATAAAAGTGCCGTCATAGATTCATTTGTCTTGCTAATTGTACATCGTCTTTTCAGAGTGTTAGACACTTAAGTATATGAATCAGCATCGATTTATTTTCAGTCAACGAAGAATTGTATTTATGTGAAAATCTGAAGACAGATTTCTTACATTGGGAAAATCTAGTCAAAGAGTTATTTAAAGAGAACTCACCTTTTACTTACAACGCTGGATCAGCCGCTTTCTATATTTTCAGTTAAATTAGTTGGCATTTTTTTATAGACAGAAATAATAATAATAATAATAATAATAATAATAATAATAATAATAATAATGTCACTCAGACTCCAGTGAAAATCTATGAGCTAACGATGATGCGAAAAACTCTGAGTAAATAATAATAATAATAATAATAATAATAATAATAATAATAATGTCACTCAGACTCCAGTGAAAATCTATGAGCTAACGATGATGCGAAAAACTCTGAGTAAATAATAATAATAATAATAATAATAATAATAATAATAATAATAATAATAATAATAATTATAGAAAACTACTCGAGACAAAACTCAATAGCAGAAATCTTATAAAATGAATAAATACCAGGGCTGTACCACTCGTTAGATATTCCAGACCCCTTCTCAAGTGGACCAGAGACAAACTTAAACAAATGGACCAAAGAACTGGAAAACTAATGACAATGCATAAGGCTTTACATCCAAGAAATGACGTTGACAGACTATATGTTTCAAGAAAAGTGGGAAAAAGAGGACTTGCCAGCATTGAAGACAGCGTTGACGCATCGATACAACGACTCGAAGACTATATACAAATATACGAAGGAGGACTCATTACAGCCACCAGGATGAACACGATGAACAACAAAATGACAATAACCACGAAACTAAAATGGGGAGGAAAACAACTCTATGGGCGGTTTAAACGACTAATAAACAACATCTCATACGAAAAAACCTGGACATACGAAAAAAAAGGAAACTTTAAGAGAGAAACAGAATTTCTTCTAATAGCAGTTCAAGACAACGCCGTAAGAACCAGTCATATCAAAGCGAGAATCGAAAAGACTCAACAAAATAGCAAATATAGGCTATGTGGTGACAGAGAGGAAACCATCAATCACATAAGTGAATGCAGCAAATTAGCGCAGAAGGAATATAAGACTAGACATGTGCTAGAAATTTAAATTTGACCATACAAACAAGTGGTATATGAACAACCCATCACCTGTCCGAGAAAATGACACACATAAACCCCCATTGGACTTCGGCATACACACGAATCACCATGGTACTTTAATATAAAAACGGATAAACTAATCCCGGCAAGAAGACCAGAACTCATAATAATCAACAAAACAAAGAGAATTTGCTAAATTATCGACTTTGCTGTCCCAGTGGACCACAGAATAAATCTGAAGGAAAGTGAAAAGAAGGATAAGTACATCGACCTTGCTAGAGAATTGAAAAAGCTGTGGAACATGAAAGTAACGATTGTACCAATTGTGATTGGTGCGTTAGGCACAATAACTAAAGGATTATTGAAAGGCCTGGAGGACTTAGATGTTAACGGACAGGTAGATACTATCGAAACGACAGCATTGCTGAGAACGGCCATAATCCTGAGACGAGTTTTGGAGACATTAGGAGACTTGCTGTCACTCAGACTCCAGTGAAAAACCATCAGCTAACACTGATGTGAAAAACTCTGATGAATGATAATAATAATAATAATAATAATCTTCTGGACTGCCTTTAGTGTAATGTACGTCCCTGCTGATTGGCGAACACGGGTGCGTCCATGTATAACAGACGATAAGATAACGATAGATGGGCGTTTTTATTTCTCCAGCATGCCTTGTTCGTTTTACATGAATAATTTATACGATTGGAAGTGAGTAGCCGCACATCAACAGTTTTATTTCAGCCTAGGTGTATTAGTGCAGAGCTGTGTTAATACATGGGGTTAAATGTATGTATATGGACCGAAAAGGTGTATAAATGTTTGAATAAAACACTGATTTACCAACTTAAATAAGTTTATTTTTTTGAATTACGGGAAAGAAAGAAGTTACGAAGTTTTTCTTGTAAGAAAATATAGTATTGTTTAGAGCGAAAATGTTATAAAAGAGAAAAGTTTATGTTACAGTTAATATTGAGTTAATATATTTTTGGGACATAAAAGTTCTTTGATTATGTCACTATTAGAGAGAGAGAAAGTATATTAATATACTTAAGTGTAAGCCGTATGTATTAAAAATTTTTCACCAGTAAGCAAATGATGTAATGCTTATACGAATAAATCTATGTTGACAATGTTTTAATCAAATTTACAATTATTAAACGATGTTGAAATTCAATGGATTCTTGAAGAAACAGATTGTTAAATTTTCACTCAAAATATATAAAGTCAAAAGTTTTAGTTAGTTACAGAATGAATGTATAAAGTTACTGTATAATTTACTATTGTATTGCTTATTCATAAGATTGGGGCAGGCTCAAATTTAGGCGAAATAGGTGATGAACTTTCTATAGTTCTTATTGGTTAGAATATTATTAAACAATCTCGGAAGGAAAATATTTCTCTAATTATTTTGGATTTTGATAGTACAACTATTTCGTGGCAAGTCAAATATCGTTGAGTGCAAATCATAAGGAATTTTTTTAGCGAAGGCGTACACACCGATTGGTCAAGAAAAAATACAGATAAAAAAATAACTGCTCCCGAGCGTATTTTTCTACAAAAGATACCACGTTATTTTTTTAGTATGGAAATCAGTTCATTTTTCCATCTTTATGTATGAATCTGATTCTGTCAGTATGGTTGTGAGTTGACCATTATTATCTGGCTCTCACACTATCCATCTAAATCATCAAACACTCTTAGAAGGTCTTCTAGGCCGCATCTAGAGTCCACACAGATCTGACTTAAGTAAGTTTTTACCGGTCGGCCAACACTGCCGCGTCCATGTGCTGGTGTCCATAAAAAGACGCCGACAATGATTTCTTCCTTGCTTCTCCAGTAGTGTTGCGCAAGCATTGTTCGTCTAATTTGTGAGATGAGGAGTAGCCGTACAGTTGAACTTTTGTGTGGGTTGCTTCCAGGATTTGTTCAAGACAGCACGTAGCATTCTTGTATAGATTCCATCTAATTTTTTCTTTATGCGTTTTGTTAGCGTCAATGCAGTGCATCCAAATTGCCGTATGGGTACATCTACAGCTAGGAAGAAATCCTGTTTTTTTTTATCGGATGAAACAGACTTCCATGTGATTGATAACCTGTCTCTAGCATCCCATGCCTTCGCTATGCATATCTTGACATCACTTTCGCTTGATGAGATGATACTGCCGACTCATGTGCATTGGTATACTAATTTTAGAACAGAGTGGAGATGGGCCCTTTTGGTTCAAAATATTTATACGCTGTTTTATTTGAATTCACATAAGTTGTAGATATATATATTTATCTAGGCGTCTTGGTGTATCTATGTGAAAGTGTGTGTCACTAGGGACCTTTGATAACTTAATACATTTGATTAGATACATTTGTATGCATGTATACGCATTGTCATGCGTAATTTGAGCCGGGAAAACTGAGAAGAACGTGATAATGTGGGTCTGATTTCGTTATCTAAAGTGAATTAATTGAAAGGAAAACGATTTAGCAAATAGCGAAAAGGGTTAAAATGCACTTTCCTTTGAAAGATTAGCATATTTTCCAAATCAGGGTCTGAAAATTTTAAAAGTGTCAAAATTTTATTATCATTTTTTTTTTTCTGGGGATTTTTTCGTTTACAGTAGAATTGTGACAATGCTGTTTCGGCGAATAGGTCAAAAGGGTAGATATGATAATTTGAAAAGCCAGGTGCAGAGTGAAAATCAAAAATTAAAAATAGCCTGGGAAATATTTTCAACGTTTGAGAAAAAATACGTAGACGTTTTTCGCAGGCCTTGGGAAAAAGATAGGTAATCCTGAACGTGAGTGTTTTCCTTAATTAAATATTACCTGATAACATATGACAAATCCCTTAAGAAAATTTGGGCTTCGATAAAATAGAGAATAATTTGAAACTTTACGAAGGAATGAAATATATATATATATGATCCGTAATTTGGAAAGTATTATTTCGCTATTTGACATTGGAATAACACGTGATAAAATCTTAGGTTTTTACGTACAAAAATATATTTAAAAAAAAGTGAAATGCGACGGACTCATTGGTGTACAACAAAACAATTTAGTTTATTTACAACAGGCAAAGAGACATGTGTCTAATGACCAGGAACAAAGCTGTTTTAACTCTGTGGGCACCCATCAATTGTACATCAATGTGTCATGGTCATATTCAAGTTTCTGTTTATGTCCGACAGATCTATAGGTTGAGTTGGAGTTTATGCAGGGACAGGAAAAATCCCCGACACTTAATTTGGATAGAGGTTTTTTTTTTTTTTTTTTTTTGGCGTTGATGAGAATTGTTGAGTTCCGAACTGACCCATGCCCACCACAGGCTGGAAGCTTGATAGCATATGATCAGAGTGTTTTCACGTATCGGCGTGCTATTCTCCATTTTCTGCTGGAGTATATACCACTTGAAAATACCTCTAGAATCAAGAGACAGCAATTACACAAGAATGTTGCGAGCAATATTAAACAAGACCTGGCGGCAACGCCCCACAAAGCAGCAACTATACGGCCACCTGCCTTCCATCACGAAAACTATCAAAGATAGACGAACCAGACATGCAGGAAACTGCTGGAGAAGCAAGGACGAGATCATAAGTGATGTAATCCTATGGACCCCCGCGTATGGCCGAGTAAAAGCAGGACGACCAGCTCGAACATACATACAGCAGCTATGTAAGGATACGGGATGTAGCCCTGAAGACCAGCCACAGTCGATGAACGATAGGGAGAAGTGGCGAGAGAGGGTCAGGGATATCCATGCTAGTGGCACGATATGATGATGATGATGATAAAACGCCGATCCTTAAATTAATACTTTTTTACGTCTTTTTATTGAGTGAAAAGTTTGTTGACAAACGGAAGTTATGAAGTATTTTCTTGTAAGAAAAGACAATATCAGTCGGGGCGTAAATATTTTAGGAGAAAAATTGAAGATTCCTGCAAGCAATGGAGCAGTTGTAGTCGACCTGAATCTAAATTGACGTATTTTGTCTGTAAAATATCTTTGTATCTGTGTATAACTGTATAATGGGAGACCTATGTCGTGACGTTAAAATAAGTACGTAAGCAAAATATAAAAAATCAGCCAGAGAGATAATTTTGTATTAATATTCGTAATGTCCCTAGCATTCCATGCCTTCGCTATGCATATCTTGGCATCACTTTCGCTTGATGAGATGTTACTGCCGACGCATGTGCATTGGTAAACTAATTTTAGAACAGAGTGAAGATAGCCCCTTTTTGTTCAAAATATATATACGCTGTTTTATTTGAATTCACATAAGTTGTAGATATATATGGATATAGTTTTTTTCTTTTTTTGGCGTTGATGAGAAACGTAGAGTTCCGAGCTGACACATGCCCACCACTCGCTGGAAGCATGATTGCATACGAGCAGAGTGTTTTCACTGATCGGCACTGGTAAACCTTAACATATTCTTTTAAGTTAAGACAATTAAGGAACGTTGAAATTACATATTTTCTTAAAAGAAAAGAATTTTAAATCTTCACTTAAAAGAAATAAACGGAAAGGTTTTTCTGAATAGGCCAGAGATGAATTCTGATCGGTCCATCAGAGCCTTCATACAGTTTCAAATGTTACTGTTTCTCGAGCCTATTTATTGCGCAAAAGTCAAGTTTTTTTATCCAGAATACAAATCACCTGATACCTTGTGGGCACCTCTGAATTTGCTAGTGTTTTTTTACTAAGATGAGAACGCGAAAAGTTAAATCTACTTCATATTCAGTCCACTTTCCTTCTGTCGCAACAGGCTTTGTCCCGAAAAGACTTCTGAATCGAAATATGTTAACTGCCTCCAAATGTCATAGTCTCGAGTGACTAAGAAGAGAACGATAAGTTTTAAAACTACTGTACGAACCAAATGATATAAATAAAAAAAGTTAAAATATTATAACTTAGGTAGGCTTTGTTTCTTTTATTGGAAAATTCTTCTTGCCATAACTGTGCTTCTTTCTGCCCACCGTTTCAGTAACATCATCCAGAAAGCTTCTTCTCATCTTCTCTGATCAGAAACATGACGTGAGTAGAGGAGGAGGGTTTTTGTGAAGGACTCAGACGTTGTCAAACCAAGCGAAACTTTGCCTAACGACAAAACATCAGAAAAGCACCTTGGACGCGTCAAAGGAGTATCGTTGGATCATGACTGTCGAGGCTTTAAATGTAAAAGGTCATTGGTCAGATAGGGGTTATAAAGTGAATGAGCCGAAGTGACGATGGGCAGATAACACTGACAAGGCCACTCTTGCTGCATTTCAAAAGAGTTGAATATTATTGTCACACATTTTAGGTTGTCCTTCAAACAAGTTTTCGGGCAATATATAATTTTCGGTCTTATTTGTGGTTTGTGTCTGTGATTTGGGTAGATTTACTCTGCATATATGTTTGTGGGGTCAATTGTTTAGGGGAATTATAAGAGGGATGTAATTCAGTCTGTTAGCAGTGACCAGAGAGACGATTTAGATGTACAGGATTAAGTCAGTTTGTTTGCAACGTAACAGAAAGTTTAAGTTCTCCTTGGACTCCAGGGGAGAATAGAACCAAGGAAAATACCCGAAATGTCACACCCTCTCCATCTTTGAGCAATTCTTGTTCTTCAAATCCTGTGTTATCTTTTCATCTTTTCCTTATGACTCGACCGTCTCGTTGGCTCGTTTACTGAGATATGCATTTGTAGAGCACAAAATCATGGCTTTTCTTCTTTTCCTTATGACTCAAGCGTTTCACTAGCACTTGTATTGTGACATGCATTCATAGAGCGCAAAACCATGGAGTAGTAGAATCCCTAAAATGCATAATATACAGCAGTGCAAGAAATTGCGTAAAATATGCACAATATACAATGAGCACAGGCATGCGCAAAAGGTGGGGAGTTGGTTCATGGAGACATCCTTGAATCGTTCCCATGTAGCTTTTTTATTAGATTCTTGGAAGATATCCAGTTTTTTTTTACTGTAAATATCAGATTTCCATATGATCACTAACCTATCAATAGTATTCCACGCCTTCCCTATACGTATGTTGACATTGCTTTCAATAGATGCGATATTACTGCAAAGATATGTGAACTGGTGTATTAATTCAGATGCTTGCCACTTAACATGGAGATAGTTTCTTCTTTTTTTAAAACAATTGAGATCTGTTTTATTTGCGTTCACATGGAGACATGTGTGTTTCTCCAAGTAATGCAGTAGGGATTTAGCAATCAATTATGGCAGATGTGAAGTAAGAGAGTTGAATCCAAAATTGGGGCCACTGAGTACTCCCCCGGATGCTGGGTGCAGGTCCTCAAATTAACAATACAGGAATACTTAACACTTATACCCGGGTATGGCGAACGGAATAAGAACAGGCGACCCCCGTGGATTCAATAAAGGACGTAGTTCAAAGTTCCAAGAAGGTTCCCGAGTTCAACAAACACATGAAGAAGGCCGGAGGACACATCAACCGAAACGTTCTGGAAATAACAATAAAGATGAAGACAATAGTCTGAAAACCCTTAATTATAAAAATCAACAAGCTTTGTCTCAGAAATTTAGACAGCTAATATCCTCAAAAGTCATTGTCAAGGATCAAATAGTTTAGTCAGGAAACAACAACTACTCATCAGTAAGGCTAGCGACTTCATGAGAAAAAAAAATAGCCACCGAAATATTACCATGACTCTAATTCAAAATAGCCACCGAAATATTACCATGACACTAATTTAAATATAGACACCAAAAAATAACCATCAAAATATTACCTCTATATAAAAATAGCCACCGAGATATCACCATGACTCTAATTCAAATATAGCCACCGGAAAATTAGACACCAAAATATTACCATGACTATAAAAAAATAGCCCCCGAAATATTAACATGACTCTAATTCGTATAATGATAACAATTGCATTGGATCGATGTCATAATAATTCACAAATGAAATATAAGTTACAAAAAAAGAGAAAAAAATCTAAATTCAAAATGCTCTTTGCGTGTTTTTCCAACCGTTCTAAATGTTTTGAATTCAGTGTTTTCTTTCGAGACAAGTTGTCATAGGAAGATTAAAGAGACTAGTCAGCCATACTATTTAATAATAGGTACGAACCAAATAGATTCATATATTTTCAAAATCTACAAGTACTTTATAAAATACAAACTGCCTCGTTTAAGATTTGAACCCGGTTCGTTGATTCTAATTCCAATGATGATAACCGTTACGTTAGAGCATCTACAAAAAGTTGTTTGTTAGTGCACTATTCTTTGGCTCACGATATTTTATCAGCCTCTTTGTATATTTTCAATTAACTTGGATGGTTTTATTATGTGTGAGAACAGCTAATAATAATAGTACTGACTCTGAATTGATTTCAGAATCATTAACAACTGAAAGGCAAGTTATTTTTTTCTCATCTTCTATCCTGATTAACGCCAATCACGACTATATCATTTGCGTGCGTCAGATAAAATGCATTCTCAGCATCGAGATGTGCTAAGTGTCCCTCTACAAATTAATTTTGCCACTATTTTCGATAATATAACCGAAAAAGTTTCACACTTCCAGGAAAAAAAAGAAACAATAAAATAGAGAGGAATTTGTAATTTGGAAGCCAATATGCTAAAGTGTGACAAAAATAATTTCGTTTGTAAACCATGAAAAGGTTGTCAAATAAAATGTGCTTCTGCACGTCCAAACAGTAAGCTCTCCGGCATGTCGGACGTGGGATCTTTCAAGTGTCGTGTTTCTTTTAATGTGCAATTATTTCCAATGATACACTGTTAATTTCTGTGCATAGAGTTGGAAGACATAAAAAAAACTATTCTTCTTTGCAAATATTTTTTACGCCCTATCCGTGTTGCTTTGAATATGCTGACCGTAGCTCCTAGAAGAGGTAAGGGAGATTGTCTAAAAATGGGGTAACCCGGGTATGACACGAAACTGCATCTAATGGTGCGGTTCCAGTTCTCCGGATCTGGAGAGTATAGAGAATCTCTTCATTGCCATTACTACCCTGTCAAATTTGGTCAAGAATAATACAATCTATTTCTCAATGGTCACATTCATATTTCAGATTGATATGTTTAAGAACATATTTGTACTTGATTGGCATGTGTGCAAAAAAAAAGCAAGCAAAAAATGTAATAACAGCAAAAACAACAAGAAAAAAATTCTTAAGAAATAACTACGAAAAAGAGAATAATGCCCGTATTATGTACTTGGTTCTAAGCATAGAATAACCTTTGACAGGTTTGCATGCCATTGAAATCAATTAAACGATCGATGCTTCATTTTTTCCTTACTTTTAATTGTTCTCTATTCAAAAATAGTAAATTACTTATATAATTACTCAGTAAACGAAAAAAATAAGCTATATCTTTATTAAACTCTTTTGGTAGAAGAAAATAGGCATTTGTAGACAAATCTGTTTTGTGTGGTTCCTAATATGCAATGTTTTTAGATTTAAGCTATCCTATAACACTATTCCATCCTTTAGAAATAAAAATTAAGCCACATAATTCAAGAGATGGCCCATGGGATTCCAGTTAAGAGTCCCTATTGAATTTAAAAAAAAAAAAAAAATGCTTCTTGAAAAATTGCCTAAATTTCTCTGCAATTTTCTCAAGAAAGGAAAAGTTAAAACAAACTAATTTTTATTAAGTTCAAGTGATGCTCTTTTTGCATTAACGAAGACCTTTCTGTTGAAAAGCCGCCTTCAGGGGTTAAAATTGTCTTCAAAAAGTAAAAAAAAAATTGTAAAAAGTCACGTAACATTTTTCCACAAGTGATGGCGTCACAATCACATTATAATGTGTTTGGAAATTTTGTTTTACAACCTAAATCACAAGAGTGAAAGCTCCTTGTGTCCCATCGATGGCTTTGACAAATCAGTTTGAACTTCATTAATATTGAGAATATATAAAACCATAGAACAATGCGCAAATTATTGCATAAGTACTTACAAAGACTTATTATTATTGTTATCATTGTTTACTCATAAGAGTTTTTCACATAAGAGTTTTTGGAGGTGCCCGCGGTGTAATTGTTATCGTCGCAGGAAATGGATACGGCGACACGAGTTCAAATCCTGGACGAGAATGGTTGCATTTCTCATAGCACTAATACCCTTGGGAAAGGTATGAATCCAATTATTCTCCCTCCAAATATGGGTAAATAGTAGGGAAGACTAGGTTCTTTAGCCTTGGCGAGGCAACTAGTCAAGGAGAAGGAAAACTCTGAATTCAAACCTCTTAAACTTCGCTTTAAAAAAATTGACCTTGTGTCATATCCTGCCCGAGCGGAGGGTTTGGGTAAATATGATAAGAGTTTTTCACATCAGCGTAAGCTGATTGTCTTTCACAGGAGATTAAGTGACATCAAGTCTCCTCAAGTGTCCAGGACTCGTCTCAGGATTCTGACCGTTTTCAATGATGCTATTGTTTGGATGGTTTCCACTCGGCCACCAACTTCCAAATCCTCCAGGCCCTTTAATAATCGTTTAAATACCGGACCAAAAGCACCAATCAAAATTGGTAATATTATCACCTTCATGTTCCACAGTTTTCCAATTCTCTAACAAGGTCGACGTACTTATCTCACTTTACATATTCCTTCAGTTTTATTTTGTGGTCAGCCGGGACAGCAAAGTCCACCATTTTTCAGAATTTCTTTCTTTTTTTTTTGTTGATTATTATAAGGTCTATTCTCCTGGCCGAGATTTAGTGATCTGTTTGTATATTAAATTCCCATACGAGTTTGTAAGTGTCATTTTCAAGGACAGATGCTGGGATGTGCATATACAATTTGTTGGCATGGCTCAATTTAAATTTCTTGCACATTTCCCAGTGGATACCCTTGCTCACCCATCCGTGTCTCGCCTTGTACTCCTTCTGTGCCAATCTGCTGCATTAGCTTATTATGTGATTGATGGTTTCATCTCTGTCACCACAGGGTCTACATTTGCTATTTTGTTTCGTCTTATCTATCCTTCCCTTGATATGATTGGTTCTTATGGGGCTGTTTTGTGCTGCCATTAGAGAGATTCTGTTTCTCTCTTAAAGTTTCCTTTTCTTAGCCATGTCCAGGTTTTGTCGTGTGTGATGTTGTGTATGATTCGTTTAAAACGCCCATGGAGTTGTTTTTCTTCCCATTTTTGTTTACTAGTTTTTGTCATTCTGTTTTCTGTCGTGTTGTCAGTATTATTTCTGATGGCCGTAATCAGTCCTCTTTCGTGTTTTTCTATGTAGTATTCGAGTCGTTGCATAAATCTGTCAACGCTGTCTTCGATGCAGGCAAGTCCTCTTCCTCCCTCTTTTCTTGTTACATATAGTCTGTTAACGTCGTCTTTGGAATGTAATGCCTTCTGCATGGTCATTAGTTTTCTAGTTCTTTTGTCCATTTGTCTAAGTTCATCTCTGGTCCACTTGAGAAAGGGTCCCGAGTATCTAACGAGGGCTACAGCCCAAGTAATTATTCCTTTGATAAGGTTTCTACTGGAGAGCTTTGTTTCTAGTAGTTTTCTAGCTCTCCTGAGATATTCTTTTTGAATTTTGATTTTCATTTCGACTTGTTTGATGGTCTAAGCCTCCAAGATTCCTAAGTATTTGTAGGTATCGTTTTCTGCGAGCGTTCTGATCTTGTTTTGATTTTGTAGTTCTGTTTCGTCAGTTAGATGTCGTTGGCCACTTTTCATGACGAGCAGAGCGCATTTTTCAATGCCAAATTCCATCCCTATGTCTTGCCTGTATATTCTACCTGTGTGTATTAGAGTTTCCAGTTCTTTTTCATTTTTTGCTAGGAATCATATAATTGCTTGGAATGCAATTAACTATACAATTTAGCGCACATTATTGCTATGAGACGGAAATATGTGAGAGAGGTCAAAATATTATGATAACAGAATAGAAATGTGTATGATTTATACATATTTACCAACCCTCTCCCACTTAAAACTTCATACAATATCGTATCAAGGAAAATAACGATATAAAGGTAAATTATTTGATTCCAAAAATGTGAAGGTCAATAAATATATTTTGATAAAGTTATAAGAATAATTATATAACATATAATTATAATTATATAACATTTAATATATAAAAATACATGATCAAAAACACCAGAACGACTAACTAAATCATGCTATTATAATGGATACATCATATCTAAATAAAAATCGAGTTCCTAATGCATTAGTACTTGTTGTGTAGACTTTTACTTTCAAAACTGCTTGACATCTTTTGCTACATGAGCGAATTAATACCTTGCATTTATCAACGGATATGGTCTCCTATTCTCTTTTCAAATTAGTTCAATCGTTTCCTTTCGGTGTTTTTAGAAATGTAGAGCTTCATAGAAACTACTCGACTGTTCAAATTTATTTAATTAAATCTTTGGGAAATAGAGTGTCATTATATTTTAATCACAAAGTTTTCATTAGCTCTTTTAGAGAAAACTGTTGCTGGTTCAAATCGATGCTTTTTTTATTCTGTCTTCGCTTGCAGTAGTTTTCCTGGGTCTGCCTGGTGTTTTTTTTTTTTTTTGCCTTCACTTGTCCCATTTTCCTCAATTTTTCTTGAAAAATATGAATAACACTTTTAGATTTCCTCCACAGTCTTTGAAATATCCTTAATCGAGAGTTTATTTTAATTACGTAACTTGACCAAGAGTTTTGTACGTTCCAATGATGTCACCATTTTTTTTGCCCTTTTTACAATGCTAGAACCGGTGTAATTTATCAAAATACCCTATTTTATATTCCTACCCTAAAAAAAAATTAATAAAACAGAATGATTATTAAATGTTACAGATTTATTCACTCGTTCTGATGGTTTTTTATGATCTTTTTTTTCGAATGATATATACTTTTCTTATAATTTTATTAAAATAAATTTATTGAGTTTTATATATTGGAATTATTTTATCTACTTTTATGTCATTATCTTTCCTTGAAGAAATGTTCTATGAAGTTTTAAAATAAAAATTTAAGGAAATATTTCACATTTAGACTTTTTCTTATTATCGTTCTGATCTTTATGCTCATTAGTATATATATATATATATATATATATATATGAATCCACAATACATCTGGATAGATGAATGGTATGACATTTGTCAACCAGACAGGGAAAACAAATGGTATGTTTTTTATATTAAAAAAAACGTAAGGAAATTGGTTTGGGGAGATG
Organism: Sepioteuthis lessoniana; assembly: GCA_963585895.1. Taxonomy (NCBI): domain Eukaryota; kingdom Metazoa; phylum Mollusca; class Cephalopoda; order Myopsida; family Loliginidae; genus Sepioteuthis; species Sepioteuthis lessoniana. The sequence goes on from OY757912.1 coordinate 101,858,826, forward strand.
GGGTGTCCCTATTTTAGTGAAAATTTTGTTAATTTTCGTTAGAGATTTCACATCTCGTAATTTCTTTGTCTGAAGATGCCGATCTAATTAAAAAAAAAAAAAACGTCTACTGAACTAAATATTATCACAAACTAATATGAATGATTATTAAAGGTTTTCCTTGAATATATATATATATATATATATATATATATATATATATATATATATATATGTTGTGTTTAGTGAACACAAGTAGTAGTGATAATAAGAGAAACCATGATATGTGAGGGAAATAGTTATATTTACAGGAAAGAGTATTTACAAGAGAGACACTGTTAGTAATAAGAACATAGGATTAGTGATAGAGTAAGGATATACTTCAACAATAGAAACAGATCTTCTGGTCTGTCTTGTAGGCTTATTCCCAGACTGATCTCCGCTATTGCCATATATGGCAGATTGAAAAAGTAGGTGATACCCAACAATATATATATATATATATATATATATATATATATATATATATATTGATGAGAATAACGCAAATACTACCTGTAAAAAAATGATGATCACGTAATTTTCATTCTAAAAAACTACCCGCAGAAGCCTTGATATGGAAATCGGTCTACAGATAAAAGCCAGTTATTACAGACTTCAACGAAATAGTTGGATATATCAAATTGAAAGGAAAAATTTTCTTAAAAGGACCTGTCAATTTAAACAATGGAAAGTATCAAAATTCTCATTCAAGAAGTCACTCCACTGTAAAATATGACAAAAGACGATGGTTCTTTCAGTCAGCAGTGTCTAAAATGTCGCAAATATAAAAGAAGTCCCATGATTAAAAAAAAAAGAAAACATTCTGGTTGAGCACTTCAAAGCGTCTGTATAGAAAACTCAAAGCAGTATTCTTTGATTATAGACAATACGCAACCAAACAACTAATAAATAAAAGGGTCGAATCAGGACTGCATGTTTGTGACAGAACTGTATGAAATCAACTGAATGAATTAGGATTTACATGGAGCATAAAAAAACGTAAAAAGCAAATACTTACACACAAAGAGAAAAAAAAAGAGATCACAGTGGGCGAAGGAGAAACGAACAGAGCGCATAGTCAATTTAATGAACGTGATGTTCAGTGATAAATAAAGAATCCGTATTGAACTATGCGATGATGAAGGAATTTTTAGCTGGTTCCATTCAAATAAAATATATTAACATGACTACTTGAAAAAAACACGAGTAAATATTCCTAGCCATTGATGATAAGTGGTTACATGTTATTTAAACGTACAAGGGAGAAAGCAAAACTTACCAAAAAAAAAAAATCAATTCACTTAGGCACATTGAAATCCTTGATAATTTTCTCATTCCATCAATGGAAACTTGGTTTGGCAGAGATGATGTCATTTAAATCAATAATACATCGTATACGTACATCTCACAGAGCCAATTGAATTAAAGCTTTTCTTGACAAAAAGTAACTTAACATCAATGACAAACAGTGACTTATATACCGGAAAATTGTGATGGAGATTCTTTAAAATGGTCCATGAGAAGTCTTTATCCACTGTAAAAGATCTATTGAGTGATGTTAGGGTTATTTTAGACAACTTTGATAAAGAATGTTGCTTTCAATTAATAAAATCCATGCGATAAAAAGTCTGTCATAAAATCTAAATGAGAGGTAACTAAGTATTAATTTCAATGTTTTCTCTGTTACTTCCAATTTTTTCCCTCATTAAAAAGGTAATTTTAAAATATTTTACAGTACATGGCTTGGAAAAAATCATACTATTAATTAAAGTTTTATTTTCAAGATATATTTGATGATGTCATAATAATCCACTATTCATGGTTTGGTTGGTTGAGTTTTTTGACATATCAACCCCTGTAGTTTATTTAATGCCAAATGCTGTTTGTACATATATATGATTTGTTAACATATTTTTAGATACCCACAGTTCAAGGATCAACCAGTTCTCTTTTCAACAATTCAATTTAGCATAAGTCAACAAAGTTAGATTTTTCCAAGTATTGCTATGTATAACTAACGATTCAATTAAACATCAGTCAAATGATCAAACAGTTCTATTTCAAAGGAGAGATTACACTAATACTTGTTTTAGCTGAAAGTTTTGTAATATGTTGTAAATGTGAGGTACACTTCAGTCGCACCTATTGATTTTGTCAATATTGTGATGGTAATCGATTATAACAATCTTGAGGTGCCAAGTTCGTCTGATACTCTCAAAATGCTACTCATTGCATTTGTTTCTGTCATTGGCTTGGAATCCTCGATTTAAGGCCAACATTTTCTTGCTTGATCGTCAAAATACTTGCAACTAGAGTGAAATTTGGTGAATTACTTGACTACAATGCTGTGATTAATCTTTGGCACAAGAAAAGTTTTGGGTTGCTTCATTGGTGTAATATCTTAGAATATATTCAGCATATTTTACCGATTTTGACAAGGTTACAGCTTCTATATGAGATTTTCAAATCATGCACGAAACAAAACAATACTCAACGTGACAGTGTATTAAATCACACAATATTACAAATCGCTGTGTGTACCTGCTACGGCTGAAATTGCTTCGTTCTTGTGATATAGGCCCCGGAAACTAATATGTATCAAAATATTGCAAAACTATTAACTCATCTAGAAACTTTTCCCTGAGTGTGAAAAAACTCCACTCTAAACTCAGCTTGGTTGTCGCTGGCTAAAAATATAATAGGGAAATGATCTGAAATATTAAGAATGTATGGTTTAGTTTTGGATTCAGATTTCTTTGAAAGATATTTCCTACAAAGACACGATTGTTATATACTTAGATAATTGTAATCTTTGAAGATTCTCGTGCATGCAATATGAAATATTGCTGAAACAGTCAGCTTTAGGCAGTATTAAACATGTTAGAATTGTAAACAATTGGCTTAGAAATCTTTCTCCCTGTGCTTCAATGCGACCTTGAGTCAAAGTTAGCTTAGTTCAAGAATTATCTGTTTACAATTGCATTGTTCGTAGCACAAAATGGATGTCGCTGCAGGGATGAACTGGGTATTACTAAAATAACCAAACTGCATCATCGTTATTAACGAAATTATTGTTGCAATATCAATTATCGTCATCGGCAGTAGGATCAGCATCAGCAACAATATTCATGGTCCCTAAAAAGATTAGTTTTTTTTTTCTTTTTTTTATCAGCAGCATTATTATATTCTTAATAAATATGAATCTGTTGGTTGATAATTTGGATGTTTTATTTTAACGGCATGTCAAACCGTATAGTTTTATTTTATGTCCTGAGGTTACAGATTTGAGTTCATTTTAGATTTATACATGCATTTATTTTAAAGAGATTTTTGCGAAGAGTTTTATGTTATCAAGACATTTTATCTAATACAAATATTTTGCCAACAATTGAACTATTTGAAGCATCCCGATCTTATATTAATATTAGCATAGTGAGAATTTTGATAGTCAGTTATTTACTCTCAGTTATGTTGTTTCAAGTTGTTAAAAATAATTCTAAATAAACAACTATAGATTCAAGTTACTATTTTAATGAAAGCAATTTAAAGTTGTGTTGTATATGGTTTGGTTTCTTTGGTTAACGACATAGTTTATTGCCAAAGCCGTTCTTTCTAGAAGATCTGTAGTAGTACATTTTAACCCATAGCTGCGATGATAAGGGGTTTCATAAGTTTATCAAAGGTATTTGTCTGAAAGCGAACGTAATAGGGTTAGTGGAGTTCGAACCCGCTTACCACAATCCCGCAGTCCATCGCTTTAACAATTAAACGACGAGGACACCCACCTCGGGTTATATATGGTATTCGAATCGAACATGAATGTTTTTTGAGCAAACTTTTTTTGGCATATAGAAAGGACCTTAACATGTAATACTACTACAGAGAAAAACTAGAAATAATGAAAAATAAAGGGATTGATTCTCTTTATATCACTTGAATTAAAAGCTCACCATTAGATGCAGTTTAGTAACATAACAAGGACCCCCGTTTTAGGAGGTGGAGGGCTTAATCCTCTGTATGATGATACATTCAGCGTTTTCTAAGCCCCACCGACTGGATGGTGAGTTGGTTGAGATATACCGAGTCCTATATTTCGCAGATACTCAGTTTTTCTTAGTATAGTATTGTCTAAAACAAAGGGGCACCCAGTGAAAATCGTGAGAATTCCCTGACACTGAGAATCATATCTATCGTCTAAAAAAAAAGTAAAGTTGGTGACCTCAGTCGAGAGTGACCCGATGGACAGCACCACTCATTCCCTCGATTGCTCCACTTTATCCTTACCTTATCATGCTAAGTGTTAACCAAACCGGGACGAAGTACAAGTTTTTGAACCCCGGTCTCCCAGACCACTGGCGAAAACACTACTCATTAGGCCAATTTATTGTCTAGTGAGGTGGGGAGAATTAGAATAAAACTTCATACGAATTAAGTTCCCTGACTGTTTAACATGACTAGGCAATTTTAGAACCTTATAGCCATGTCGGAATTCGTTTTAAAAGAATATCTTTTATAACTAAAAACCAAAGTTTCATCTAAGTATCTGGTGGTCAACATTTGTCATGAAACCGACAGTTGAACTAGATGCTTCTGATTGTTTATTTTAATGGTTTTTAGTTTAAAAGAAATGTTTTCAAACTTTGATCAGTATTTTGACTTACAGAACTCTATCCTTATAATTGAACTCTATTTCTAAAACGTCATAAGTTTTGTCAGAAAAGTTTCTAATTATATTAATCATGGAAAAACAATGCTGATTGCATGGAATTCTCTGACACTTTCCTACGATACATTCCTATCATATATCACTCCAGGCAGGTTCTGTAGTCGGCATCCCGTGTCCACAAAGAGTTGAAGTATATAAATCCTTTCTGTACGGTCAACACTTGGGCGTCCGTAAGTAGGGGTCCATAAAAGAATATCTATTATTCATTACTTCTCCATCAGTACCCAACATGTCTACTTCAATTCAAATAAATAATTTGTGAAACGGAGAGTAAATGGCCGTACATCTACTGTATGGTAAGTTGCTGCTTCCAGGATTTGTCTAAAACAGCATGTAGAATTCTTGAGTTGTTCTCATTTAACCTTCTCTGCATGCTTTTTGTAAGAGTACAGGTAGTGCTTCCATTGAGTAGTAATGACAGAGCCAGGGCTTAGGAGAAATTTCCTTTTATTTTTATGAGAGGGAATAGATTTCCATGTAACTAACAACCTGTCAATAGTAGAGCACACTCTCCGAATGATTAAGATGACATCGCTTTCAGTTGATGGGATATAGCTGCCGAGCTATTTGGACTGGTCCAAAAATTCCAGAAGTTTGCCTCTTAAATAAGAAAGTGCACCTTGTTTAAAATGTAAGGATTCTATTTTATTTGCGTTTGTATGAATCCCAGTGTTTCCTGTTGCTTTTTCCAGGTAAAATAATGGGGATTCGGTTTTGGCTGGTGTATTTGCGAGATGCATTAAATTATTGATGTAGTTTGCATCTGTCATAGTTTCCGTGGGATATCATCCGTTTCATGTTCGCACACACACACACACACACATACATTGCCCAGTCGGTGATGGTGAGGTTCCAGTGATGCTGGGGCTTTGGGGAATGCGGATCATCCCTTCATTGCCATTGCTCCCAGGTCAGCTCTTGCCCGGCGTGGTAGCACCTGATAGGGCCCTGTCTATGGGTTACATAGAACTAACGGCATATTTATGCTAAATTGAATTGTTTAACTAAACTGAAAAGTTCAAAATTGAATTGTTTTTGACAATTAAACCACACTTACATTTAAACTGCGTGCTTATTCTAGACTGAATTATTTGAAATAAAACTGTTTTTTTGACATTAAACTGAACTTACCCTATACTGATTTGTTTAATATAGAAGTGTTTTGACACTCAACTGTGTGTAAAGAAAATCTGTACTTGTACTAAACTGAATTAGCTGAATTAGAACTGCTTGACTAAACTGAATAGCTTGATATAGAAATGTTTTTCACAATTAAACTGTACTTACATTTAAACGGCATACTTTTCCTAAACTGAATTGTTTGAAATAGAACTGACTGTTTGCATAAAAATGGATTTAGCGTGAAATAACCTACAAAGGTTGATATGCCATAAAACCGAACCAACGAACCAACACACACAAGCACACACACACACACACACACACACACACACACACACACACATATATATATATATATATATATATATATATATATATATATATATAATTGGATTTTCATATAATCATATCCGATTATGAAGTTAATAGTTTTGACTGAAAACTAAAGATTTGAGCTGTTTTTTATTCTATATTTTCCTTTATCGGAATTTTCAAGGGGCAGACTCATGATGGTAATATTATATGTGAGCGCTAAAATGAAATAATCACATGGTGCGCAAAGCTGTGTAAAAAACGACAACGGGAAGTTTTGACAAATTTGATAGTCTTGCGGGATATAATTTATTATTCCATCCTTCACATTATATTCGATATTCTGTCATAAAAACAGCAATTAATACAGTTGCAAAAATTGTCAAAAGTTAGTGAATCATCTAAATAGCCAAGTGAGAGGTTGAAAAGTACTGACTTCACAGACGGACGGAAATTGAGGTTCCCTGTTCTTAAAATCCCAATAAGAAAAAAAGTCGAGGGTAACCCGAAGGCCCCCTTTTCGATAGCTATTCCACCAAGGTGTAGGGGTGGGTGCTACTCCTTTCCTTGGATTGCACAACTTTACCTTTGACCCGTACCTAATAATGCTGAGTGTAAGCAAGGAGGCCTCCAGTACCAATTTTTGAGTCATTGGTATGACTCGACCTGGGATATAAGCTCAGCCTCCCGGGCAATTGGCGTTTACTCTAACAATCTTGACAATGTCCGTTAAAACCCCAATAAAAGAGATCAATTTTTCAAAGTCGGGAACGTTGTAGCCAGACACTGTTCAACGAAAAAATATCATCGTAAAGACTGAGAGAGGTGAAAACTCGATGATCCGAGACGAGGTATTACGTCCAGAAACAAATCCTATGACTCCCTTCCTACATCTATCCACGAGTAACTTAGCAAAGCAAAGAAATTAATGAATAAAGGAACACAATTTGAAGAGTGTTGTGTTTTGCGTTAGTTTTCCCTCAACCGATACAGATCAATCATTATTATCAACAACTAAATATCAGCTGCTACTCCTGATAAATGTCGTGGGCCTTATGACACAAAAGGCTGTCATCGGTGAAAATACCAGTCAGGTACTATAATAAGGTAAATTTCAAACCAATGTCTTTTTCTTCGTAATCCAAAACAATGTGCCTGTCATTGTTCTATTCAACTTGCAATCTATGAGAATTTTTGGATGTGGCATTGTCAGAATAATCTTTTAAATTCATTATTTTTATTTATTTATTTTTCACTGAGAAACATTCATATTTTTATGTCGATTAATCGTAAAACCAGATGGTGATAGAGCAATGGGTGTATAATGATATTTGGTATAGAACAATGATGGATAATATAGAGAAAAAAACAATAAACACTCATACTCTGCTTCGTTTAGTATACCTTATATTCTTCGCTATCATCCCGATCTCTCTCTCTCTCTCTCTCTTTCTCTCTCTCTCTCTCTCTCTCTCTATATATATATATATATATATATATATATATATATGCGCGCGCGTGTGTGTGTGTGTGTGTGTGTGTGGGCGTATATATATATATATATATATATATATATATGCACCAACTGAATCTCTACTTAGAAAAGGGCATTAGGTGTAAATTTCACAAATACATCTTGATTGTCCTATGAGCCAGCCATGCCCTAGAGCTAAAAGAACTGGTAAATCACACCCGATACAAGATAAAGGCAGTAAAGCATTATCCATTCCGATGTTCTTTAGAAAGGTCATCATAAGTTACAGAAAAAGGAATAATAATGGCCGGAAGTTAAAGTGAACGAAAGAATAGGTAATAATAATAACAACAATTATGTCATGGTATATTTGGAATCATTTTCTTTATTCGTCATCATCATCATTATCGATAACAAAAAAAAAGAAAAGAAATTAACTAAAAACAATATACATTTTTGAAAAAATGACTCAGTAGAGGTTGTTTTCTATCGAAAAAATATGAATAAAAACTATTGAAGAATAATAGAAATATATCGATAAATAAAATAAAAAACAAATGTAAATAGAGTAAAATATGAAATATACCATATATATATATATAATATGAAATATATATTTTTTGTTTTTGTTTTATTTTACGGCATTTCAACACAAAGGGTCATTTAATGCCGGCTCAGTTTTTGAAGTAAATTGATGGTATTTCAGTTTTGATTATAATTTTGGTATATCTTGTGGAAAAAAAAAGTATTTCTTTAAAAACCCGTTTTTTTTATATATTTTTGTTTGAACATTCTTATAAGTAATTTTTTAACGTTTTTTTTAGGGGGTGAATTTTTATTTTAATTTTGCTGTATACGTGAACTTCTTTTAAGTATCCGAGTAAGTTTTTGGGGTTTATTTGATAAAAAAATTGTTTTAAGTTTGTTGTAAGGTAATATTTATGTCCTATCAGTTTTAAGTCGATGCATTCTTTTATATGTGCTTAATAGTATACGACGTATGGCATGGTATGCAATATGGGGCCTCTTCTTTTTGAGGAGGTATGAATGGGTAATGTGTGAGTGTCCTATTCTTAATCTTGATAATATTATTCTTCTTTTCAAGATATTTTTGTTTGATTTTTTGTGATTTTCCTATTTGTGGCATTATTTCGTGTAGTTTATTGTTCTGGAATGAAATATATACATGATACGAAATATACGTTATGAAATATGTAAATAAAAGTGTGACTAAGAGAAAATAATCTGATAAAAATATTAGATGATAAAATCATATTTTAAAATAAGATATATGATTTGAAATAAACAAAATATATAAATATATATAAGATATATGAATAAAAATGAAATACCTAAAATATGAAAATATATATGAAGGAAGATATTAATAAGTCAATATATATATATATATATATATATATATATATATATATATATATATATATATTATATATATATACATCATTGATATAACCTCTTTCTAGACTAAACTAAGATTGATTATTTCCTTACTTTGATTATCATACTAGATCAGATTATATAGGGTGTCTGTCTTTTTTGTACATTGCCAATTAATTGTAATTACAACGCCTGTTTCTCAGCAATTTTAAATCTAATAGGACTATATAGAATTTCTTCTCGTGTTCTATCAGTACCCATAATTGTAATTCAGGGAACAGCTGTCGTCAAAGCCGGAAGGAACGTAATCAAAGGGCTGAGAAACCACAACTTCTAGCATCAATCAAATTTCCCCTTTGTCACCATCGGGCACATGCAAACATTGGCCTCGTTAACCCTGTGAAAACCCACTAATGACATACTGTGATCCTCTTCATTCGGAAACCGACGTCGGTGGAGATTGATATTCATTAAGCTTAATGTACCTAGGCTGCTCTACGACCAATTATGTATCTTATTCTTTGTACCATTTTTGTACTGTAATAACTGCAAGAACGAATGGCTGTTTGCCTTGTTGTCATAGTTGTGTGTGAAGGGAAGGTCACTTCGCACTACTATGTTCCGTGGGGGGTTGCGGAGAGTGAGAAGTGAGGCATTCTAAGTACAGATCAGCTCTTGACATGCGAAAGGTGGCTGAATTGTTATTAGTTCTTTGGTTTCACAAGAAGCAAGTAGGTTTCCAAGATCTTTTGAGTTGAAAGATGTTTTTTTCTTGTCACGTCATCACTAACAGGTTCTAAAGCAAGGAATTTCAGCTTTACTTCATTAGTTCTTCAACAACTTAGAATATAATTAATTTTTTAAGTAAACTGAAATCAAGGAAACATTAATTTGGTGGATCAAAATTTTCTGACAGTTCGTCTT
>OY757912.1:101873802-102036302 GCA_963585895.1 Sepioteuthis lessoniana
TATATATGCGATATGTAAAGATGCATGCCAGTACATACACAAACATATATATATATATATATTTATATATATATATATATATATATATATATATATATATATATATATATATATATATATACATATATATATTTACGCGCCAGCAACAGCACACACACAAACTAACATTCAATAACATACAAACCTAGGCACAGATACGCACAAATAACCCCAATTTTCGAACAAAAAATTAACAATATTAACCGGTTTTCCAAAATCTTCACTTTGTCCAATAATTGCAAAATGCATAAAACTCAGGGCCACATAAACTACTATATAATACACACACACACACACACACACACACACACACATATATATATATATATATATATATATATATATATATATATATATTTGGGATAACCATAGAAAACCAAACGCTGAAATGTTAAAATTTAGAATGTGATAAGTGAAATTAAAACTAAAACCCAACTTCCATAACTATAATACCGTCTGAGCCAGTACAAAAAATCTGTTACCATCGTTTTTAACCTTGACAAACTGTTATGCTTATTTCAATTTGTGTCATTTAAAAGTCATCCTTGGTGTATAGCAATTCGACTAAAGGTCAGTAGTCGAGTTGTTACGGCGTGTTGTGACCCAGCTTACCTATGGTATTTCCTAATACGACTGAACGGTTGATCTGATCTGTCACTGGCACCATTGTATTCGAACTAGCAGATTAAATTTGAAGCCATTGCCATCTTTATCAGCACGTCTGGATTAGTCACAGTCGTTTTCGTGGTCGTGGTCTTCTTCTACATTTACATCTAAATTTTGATAGAAGTCAGACCTTCGCTATCATTGCTTGTATCAGCATCGCCATCCTTTGAGATATTAACATTGTTGTCACTCGTATCATATCGAGTATCATTGTTTCTTGAGTGGGAAGAAAGACTACCAGATAGTTATTTCTTTTTTTTTAATGTTTTAGTTTATACCTCTTAATTCCCTGCCAATTTCATTGATTCTCAAAGAACGTGATTTTAAGAAAGCAGCGGACTTAGCAATTAATCCATGGAAAAAAATAATGATAAAATCAAGTGATGATTTTTTTTAATTCTTAAGGCGGTAAAAGATCTAAAACCTAGATCGATAAATCTGGTATATTGATTTTATTTCAACATAATTAAGTTTAACCAGTCGTCGTGGCAATAAGAGAGATACGTATCTTTCCATGAGGCTATTAACCAGGTTTATTTCAATTGTCAAAATGTGGAGTTTTATTTCATTTTATTATCAAAAATTCATGAACATCCGAACGCTATGCATCTGTATTTTTCAATAATATCAGATTTGGTGCCGTTTTAATAGTAGAATTCTAAAACAACGAATTTTGATCTCACAGCATAGTCAATATAATTTATGACTAATAGTCTAATGGGGAAAGAGGTACACAAAATCACAACTCATCTGAAGTGTGAGTATCTCTATTGCTTTATTCTCTTCGTTCTCCGGCAATGAGGGATATAGTAAAGTAAGTAAAGTTGGTGACCGTAGTCGAGGGTATCCCAAAGTCTCCCTTTCCGATAGCTACTACACCAAGGTGTAGGGGAGGGCACAATTATTTTCCCTGGATTGCTCCACTTTACCCTTGATCCGTACCTTATAATGCTGAGTTTTAAGTAAAGCGGCATTCTGTACCATTTTTTGAGTCTTTGGTATGACTCAACCTGGCATTTAGCCCATTGGTGAACACTCTAACCATATGTCAATGTCCCGTGTCGTGAAAAGAAACGAAAACAAAATGTGATTTTCGAAGAATCCAAACGGACCTAAATCCAGCATATTTTTAATTAGCGATACCGATTTAGTACATACTGGTTTATTTGTTTAATTGCAAATAACCGTTGTGGGTTATTTAATGCCTAAACCATACTTGTAGATAAAACAGTAGTGTTACTACTTAACAAATAGGCAAGGGGGTATATAAAGATTCATTCCTATAACAGCGGTTTTAGTCCGAAAAAATTTATATTAGTGCATCTGGAGTTTGAAATAATTCAATTTTTGTACTCAGTTAAAGGCTTTAAGAAACCGGCTCCTTGACCTAGTGGGTAGAGTGTTCGCCAATCGTTCGGGAGACCTAGGTTCAATCCCAGCTCACGTCATACCAAAGACTTTAAAAATGGTACTTGATACATTACTTTTTTAACACCCAGTAATATAAGGAACGTATAAAGGGTAAAGTGGAGTAATCCTGGGAAAGGAGTAGCGCCCTACCCTACACCTCGGTGTTGAAGCTATTGAAAAGGAAGCCATCTGGTCGCCCTCGACTACGGTCACCAACTTTACTTTACTCAAAGGCGTTAAAGTATTGCAGTTCAACATAAATAATCCAGTTCAACATTACTCATTCATTTTCGTAGAATTAAATGATCCAAAATATTGCAAAGTAATACAAGAAATTAGATTTAATATATGTCATTCATTTTCAATTAATTAAGTGGTTAAACAGTTCTATTTGACCCATAGTTGGAACCGTAACAGGTGGTACAATTCCTGGTATTTTACATTCCCCAAAACTCTAAGTATGGAACCTAACTATCAGACGGTATAATATCATATTAGAATACTCGTTTGCGCGGTCTTACTCCTTTGTGGAGATGCAGTCAGTGTATTCTACAGTTTCAGCTGACTGGGCTAGATAATGATTGACGTTTAACTAGTAATGTTACGGTAAGTGACTGAAATACGCATAAAATAATATAAGATGTAATCAACATCAATAAAAACTATTGAAATTAAAACGCACGGAAGGTTGAATATAAGTCTCTTTGTTTCGAGTTTGTGTAGCGTAATCACTGAAACTGCGATGCCGGTATTGTGAAGTAGAAATGGATTATGGACACAGCTTGCAGGTTAGCTTCTGCGCCAGAGAAGGAACCACTTCTCCCCCCATCGTCCGATCCTTAAATAGTGTACTCCCTAAACACAATTTCTTGTCTCAATCCCCTTAGCAACCAAAGCAAACCAAATAGAAACACCTGTTGTCCTTTGTTTACGTTTTAGAAACTCCCAGCACCAACTTTTGACTCCCGTGAGCAGAATGGCTCAGAGAGCCCCTGTCACGATATGGATAGCTAATCGAGACTGGTGACTTCTGCTAATACTGATGAGCTGCTTTTTCAGTCCGGTGCAGTTTCACCTTGCTCACAGGAAAGGAAGTTGAACATTATGAATACATCTTTCTTTCGCCTGTTGACTTTTACTCATAACTTTCACACACCAGTAGTGTTCGTTAATAATTGTAATGTTGTAGCGCCCTTCTCTACCCAGGAAAATCAGATGACTCTCATACTGACAGAAAACAAATGTTCAACCACGAGAATTATTTCCGTGAGTGCAAGACACGATAACGCTAGAATCAGAGACTTTTAAAAAGGATCATCAAGGGAAAAGACAAAGAGCTTAAATTTCGAAACTGGTGATACTATTCATATCCTTCAGAGATATTACTATGATTTATGGAACATAAACATGTTTCCTTAATCGAAACAAAATTACATGTCTTCCTAATTTAAGGGCAGTCTAAAGGTAAGATGAAACATAATTTAAGTGAGTTGTATTTATGTTGTACAATAAGGCTGAGTTTTTTATTTTCTATAAACTTGATATCGTCTCTTTATATGGTTTTTGGCTCCAGCAACTTTTATCGAGATTCAGCAACCAGACACAAGGTTACTACATTGTGGCCAGAAATAGACATACGGTGTGGTTTGGAAAAAAATAGTTTCATAATCTAATAACTTGGCAACTTTTTGTTCAATTCATCTTAAATTTTTGACACTTGCAGAAACAACTCAGAATTATATGTTTAATGGTTAAACAAAATACCTTTTCTTTCCCTGGGAATTGTATTTCAATACAAAAAAAAAATGCATAAAATATTAAACGGAATGTAAGCGTTCTTTTGACTCATGCTGTTAAAATTTGAAATCATTTGAATGAGAATTTTTCAAGTTATTGGATTAAGAAATTATATACAGTTTTTAAACACCTCGTATATGTCAAGTTTTATATCGAAGAAGGACACATTTTGAGTAATATTTCAATTTTCACAGAATCCTGGAGATACGATTATTGTTATACAATTATTCATTCAGACAAATGTCTACATCATAGATTTTTTATCATATTCCCAGCACCGGATTCTATGTGTTTTTTTTAATCCTAAATCTGCCAATATTTCTTTTATTACAATAAACTACGGAGCATTTCAGACAGGTTACTTCACCTTTTTCCTCCTTATTCAAATGTCTTGGTCAATTCACGCTCTGCTCTTTTCTCTGTTAAAAAGAGATTACTCGTATAACATATTGATCGTTTCTGACGAATTGCATTCACCTTGTTATATTTATTATTTCATCATTTTGTGCATTGACTTCTTTCTATGAGATCTTGACCAGGTAAATTAACTTAATTAGGCTCTTTTTAAAACAGTAGGAGTGTCCTCGTAGCGCAATTGTTAAAACGTTGGACAGCTGAATTATAGCAAGCGAGTTCGAACTCCAGTCGCGCCATTACGTTCATTTCGGACAAATACACTTGGGGAAAGTATAAGCTCCCTTTATTCTTCAAAGAATGGGTTAAATAGCATCACTACTATTCTTCTAGAAGGATGGATTTGACTAAGAAGGTTGCTGAAAAGCGTTTTTAAATTTATTTCTTAATATCTGTGAGGAGAATGTCGTTACTATTTTATTACAATCAATTCAGACATATTTCCTTATTTTGACGCTATCAGTTCCTCTCTCCCTGAGTACATATATCTACGAGCAATAATACATATTAGTGTAAATGTGAGTATGTCTTTATGATAATGTATATGCAATAGACATAGACTGTATGTATGTATGTATGTACTCACCCTAACTAGCCATGGGCAAGAGGTCACAAAAGGTCAAATGTTTTAGTAGAGTCAAGTTAGTTTGAATTCAGAGTTTGTTTTTTTTTTCTTGGGTGATTGCCTAGTCAAGGATAAAGAACCTTGTTCTGCCGTTCTACTTAAGCATAGCCGAGGGAAGAGCTAGTTTTATGCCTTTTGCGCAGGTATTATTAGTATGATGCGAAAGGCAAACAGCTTCGTCCAGGATTTTCTGTTTACACCATATGTATGTATGTACATAGTGGCGAGATGGCATCTGTATACATATACCGGGGTAGAGGTATCATGTATAAATATATGTTCATGAATGTGTGTTGAGTAGATTGATAAAGTCTGCTGATTTTAATAGTGTGACGGCATAAAATATTATTCCCTGGACGGGAGTTTTCGCACGTATGGAGACGGGGCAGCCTGGCACTTGATCCCTCGCAAAATAGCTTCCAGTTAAGGTTCCCTTTTTGGGCGTAGAGGAACTGGATGATTATGTTGGGGTTAAATTGGGGCTAGACTGACCGCCACCGGCAAGGGGTTTCCAAATTTCACGTTAACACACACACCCACCAGGCCACTACCTCTTCCTACCCCTAGGATAATGGAAGATATGAGCCTCTAGGTTTTGATATCATAATATTATTTATCGTAGTTGACAATTCCAATTTCCCGTGTCATATTTTTAAAGACGAATAGGACAATTTAGCGGGAATAACATGAGGCGAATGAAACAGAAAAGGAGCCTGCAAAAGACAACTTGATAGGCAGACAACACAATGAATAAATTTCAACACGAGGAGAGATATAAAATATAACAAGGTTTTTAATACCTGCGGACACACATATTTAACGTGTCGGCTATATTATCAGCGGATAATATCAAATATACAAATGTCTTTCTTCCTTATTGTTTTCTTTCTTTCTTCTTGAAATTGAGAGAGAGAGAGAGAGAGAGAGAGAGAGAGAGAGAGAGAGAGAGAGAGAGAGAGAGAGAGAATAGTCTGAAGGTTTACTTACCTTTTTGACGGGTTCCTTCTGAAAGCGGGGTTTTATATATAGCTCAACTTGAATGCGTCTGTCATCTTGTCCAAGAGCTCTATGTCGCTTCCTCGCCCGGGAGTTTGGCGTGAGACTCGTCTATCAGTTCATGGCGATCTCCGCCCTGAAAACTGATTTCCTTATCCCTATTTCCGCCGATGAAAAAAGGGTGCTACTTCCGCTTTAAGATTCTAGCCAATCATTTAGCCTCTTTTTTCTGTCAGGCGATTCTTTCGGACTACTATCTCTTTCACCCGGTCACAGAATGCAAACATCTGTTGGCTTTCATTCCGACCTGGATTTGTTACTTCGGCCACGAGGAATTGACCTGCATTCCTTATTCCTCTTTTAACTGTCAATCTTTGGCGGCCTGTTAATTCAAACACGGAGGGGTAGGGGAAAATCCTTATTTCTCTCATCTCAGTGGTAGATCACGTAACAATAGATAATAGAATATGAATAACAAGACACTGTATATGATATGCAACCTAATTCCACAAACAAGAAAGTTGGTGCAACTACTATGGTCTATGTTTGGTCTGTGTTATGGATACCCCAAAAGCAGCATAGTGTGTACTGTCCCAGTCATCACATAATCTACGTCTGCTGCGCGTACATACTCATATAGGTACTTTCAAATTTACAAACGTAAGTATTATTGCATATAAATATGTGCACCCACCGGGAGAATAACTTATAGTATCACAATAAGGACTTTTGTCTAAATGAAGTACTATAAAATAGTAACGATATTCTCCTCACTGACATTCAGAAACGAGACCACAAAATGCTTTGCCGAATACACTATTCTATAGATAACCTAATTAATTTGCCTGAAAATGATCGTGGCAAGTACTGACTTACTGTTGTTTTTAATCCAGGTGTTAGGTCAAGCATAATTTGTTACACCTAGCACTGTGGATGAGATATTAAACTTTATCAACAAGTCTTTCTTTTGATTTCTGTTTTTTTTTTTAATAATTTACCTATTCACACCACAGTAGCATTCATTTGACATGTAATAATATTATGGAGAGAAATAAAAAGAATTTTCAAGATAAATTTGGAAGAAGAACACATTTTGAATACATGAATAATCCTCGTTTCCTAAAAGATGTGGTGCTAAGTTTAAGTGATGTTCATAAGTTGGACGTGGATTTGGCTATCTGAGTTCAAATCCTGAACGAGACAAATCGTTTTTCAAATAACGCTAATATACTTGGGAAAGTATGAATAGAATTATTAGCAATGCATATATGGATGCAAATACTCCTAGATCATAACAATTATAAGCAAACAGATGGTTTCAGTTGGATTATAATTATAAAAATAATCCTCAGTAAAGAAATTATTGTTTCAAGTAAGTGTTTTCCTTAAAATAATTTACTCAATTAAGTGGTATCCAATATTCCTATCGAATAGGATTAATCTTAAACAAATCTATTTAACCCTTACAGGTACTTATTCTGTGACAGCACAGTCGGCTAGGGCTATTGAATACACCGACTGCATCTCTGCAGTGGGGTAAGACCCCTACCTACGACTGTCTTGGATATGACATTAAACAATCTGATTGTGAGGCCTCAGTTATGCTGGAGCTTTGGGAAATGCAGAGTATCCCTTCACTGCCAATGCCCCAAAGTCCAATCCGGCCCAAATTTGTAGCACTTGATCATCCCATCAACGAGTCAAATATAATTGTTTGACATTAAATTGAGGGCAAACAGGTCCCATATACTAAATTGAATTGTAAGAAATAGATCTATTTGATAATTTAACAGTGTGTATCAATACAATGTGTTAGCAAATAATATACTTAATCTATATTAATGTGTATAAACAGGAATCAGTGGCAAATAACCAGCAATGGCTGATATACCATAAAACCAAACCAAACCATAGTTTGTGAGACATAGTAGACTAAGTTTAAGGACAATGAAAGTGTAACTTATCGTTTTACAGAGCTCCACAAAAGGAACCTCATCATAAGAAGGTGTTTAGCCTCAGATATGTTAATGCTTGTGTTAAGAATAATTACTTCGGCTAAGTCGCGCTACATACGGTGAATTCGTGTTTGTTTGTTTTTTTTACCTCTAATAATCATAACCTCTTCTAGTTTTCTTTTTACCTGATAGCTGGTACCTTTTTTCCTGGTATCTAATACCATTTACACCTCACCTTTTTATTTTTTCTAACTTTCTACTCTTTCTTTTCATTTATCCATTCACTGTAGCTGCCTGGTCCATTAATAGAAAAAAGTTACAAACTTTTCCCTGATGGAATTAGCTCCTTTGTAGATAGATGTAGATATCTCAATTTCCCTATTTATATTGTCTTTATCACAAAGTTTTGTTCTCTGTATACTCTGTTCTTTTTTCTAGATTAATTCACGTCAGGAGAAGCTTGTTACTATTATAAAGTGATTTTTCAAACTTATATCCTTATCTTTGTTCTAGGCACTGTATCCTCAGGACTTCGTTTAGATTGAATTTCTGTGAAGAATAGGTTCTTATTCCTGAATACTGATAATAAAAACAACAAAATATCCTCATCGTTTTTAAATTTATCAAAGCATTTTTGGCATTGTATTATCTAGCCTTTTTCAGTCTGTTTGCAATGGATACGTTATTGAGATTACAAATTGATCATTTGACTTTAATTTTCAGTCATCCTGTTGGTATGGACTAAAATATGCTGACTGTAATTCCCTGCAGAGAGTTAAGCTTCACTCCCCACAAAAAAATGTCCTGGGTATGAAACTCTACTGCATCTTGTGGTGAGGCTCCAATTCTATAGCTTTCTGGATTACTCTCTTCATTGTCCCTAATATCAGGTTTGTTGAAACCATTTTAGTTACACATCTATAGGTCAAACTGATCTTTTTGAGAAAATACAGTGTCGTTATGATACACGGATTTTAAATTGCTTCTAGTACCAGCTTTTTCTTATGTTGTCATTTAACTAGATATCGAAAAAGCCAATCACTGTTTAACTTCAGTGATTTAAATTTTAACGTGATTTAACAATTAAAAGAAAATGAAATGTTTAACTGTTTGAAAAGATAGTGAAGATGCATTTTTAACGTATATTATTGTAGACGGTAATTGTTTTTGTGTTTTTGTTGTGTTCTGGTTAGTGAACACAAGTAGTAATAATAATAAGACAAACCACTATATGTGAGGTAAATAGTTATATTTACAGGAAAGAGTATTTACAAGAGAGAGACTGTTAATAATGAGAACATATGATTAGTGATAGAGTAATGATATACTTCAACAATAGGGACGGCTCTTCTGGTCTGACTCGTAGGCTTGTTCTCAGACTGATCTCCGTTACTGCCATATATGGCAGATGGAACTGCTTATTAAGCTGAAAAAGTAGGCGATACCCAACAGCTTTTAACATAAAATTGCCCAACAATGCTTTACTTGTCTAAAACATCAAACCAACCAAGCAACCAACCAATATCCTCATCGTTGTTGTCTATATTAATCTATAATCTTTGACCTTCAAACTGAACTTATAAATATTATATAACTCCTTGGGAAGTTTTCCCACCATGGTTAGCCAATGGTTTTCCTCGGAGTCTAAGTGACAGTATCTACTCAAATCTCCAAGACTCTTCTAAGTCTTCAAGCCAACCTCAACAATGCTGAAGTTTGGATCGACGCCGATCATCTACCAATTTCCTACTCTTCTAGCCTTTTACTAAGACTTTGCTGATCATTTTAACTGCACCAATTTCAATTGTCTCTTTCATGTTTCATAGCCTTTTTGGTTCACTGGCAAGATCTAAATATTTGTCTCTTTTACCATAACTATGTCTAAGTTTTTGCGCGTGACATTTCATTTTTTTGTCGCTTGAAATCTCAATAGAGTTGTTTCATTCCAATTTCTGATTTGTAGTTGTCCTGTTGATCATTATGCTATTTGTAGTGTTTTTTTCCGCTATAATAAGACTTTTTTGCCTTTTTTTATGTTATTCAAGTCCTTGTATCGATGCATCGAGGCTCTCTCTAATGCTGGCAAGTCCTCTTCCTCCCTTTGTTTCTTGACATGTATTGGCTATGAATATCATCTCTTGGATGTAAGTGGCTTATGCGTTATCATATTTTCTTGTCATCTGCTGCATTTGTTAAAGTCCTTCTTTCTTCCATTTTAAGAATGGTCCTGAGTATCTTAAAGAGGTACAGCCCAGGTGTTATTCCCGTTGATGAGGTTCCTGCGGCTGAGCATAATTTCGAAAAGTTTTCTTGTTTGCCTGAGATTCTCTTTTTATATTTTTTCCAATATGATGGTGTTTTTCTATGTGATGCTCGAGTCTACATTGATTCTATATTTGTATCGATGCCTCAACGCTGTCTTCAGTGCTGGCAAGTCCTCTTCCTCCCTCCTTTGACCTAGCGGTTAGAGTGTTCGCCAATGGCCCGGGAGACCTGGGTTCAATCCCAGGTTGAGTCATACCAAAGACTCAAAAAATGGTACTTGATGCCTCCTTGCTTAGCACTCAGCATTATAAGGTATGGATCAAGGGTAAAGTGGAGAAATCCAGGGAAAGGAGTAGCGCCCTCCCCTACACCTTGGTGTAGTAAGCTATCGAAAAGGGGGCCTTCGGGTCACCCTCGACTATGGTCGCCAACTAATCTCTCAACGTCGTCTCCGGGATGTAATGCCTTATGCATGATCATTAGTTTTCTTGTTCTTTGGTCCATTTGTTTAAGTTCTTTTCACGTCCAATTCAAAAGGAGTCCTGAATATCCAACGAGGTGTACAGCCGAGGTATTTATTCCTTTAATAACGTTTCTGCGTGACAATTCTGTCTCGAGTAGCTTTCTAGTTCTCCTGGGATATTTTTTTTGAATTTTTTTTTCATTTCCACTTGTTTGATGGTGTCCGCCTCCAAGATGCCCTAGTATTTATGGCTTTACTTTTCTCTGAGCGTTCTAATCTTGTCTTGATTTGGTAGTTCAATTCCGTCAGTCAGAAGTTGTTGGCCACTTTTCATTACAAGCATGGCATATTTTTCTATGCCAAATTCCATTCTTAGGTCCTGATTGTATATTCTAACTGTGCGTATTAGAGTTTCCATTTTTTTCATTTTTTTGCAAATAGTTTGATATCATCCATGTACATGGGGTGATTGATCTTTTCTTGCGATCTACAAAGATTTTATCCGGCTATGCATTTTCTGAGTATGTGATTAAGTGACATCATGGGAATCATGAATATTTACGGTGATAGCGCATCTCCTTGGAAAAATGCCCTAATGGATCTTTGGTTCAACTAAATTTCTTCTTCCTGCTATCAATTCTGTTATCCAGTTTTCCATGGTTTTCTTGATAGAGTATAATACTTCATGTGATATCTTGTACATTTTGAGGCAGTTTATTATCTACCTTTGTGGAATCATACCATATGTCTTTTTGTAATTAATCCAAGCAACAGCTAGTTTTTTTCCGCCTTGTCTTGCTCTTTTTTATGATGTGATGATCTATGTAAAGTAACTCTGCTGTGCCTCTTGATTATTTGTGGCATCCTTTCTCTTCCTCAGGGAATAATCTGAAGCTTCTTAGTGAGTAGTAAATCTCTTCCCTTATTTGTGCTGGTAATATTATCCATATCGTTGGTAGGCATGTTATGGGTCGGTAGTTGTTTAGGGTGGCTCCTTTGCTTGGATCCTTTTGGATCAATGTGGTCTTTACTTTGGTCATCCATTCGAGTACGAGTGCTCTTTGTTAGCATCTGTTCATATCTTGTGCTAATCTGTCGTGAATGGAGGTGAATTTCTTGAATCAGAAACCATGTATTCCATCATAGCCTGGCGTTGTCCAGTTTGATATTTTTTGTGTCGTTTTGAGTAAATTGGTGTGTATTTCAGCTTTTGGGCCTTCTTTCAGCCCTTCTATTTCTGTAGTCATATTGTTTATTCATTCAGCCTTTTTTAAATGATTTTTGTTGCCATTGTTTAGTTCAAAATCGTTCAGTTTCTTTAGCATCCGGTTGTTGGTATGTTTTCGTGTCATCTCCTCCCAGTTATTGATAGAATTTTCTTTCCTTTTCTTTTTTTTTTTTTTTGGAATGTCTTGTTTTATCTGTATTGTTTTACCCTTTGTCGATATCTCTTTAATCTTCCTTCTTTCGCTAGTACTTTCTGGTTTATCTCCCCAAGAGTTTTATTGCTATTTTTTTTTTGTGTTGCCTTTTCCTTTTTGTTCCAATATATTCCAGCGTTTTTCCTTTGGTTTTTCATTTGGGCCTGCTTTCGTAGATTTTTATCTGCTTTGAATTTCCTATCCTGTTTTGATTTTTCGTTTGTGCTTTTTGAGGGGATCCCAATTTTCTCACAAACTAATTTAGCTCCTGCATAGATTAGTTCATTTAATTCGGTTATATTATTCGTTGATGTATAAGGTAGTTCTTGATTTATTTTATTCGTTTCCGTCTTCACTGTTCTCCATTCTATGTTTCTTAATGATGGTAAAGTAGTATTTTCACACTTTATAATTCTATGTAAATTTTTTGATTTACTTTCTGTTCTTCTAGATTTACCTTTTGTTCTTTTCTTTGATGTGGGTTGTTGGGTTGTGCGTTGTTTGGTTGTGTGGTGTTTCCATTTTCCAAAGTTTGTTGTTCATTTCGGTTGGACTGATTTTTTTTTTTTGTTTGCTAATATTTGATGTGTCAGGTACTGCATTATTTCCTTGTTGATTATTTATTTTCTGGAGAATTTCAAGGTCAGTTTTCCACACAGGCTTTAGCCAATGGTTTCTCAGTGTATTTTGACTGACAGCAAGTCACGTTAAGTCTCCCGGACTCACCTCAGTATTCAATCCTATCTTAATAATACTGTAATTCTAATGGTTTCCACTCGTCCTGTAATTTCAAAGTCCTCCAGTACGTGTATCGATCCAAGAGCACCAATTACTACTCGTCACTTTCATATTCCACTGTTTTTCAATGCCCTAGCAAGATCACCGTACTTATCCTTCTTTCTACTTTCTTTCAATTATATTCTGTGGTCAGCCGCGACTGCAAAGTCTATAATTTGAAAAGTTCCCTTTTTCTCGTTGATTATTACTTCAATTCCTTGCACAATTCCTACTGAATCACCTTCCCCACCTAATCGTGTCTTGTCTTATTTTCATTTAATTTGCTGCTTTCGCTTATTATCATTATCATTATCATCTTTGTCTTTTGATAGTTTTTCACACCAGTGTTAGCTGATGGTCTCTCACTGGAGTTAGAATGACAACAAGTCTTCTCAAGTCTCCGGGACACTTCTCAGTATTCCGGACGATCTCAATAATGCAGTAGTTTGTATGTTCTCAACTCGTCCTCTTATTTCTAAGTCCTCTAGTACTTGTGCTAATCTTTTTGTGACGGTACCAAGAGCACCAATAACAATGGGTATTATGCTCACTTTCATGTTCCACAGCTTTTTTAATCCCCTAGCGTGCTTGAGGTATTTATCACTCTTATCACATTCTTTTAATTTCACTCTGCAGTTCGCCGGGACAGCAATTTTGCAAACTCTCTTTTTTGTTGATTATTATCAGATCTGTTTGTCTGCCGGAGATTTTGTGATCCGTTTAAGTCTTGAAATCCCAGAGGAGTTTGTGCGTCTCATTCTCAAGTACAGATTCTTGGTTGTGTACATACCCTTTGTTCGTATGGTCAAACATCAGTTTCTTGCACAATTTCCAGCGGATCACCTTGTCCACCCAGCCGTGCCTAGTATTATATTCTCTCTGTGATAATTTGTTGCATTCTCTTATTTCGTGATTGATAATTTCATTTTATGATGATAATTATTATTTTACTCTTTGCAAGTATTTCAGACCAACGTTTTCTTGCGCCCTTTCATTGAAGGCTAAGTTAGAGGAAGCATATCTTCAAAAATCTCTAAAACTTTTTAAAGTATTCTTATCAATGTTCATTAGTTCTCTTATTTCAAATGCCTCTAGTTCTTCAGAAATATTTGAATATTGTTCCAAATGCACCAATTACATTTTGTATCACAAGCACCTTCGTGATTTACAGGTTTTTTCTGCTCTCTGACAAGGTCTAAGTATTTGTCTATCTTTTAACTTCCGTTTTTTTCCGCTCCATTCTTTGCTGGAACAGCAAAATTCACCATCATTATTAAATTTTTCCAAGTTAATTAACTGTAGGTCTAAGATTCTGGCCTGAGTTAAGGGAGGTAGAATTATTATTAACATTATTAGGATATATTATGGATCTTCTTCTTCTTCTTCTTCTTCTTCTTCTTCTTCTTGAGAATTTTCTGGCGTGTGATTTCGTTTGTTTGTCGCTGGAAGTGTCCATTAAGTCTTTTTTCTTTCCTATTTTCATTTTCAGGTTATTTCTATTCTGTTGATACTTGTGTTGTCTGTACTGTCCTGATTGCTGTAATCCTGGCTCACCCGCGCTTGTTTATGTTGTTCTATCGGTCCATCAGCGCTTTCTTGAATACAGGCAAACCCTCTTCCTCCTTTTCTTGACACATACAGTTTTTCTTTGTTATCTATGGGGTGTAAGGGTTTACGTATCGTCATGAGTTTTCTTGTTCTCTGGTCCATTTGTTCACCTTCTTCTCAGGTTAACTTTGAGAATGGTCTCAAGTAGCTTACGAGGGGGACAGCTAAGGTATCTATCCCTTTGATAAGATTTCTGCAATGTAGTTTAATTTTGATTAGATTTCTAGTTCTTGTGAAGTTTTCTCTCTCTCTCTCTCTCTCTCTCTCTCTCTCTCTCTAAACTTTACATATTTGATGGTGTTCGCTACTGATATTCCCAAATAATGTATGTTTTTTTTTTACTTCAAGTATTAATGTTATTATTATTTCTTTTATTATCCGTTCATTGTTTTTACCCATTCCTCTTAGTTGTCACTATCATAACACTATAATCTGTCTATTTTTCTGTCTGAAGTTTTCTGAAGTTTCGAGTTTTTTTTTTATCATAGATAGGTTTATATCATTACCTATCTGTCATATCACAACCGTTTCCTTTTCTTTATTGCCTTGTTCACAATGTTTTTGGACATTGAATCATCTGGCCTTTTTTCCAAGCGAATGTCTCAGATGAGGGATTTGTTGCAACAATAAATTCATTCATTTATTTTTGGAGATGCTTACTTGAATAATTAATAAACTATAAGCAAAAAAAAAAAAAAAAGCGAAAATCTTATATTTAGCGAGTGGACCATACATGTAAGTATTTTCTGGCTATAATAATCAATATGAAAATAAAAAAGTTTTCTATTAAGATTACTAATAGATCATAAAAGAAGAGAATAAATTATTAATGAGAGAAAACAACAGTTTTGAACAGCCAGATATAATGATTAGATTCGTTAGATTTATTTCTAGAAGGCTATTTGCATTAATATTTGTTCCAAACAACAACCCATCAAATAGATTTCAAAACGAAGGAAACTGAATATTGATGAAATGATAAGATGGATTATAGATTTACGCTCTAATCCAAAATTACATTAAAACTTTTATTTTATTTTCATAAAATAAATAGTACTAAAATTAGTAATCAGATTTTCTACATGAATACTGATTTTAACATCAACAATGAAATAAAGTGTTGGTACTAATTATCAATATTACAATGCACTAATATAGAAATATAACGTAATGTTTTAAAACCTATGAACATTCTAAGTATTGTTAATTATATAAAAATATAGCTCGAAAAATAAAATAAAAATCATCACGCTCAAATATCTTTGAAAAAAAAGAAGCAAACAAACACCGAAAGACTCTTCCCCTAAAAAAAAAAAAAATTTTTAAATCAAGGAAAATCACCAAAACTTTAAAAAAAAATTATATGCTGAATTGTTTTCCTGTATTGAAAATATGCTTTGCTACCCATACATCTAGTTTTGTTCAAAATGTAAGCACTGCCTAATTATGGAGCTTACTAATGTTTCATATTGTGCTTTGACAGCAGGTTATTGGGGATTTCATAAGCAGGATTTTTCAACTGTGTCTTGGGTTAATCAAAGAATAGCGGAAATGAACCATGTGAATTGAGCAAAGATGGAAAAATGTGTGGACATCCAGAAAATATATAATATGGAAGCATTTTCGATCCCAGAGGGAATAAGGCGATCAATCATTCGGAGAGCAGCCTTCGAGTAGACACTTCAGCCAAAAGAAGGCCAGGTTGCTCCAGAGCTGAGAACCTGGCATTTATCAAGATTCTGTCAAAGAAGAAGGGCTCTGAATATGTGAGTCCTAAAGAGGGGTCATCATAGCAGTCCTCCATCTCTCACTCCTATACACACAATTCCAACGTTTGGAATAAAATAATTTATAATTTTATGAATAATTGATATTGTCGTCCTTTCATTCTTGCGATACAACACCATTGAACCAAGCTATAAGCACAAAGGTGGTTATCGCCTAGGTGTAATGATTAGAGCGCTGAACTGCGCAATCATAGAACGAGAGTTAGAATTCCAGTCGCACAAATACTTTCACTTTCGGACGAATACCCTTGGGAAAACGATGACTTCCCCCCGTCTTTCCATCTACTGGTTGAATAGTATCACTACTTTCCTTCTAAATTTGGGAATAAATAGTACAAGGAGGTGGATACGCTATTAAATAAAAAAACAAGCACAAATTATTTCAAAATTTAAAAATAATTAAGCTGTCATGGGACTGCTTGGTATCTAGATCAGTGACCAATTAGGAACAGGGAGTACTATCAATGTGATTCGTCATATGTGCCAGACTAAGTATAAAAATATATATATATAACTTAGGTAAGTGGGTTGTCTCCCCACTCTCTAAAAAACATATATGACACCATATGATTGGTCGGCACATCTTTTCAAATTAACCTATCGCTGGCTACCAAAGCATTGACGCAAGATATCAAAGATGTGTCTAACTCTTTTTTTATGACCAAGCTCGGTAACAAATTGACGTTAAAACTGTCTCTGCAAAAATTCCAGCGGTGAACCAGAGTCCTAAGAAGCACGTTACATTTTTGTACATACAACACAAAGATTTCATTTAAGTGGACTATTATATGTTTATTTTGTATAATATTATATTGCCGCAAATGGAACAATTGTTTGCAAGAGAAATATAATAATTCAAAATTTCAAGGTGTTCATGCTTTTCCTGATATTAACTTTCTTCTGTTCGCAACTTAACTATTTGCGACCCAAACATCTAATTTTTTAAATATCTGCAAAGTATAAAAATATTCCGTAAACTTATCAAAGTAAGCAGAGAATAATGAAATTTGAAAGTATACAAGAAATCTGATCACAAATAGATGTGTCGAAACAAGATAAAGTTAATGTATCAGACATCGGATGAATAATTTGGGATTTACATAGGAAAAAGCCAAAAGAAAATCAGATGTCGTGATTAGAAAAAGAATTATAAACTGAATTAAATACAGTAAATTTGGAAAATGGAGAGGCTCCCGGAAGCCACCAACAGGACATAGGGACAGTTCAATACTCGGAAAATGGAACCGTCCTTGCGAAAAAACGAAATTCAATCTCACTTTAGCAGTACCAATCAGATTAAAATGATGTTATTTCCATTTGTAAGGTAGCACGCCTATTTGCCAAGTCCCGGAGCTTTTCATGTGTGTCTATTGCTAGCAAGTCGACACACCGATTCAAGCATCATGAAAACCACTGTTTTGGAATTATCAACTACTGGATACGACTAGTATATTCTAACAACTTGTCTGGAAGACGCAAATATTTTATTTGGATTCAAGAAGAATTTCCACACGACAGATTAGTCGTGGAAATCAGAAATAATGTTAAGATTTAAAAGATATCTTGCTATTGCTCCTTCCTTCTGTAAATTTTCTCGGTCTTCTATAGACACAGAAGCCAACGAATTAAAATGGGGGCAAGAAGAAAACCAACGGAGTCAGGTACGTTGAAATCAAAATTCAAACAATTACCTATAAAGCTAAATACATAACCAACCAAATTTATAGCCCCTTCAATGGTGACCTTCTATGTGCGTTTAACACCTATGATAAAAGAAGACATCCTGATATGAAATGGAAAAAATACACCTAGTCCAAAATATACCAATATGAAAGTGAACTAAGTCTGACGTTAGAAAGAACACCCTTAAAAAAACAAAACAAAATATCCAAATTTGAAGCAGACGGCTCTCACATGGTACAAAAAATTGCCAACATGGAAATAAACAACATGCCATCATGGAAACGAACAAACTTAAAGTGACTTACAAAACAAATATATCCAATTCGAATGGACAAACTAAACAAAGAATCATACACAAAAAAGTGATAAAAAGTAAGAAATTCAAAGAAAAGGGGAAACTGCCGGTGGCTACTAACGACTAAAAGTGTAAGAAGACCATATCAACCCTGCTATAAGAAGTCATTTTACCCTTTCTTCTATCACAGTCAATATATACTTTACTACTGGCTGAAATAAATTCTCAACAGGCGAGCAAAACCAATCAAGACAAAAATAGAAGAAAAAAGTCCGTAACCAACTTCAGGAGGTGTCCTCGTGGTGTAATGGTTGCAGCGCTGGACTACAGGTTTGTAGTAAGCGAGTTTATACTCCAGTTGTGTCATTACTTTCACTTTCAGACAAATACCCTTGGAAAAGGTGTGAATCCCCTAATCCTGACAGCTATGGGTTAAATAGTACCACTAATGTCCAAGAAGGATGTTTTTGGCATTAAATAACTTACGAAGATTGATATACCATTCAAATAATGAAACCAAACTCCACTATTTACCCATTTTGATAGATAATAAATGTATTCATGAATTAAGCAAAACACAAAAAGACCCCCCCAAAAAAAAACATCCAAGAAAATGCAAGAGTTGAAGAAAAATGACTTTTCCTAGTCAGCCACGGTTATATTCAACGACTATTTGCTCCGAAAATTCATGCGCATAAAAAAATGTTATGTGAAAAGTAGAAAATCACCAAACAAATTAAAGAGTGAGTTGAAAAATACTCTTTTTATTAAGGACCGCAAAAACTCTGCTCGAAAAAAAATCCCTCATACCCAAAGATCTCTGTATCCAATCACCTTAACAGATGAAATAAAACGAGCAAAAATGACATAAAAAATTGCGAAGAAGATAAGAGTTCGATAAATATCTCTCCTAAAAAAAGGACAGTTAAAGTCAATTCAGTCTTCCCGCCAAAAAAAAAAGCTGGATACATTGGGGAGAACAAAATGAATAGAATTAAAAAAAATAAAGTAATAGATCCATAGGAACCAAAGAAAATAAAACAACAACCAGCTAATTCAAGAGTGACTGTTTCAACACGAAGCATGGCAAACATAAATGCACCCATGACATGCTTCACTTTATTTGAACTGTAAACCTAACATAGTTGTATACATTACTTCAGACTAGCAGTTCATATACACAGTTACCAACATCTTGACAAGACGATAAGACTGTGAGTTAGTTTCATTTTCTTTTATCAACAACAGACACACACAGACACACACACACACACACACGTATAAGACACCTTTTTTTGTTCCCTTTAACCATATCCCTAAAATAGCTCCGCTATCTGGGCAGGGACGAGTTTAGTGATAAAAAATAATATGAATTAAAATCGGAAAGTGCTTAGGTTTCATGCTTGGAAAAATGAACCGTTGCCGCGAAAATGAATTCGCTCATTTCAGCGGGATCCTCAGACCGAAAGGATCTTTCTCGCGGCTGCTACCTACGAACACAAGGTTGATTAGATTCAGTAGCTTGACACCATGTCTGCTGCAAGTAAACCTACACGCAGAAACAAGCAACCTAAGTACACCAATTTTGACTTATCAACCGCCGAAAGCGATTAGTATATCTTAACGCCTGGTCAGGGAGAAGCGACCATTTTTATTGGTTTCAGTATGAATTTTCCATACCCACAGAATGGTTGTTGAACGTAGAAATAAAGTTAAAAGTCAAAAATATCTTTATCTTCCTTTCTTGCCATTTTAGAAAAAAGACGAAACCATTAATAACCCCCTACACACGTAATCGAAAGAAAATATGATTAAAATAGCTTAAAAAAGAGAAACAATCACGATGTAGGGAAAACTGGATGAACATAATTTTCAGTGTTAAATCTACATTGGTCTACTGTTCAAAGAAGGCATATGAAGATATATACCTGAAACAAACAAATACCCCCAAGTCATTTATAATTATAGGATTATATGTCATTTAAATGACTAATGGAGATAGTAATAAGCACCTCAACAGTCAATGCACGTGTACATTGAAATAATTGAAATCTTAAACTCTAATTAGCTTTGTCTGAAGTTCGTTATTAAGGGGCAACTATAGAGATCAGAATTTAGACTGATTGATCTGAAATAGTATGCTACTTGGCATTGTACTGCACGATGACATCAAAGAAAATTCTAGTAGAATTTCACAAAATCAAAGACATTCTGAGACTTAAATTTGTTTCTTCTGTTTTTTGTTTTTTTTTTTGTTTTTTTTTGTAAATTGAATTGAACTAGGGTGAGGTTCAATCCACTCCCAAAATACAATGACTAAATATTTCTTACTGCCCATCATTTCCGTGATGAATGTGCACGCGTTAACTTTAATGATTTTACTCTTTTCCTTTGAATATATTGAAATCTGATTCATAACATATGCTCCCCTGTTTCTGTTATGGACTATTAAGGAACAAATAAGCAACATCCTTTTCCCCTTAAAGAATCATATTGATAAATAAATTTTCGACGAAAGTTGTACATTTAATTTAACAGAAATGTATTGTCAACACGAAAGAAAATCAAAACTAATCAAAG
Source organism: Sepioteuthis lessoniana (assembly GCA_963585895.1). NCBI lineage: Eukaryota > Metazoa > Mollusca > Cephalopoda > Myopsida > Loliginidae > Sepioteuthis > Sepioteuthis lessoniana. The sequence continues at coordinate 101,894,584 of OY757912.1, forward strand.
CGTGCTGGAAGGACAAAGATCATTTCACTACTGTATTTATGTAGTAGAGATATCAGTCAAATTTCATTAAAGAAATCTGGGTAGACGTAGTTCTTTTGAATAGAAAACATGTAAAATCATTTGCGAAAATGTTTTATATAAGTTTTGAAAGATGGTGACATATATGTTGTTTTTAACTTAAATACATTTTTCAAACTTAAAGAATCATCATCAATTAGAATTACATTCTGCTCGTCTTCTTTACCTAAACCTTAATTTTCTTTCTACCAAGATATACAATGTACAGGTTATCCAAAAGTTTTCTTTTAAAAAAATCAATTGTACAGTGTCCTACGAAATGGGATGTTTAATATAGAATATTACGACGAAGATGTCGCTACCCACACCTTGGTCCGGAAGGAATGATTGATGATTTCCTCGACCTATTATTGATCATTTGATATCTTATAAGTATGACGAGGTAATCCTAGTATGACATGCCAACACATAATCACCGTCTTTAAATGGAACAAAGACAATAGAATTTAACGTATTGCTTTTGAGAATTGCGCTGTCCATGAGAGTTGATAAGGTACTGGGCTTGCTGCCATTTGTACTTTTACAGAACTCAACACATTAAATTGTCTCTCATTTTCCCTTAGAAGGCCTAATACAGAGTGATAACCACGTGATCTTAAGTGAAGTGGAGGATTCATTTCATTTCCAACTTCAGTTAGCATTTATCTAGTTAGAACGAGTGGAAACAGCACTTCGAAAACTTACTTGGAAACCCACCAAAAATAACGCATGAACCAAACACCAGAATAATTAGCAAACAATTAGACATTAAACTTGGACCGTTCACACAAGGAGAACTCGACTCGGTTCTCAGAAAAATTAAAAATAGGAAAGCTGCAGGACTGGACGAAATTCCCCCGGAAGTATGGAAGACCAGACAATTCGACGACATACTGCTCCGACACTGCAACGCAGTATACAATCAAAATCCGATAGATAGATGGACGAAGGGATGCATACTCCCCTTCCCTAAAAAGGGGGACCTTGGATTAGCCAAAAACTACCGAGGCATAACACTTACATCCATAGCTGCCAAAATCTACAATGCCCTACTACGAAACCGAATAGAACCCAAAATCGACAACATACTTAGAAAAAACCAAAATGGCTTCCGAAGAAATAGATCTACGACCTCACAAATACTAACCATCCGCAGAATCCTTGAAGGTGTACGGGCAAAGAACCTACAAGCGACATTAATATTTGTCGACTTTACCAAGGCTTTCGACTCCATTCACAGAGGAAAGATGGAACAAATCCTACTAGCGTACGGCATACCTAAAGAAACCGTAGCGGCAATAACGATTCTCTATAGAAACACTAAAGTAAAAGTACGATCACCAGATGGAGACACAGAATACTTCGACATTGTAGCAGGAGTACTACAAGGGGACACGCTGGCTCCGTATCTCTTTATCATTTGTCTAGACTACGTACTTAGAACATCTATTGACAAAATCAAAGAGAATGGCTTCGAACTGACGAAGAAAAGAAGCAGAAGATACCCCGCAACAACAATTACCGACGCCGACTACGCCGATGACATAGCGATACTGGCAAATACACCTGACCAAGCCGAAACACTTCTGCATAGCTTGGAACGAGCAGCAGCAAGCATAGGCCTCCATGTTAATGCACACAAAACGGAATATATGTGCTATAACCAAACGGGGGACATCTCCACTCTAGAAGGAACCCCTCTTAAACTAGTAGACAAATTCACGTACCTAGGAAGCAGCGTCGAATCAACCGAAAAGGACATCGAAACGAGGTTAACGAAAGCATGGACAGCTATCAATAGGCTATCGACTATATGGAAATCAGACCTAACCGATAAAATGAAACGCAGTTTCTTCCAGGCAGCGGTCACATCGATACTGCTATATGGATGCACTACATGGACGCTAACAAAACGGCTGGAGAAGAAACTAGATGGCAATTACACAAGAATGCTGCGTGCAATCCTGAACAAGTCCTGGCAGCAACACCCCACAAGACACCAACTGTACGGCCACCTGCCCCCTATCACGAAAACTATTCAAGTTAGGCGAACCAGACATGCAGGACATTGCTGGAGAAGCAGAGATGAACTCATAAGAGATGTACTCTTATGGATCCCCACACACGGCCGCGCAAAAGCAGGACGACCAGCACGAACGTACATTCAGCAGCTATGTGAGGATACAGGTTGTTGTCCTGAAGACCTACCTAGGGCGATGAACGATAGGGAGGAGTGGCGAGAGAGGGTCAGGGATATCCGTGCTGCCAGCATGATATGATGATGATGATGATTTTGAATAAAAAACATTTGCCTATAGTAATATTTAATCATTGATAAAATAAACATTACATCTTAGATCCTTATTTAATCTGTCAAGAAGATTATAGATGTTACGATTATAAAAGTTTTTACGTTTTGAATGGCCCGTTCGACAAGGGCTGTACAATACACCGACTGCTTCTCAGCAGAGAGGTAAGACTCCACCAAGCAGAGTCCTGATATGACCCTAAACGACCTGATGGGGAGGCTCAAGTAATGCTGGAGCTTTGGGAAATACAAAGTACACCATCATTGCCATCGCTCCTAGGTCTACTCTAGCCCAGAGTTGTAGCACCTGATCGGGTCCTCTCTATAGGTCAAATAGAACTAAACTGTGTAATTATACCCAACTGATTTATTTTAAATAGAACCGACTATATGAATAAAAGGAATTTCGCATTAAATTGCCGACGACGCTTGATATGCTATAAAACCAAACCAAACAAAGTATGTTTTGATGCATAAAAATATAGGACAAACACGTGTTCAACTTCTCCTGATATCAAACTTATGACCATTGAAATGATTTTGTAATCGTTATTCATGTGTCATTCCTTACGCGACACCATCAAATACTATTTTAGACAGGCTTGTTACTGGTGACGAGAAGTGGATCCTTAATCATAACATCAAACGCTATCGTCTTCAGATTAAAAGAATAAATCAACCAACTCAGTCACCGAGAAGTGGTCTTCATCCAGAGAAGATCATGTTGAGTGTATGATGAGATATTCAAGGAATTGTCCATCGCGAACTATTAGACAATAATCAAACTATTTCCTTAATCTAAGCTGCAATCCACTTCGTTTTTCGAAAAGAGTTTTGGGCCAAAAGCTTCTTCTTTAGTCAAAAGAAAAAGAATCATCCTCGATCATGATAGCCCGTCTTTACACTGCCCATTTGATAAAGGATTTCTTAAACTTTGGAAAAATTATTTCATCATTCATTGATATAAAGTCCTTTGATTTAAGATATATACTCTCAGATTGGACATTAAATTTGTTTCATCCAGAGAGAATACTCATATCACCATGAAGTAATTTCGGAAAAGTTTTGAGCATCATCAAAATAGTTATAACGTTTGAATTTTTAAAAGGAAATTGAGAAACACGGTGTTATTTGTCTTTAAATATGGGATGGATAACAAAAGTAGCATGTACGTTTCATGGCTCTAGGCAATTCCCTTCTTTGTAGCGTCAAAAAGTTTTTGCATCCTCTTGTATATGGCTTCCAATCTAAAAAAGGGAAAGAAAAATCATTATGATAACTAACTTAATCAAAATAAATGGGAATGTTGTCGTCACAAAGAACAAATGTTATAATAGTTACAATTCATTACTGCTTTTATTTTGGTTCCCGTTTGAGGTGTTCAGTTTTTAAACAGGTCAATTCCTTCATAGAATAAATTAAATTAAAACTTGCTTCTTTTATTTTTACCTCTTTATTCTTTTAAAATGAATTCTTTTGAATTTTCTGCATGTCATAATTCAAGCAATTTAACTATTGAAAAAATAACAATAAAAAGAAAAAAACAAAAAAAAAAAAACAAATGAAAAAAAAAGAAAAGAAAATACTAACGACAAATAAAAACTACGTTACCCACTGACCTGAATTCAAAAATTTTCAATTAAATTTAATAAACCTAATACAAATAATGAAATAAATACAGCTCTCAATTTTAAGTGTTTTTCTTTTTTCCACTATTTCCTTTCGTCTCTGATTCTTCTATATTCTTTACCTGAAGGCGAAAAAAAAAAAAAAAGAATAAAAATCTATGAAGACTAGTCTCGCGTTTTCTCAAATAATTAACACATGATTAAGTTTCAACAGGAATTGAAAAGTTTCTAAATATCGGAACAAGAAAAATCAATTGCATTAAGGAAAAGAAGAAATAAACAACTTATCAATGGTTGATAAAAACTTTTTAATACTGAACAGAAATACCTCACACTGTCACACTGTTATGATATACTGTCTGTATACACTGCAACGTGTTAAGAACCCAACGCAAAACGTGGTGTCTTGAGTATGACACAAAAATGCATCTGATAATGAAGCTACACGTTTGACGTTCATATATTTGTAAAGAACCCCTTCGTTGCCATTACCCGCAAATCAACTTTGAACGAAGTAGTAGACGTATTAAGATCCCATTTATGGGTCAAAGAGATTTATTTTAAAGTTATTTGTATTCAATCTGAATCTGCAAAGAACAAGGGTAAATATTCAAGATAAAATGAATGTGATTCCCTAACAATTACATAACCCCTTCAGAGTTGTGATGGCGTTAAAATCAGTCAATGAACGAATCAATCCGTCTATCCGAATACATTTAGAGGGGTAAAAAATGAAAATAAAAGTTTCCGCATAAGAAATTACGCATAAAATCTTCCCCATACGCATACGTCATCATCATCATCATCATGTCGTGCTGGTAGCACGGATATCCCTGACCCCCTCTCGCCACTTTTCCCTATCGTTCATCGCCTCAGGCAGGTCTTCTGGACGACATCCTGTATCCTCACATAGTTGCTGAATGTATGTTCGTGCTGGTCGTCCTACTTTTGCACGGCCATGTGTGGGAGTCCATAAGAGTACATCACTCATGATTTCGTCCCTGCTTCTCCAGCAGTGTCCCGCATGTCTGGTTTGTCTAACTTGAATAGTTTTCGTGATAGGAGGCAGGTGGTCGTACAGTTGGTGTCTTGTGGGGTGTTGCCGCCAGGACTTGTTCAAGATTGCTCGCAGCATTCTTGTGTAATTGCCGTCTTGCTTTTTCTCCAGCCGTTTTGTTAGAGTCCATGTAGTGCATCCATATAGCAGTATCGATGCAACCGCTGCCTGGAAGAAACTGCGTTTAATTTTATCGGTTAGGTCTAATTTCCATATATTCGATAGCCCATGCTTTCGTTAACCTCGTGTCGATGTCCTTTTCGGTTGGTGCGACGCTGCTTCCTAGGTAATTAGACGCATCAAGAAATAAGAGCATAGTTAAACATTTTTGTTGTGTTATAACACACAACAACTTCTAAATAAACATTAAAAGATAATTAATATTTTTGACACTCGAAAATTTTCGCTAACACAAACATAGTTCCATCCCCAAGAGGATATATATTCCCCAATTTTTAGAGGTGCCAGTGGTGCAACGGTTATAATGGTAGGAAATGGATACGGTGATATAAGTTCTGGACGAGGCTGATTGCATTTCACGTATCACTTGGGAAAGGTATGAATCCAATTCTTCTTCTTCCAGCTATGCATAAATAGTAGAGTAGACGGGGTTCTTTAGCTTGGTAAGGCAAACGGTCTAGTAGAAGAAAAACTTTGAATCCTAACTGGCCGTAAAAATAGTAGTTAAATACATAATCTATGCACACATAAGCACACACGAGCGCACACTCACATGTCCGTCTCTTCCCTAGAGACAGAACAAGACCTATATATATATATATATATATATATATATATATATATAATGTAACTGGAATAAAACTCAATCAGGGTTAAATTGTCATTGTAAATTTATTTAGGCGAATCACCTGGATATTACTCGTATATATATATATATATATATATATATATATATATATATATATATATATATGTCTGTGGTAGGAAATAAAATTGAATCTCCTTGAATATATGATTCAATTTACTCAAAATTAATTGCATATCTAATATAGTTGGATGAGAATAAATTATCACATACACAGATAAATACGTGCACAGTTTTGTAAGCAGTCTTCAAACCTAGATGTGAACATATTCTGTATCACCCATTGGGGTTAAAAACAGGTCCGTATTGCTGCAAGCAGACGCAGACGCAGACGCAGACGCTTCAGTGATCTTAGTACTCTTACATCATAATATTGAAGATATTATTCAGAATCTCGCATAATATTGAGCATACGTATAAACTGCCCATGTCAAATCAAAACCTCTCTTCAGTGCTGCAATTCGATTCTTCATCCGTACATATTTTCGTCATCATTATGAAATTTCTTAATAAAAATTGGAGACTCTACACAAGTTTACATCGTGGGGTGAGATTATCTTTACGGTGTGTGTGTTAGTGTCTGATGAGGTCAATTTGTGACCCACTCATTCAATGGATCATGATATCTGTACCCCATAAAATTGTTTACCTTCGGTCAATTAAGAGTAGAGTACCTGCTTCTCGATGCGATCACATGGTACCCCGATGATTGGGTTAATCCAGCGAACAATATGATGAGACATTGTGGCTTCCACCCACAGAGAATGAGCGCTCTTCACAGTAGTGCGCATACAAAGAACAGAACTGACTAACTAACTAACTATATATATATATATATATATATATATATAATCATCATGTCGTGTCGCCAGCACGTATATCCCTGACCCTCTCTCGCCACTTCTCACTATCGCTTATCGCCTCTGGCAGGTACTCAGGGCTATATCCCGTATCCTCACAGAGTTGCTGTATGAAGGTTCGAGCTGGCCGTCCTGCTTTAGCTTGGCCATATTTGGGGGTCCATAGGAGTACATTACTTATGTGCTCGTCCCTGCTTCTCCAGAAGTGTCCTGCATGTCTGGTTCGTCTAACTTGGATAGTTTTCATGATGGGAGGTAGGTGGCCATATAGTTGGTGCTTTGTGGGGTGTTGCCTGCAGGACTTGTTCAATATTACTCGCAGCATTCTTGTGTAATTGCCGTCTAGCTTTTTTCTCCAGCTGTTCCTGACATTTGCTCTGATGAGTGTACTTGGAAAGAAACTGTCACCAAGTACCTATGACCCTGTGTCAAGGCTACTCTGAGATATACATACTCTATCACGATGTTACGGCTATAGGAAACTGAATTAATGATAATAATAAGAATTACGATTATAATAATAATAATAATAATAATAATAATACTGATGTGAAAAACTTTAGAGGAGTAAATAATAATAATAATAATAATAATAATAATAATAATAATAATAATAATAGCTAAGAAAAGGAAACTTTAATTGAGAAACAGAATCTTTCCTAATGGCAGCACAAAACAGCGCCATAAGAACCACTCATATCAAGGCGAGGATAGATAAGACCCAACAAAATAGCAAATGTAAGATATGCGGTAACAGAGATGAAACCATCAATTACGTAATAAGCGAATGCAGCAAATTGCCACAGAAGGTGTACAAGGCTACAATGACACACACAAAGTTCTATGGGAATTTAGTATACAAACGGATCACCTAATATCGACCAGAAGACCAGGCCTTATAATAAAAAGTAGGCGACCATAGTCGAGGGTGACCCGAAGGCTCCCTTTTCGATAGCTTGCTACACCAAGGTGTAGGGGAGGGCGCTACTCCCTTCCTTGGATTGCTCTACTTTACCCTTGATCCGTACCTTATACTGCTGAGTGTTAAGCAAGGAGGCATCAAGTACCATTTTTTGAGTATTTGGTATGACTCGACCTGGGATTGAACCCAGGTCTCCCGGGCGATTGGCGAACACTCTAACCGCTAGGCCAATGTCCGGTTATAATAATCAACCAAAAAAAAAAAAAAAAAAAAAAAAAAAAATCTGCAAAATTGTCGACTCTGCTGTCCCGGATGACCACAGAATAAAACTGAAAGAATGTGAAAAGAGAGATAGGTACCTCGACCTTGCTAGAGAATTGAAAAAACTATGGAACATGAAGGTGACAATTATACCAATTGTGACTGGTGCTTTTGGCACGGTAACTAAAGGATTATTAAAGAGCTTGGAGGATTTGGAAGTTGGCGGCCGAGTGGAGACATTCCAGACAACAGCATTATTGAAAATGGCCAGAATAGTGAGAAGATTCCTGGAGACTTGAGGAGACTTGCTGTCACTCAATCTCCAGTGAAAGATCATCAGCTTACGCTGATGTGAAAAACTCTAATGAGTAAATAACAATAATAATAACTATTATTATTTTTGAACATGATGGTTACGGTAATATCACTTACAATTGTGCACTCGGTTGAATCAACAAAGTGTTCGATAAAGGACTGGAAAACTCTGAAATAAAAAGAACAAAAACAAGAAAGAACATCCAAACTAAAGCATTATTAAGAACGACCAGAATACCGTGAAGAGTTTTAGTTTTGGGGAGATTTGTTGTCACGAAATCTCTCGGGGAAACGTGGAAAACCATTGACTTAAACTGGTGTGAAGAACTCAATATGGAATAGATATAATAATAATAATAATAATAATAATAATAATATATACATATATATATATATATATATATATATATATATATATATATATATGTGTGTGTGTGTGTGTGTGTGTGTGTGTGTGTGAAAAATAAATTCAAAAATGAAAAGTTGAGGAGTGTTTTTTCTGAAGAGTATGTGGTACACTGATGTGTCATTCTTTTGTTATCAACTCATCCAAGACGTGTGGTTGGTGTTTTACCAGGCCACACCAGTATAAACAAACCAGCTGTATACGTAGTGCAACAGTTCGTATCATTAATCGAAGACTTGGGCCTCATACATTGGGATCGATTGGAGAACTCATTATATATATATATATATATATATATATATATATATATGTATATATATATATATATATATATATATATATATATATATATCCTAGGTTGTCATTAATTTAATAATGACAAAATTAATTAAATATCTCTTATATAAAAGCCCTATGTCGTTCACATAGCAATAGATGCACCCTGTAAAAAATTTTAAAATAACAAGAAATAAATGACATACACGTGTCACTTTTTTTTCGCTCAATGAAATCGTTTTCTTTTCTTTTTTAATTCCAAAATTGATGTTGACGTGATGTTAACGTTTGAGTGGTGAGAATTATTATGATCAATTTTATCTATATATAATGCCAAAATTAAGTAATGTTAACGTGAATTTTGGATCGATTTATACATTGATTATCAAATATAATTAATAGTTGTCGTTAAACAACTTAGTTTTATGTAACTATCTACGGTTTACCATGTTAAAGTTTGAAAGTGCCCGTGGTGTAGTCGTTATCGTCGTAGGGAAATGAACACGGTGACTCGAGTTCAAATCCTGGACGAGACTGATTGCATTTCACATAGCACTAATACCCTTGGGAAAGGTATGAATCCAGTTATTCTCCCTCCAGCTATGGGTAAATAGTAGGACAGACTAGGTTCTTCAGCCTTGGTCAGGCAATTAGTCTAGGAAAAGGAAAACTCTGAATTCAAACCTGTTCAACTCTGCTTAAAAATTGACCTTGTGTCATATCCTGCCCGAGCGGAGGGGTTGGGTAAATAGTACCATGTTAAAGTTTTAAGGAAGTAAAAAACAAATATTTTTGTTAATTTGATTAAGTTCATTTAAAGGTATATATATTAAGTCTTGATTAGTCTTGTTCAAGGCTTCAAACAGCTTACAACATCTGTCTTTCAAAATTCACTAATGTAAATATTTATAAGGTTTGATCCTGCTAAACTTCAAATGGGTATAGATAATGTGGACATGATTTTACAGTAATTTGCAGTCGATTACAACGACTAAATGGATTACAACATCCAAAATTTTGGTGTCAGGATATATCATTAAACTGCATCCGGTGGTGAGACTCTTCTTCTGAATCTCGGGGGAGTTTGGAATCACCACTTCTTTTGCCCTAACTTCCAGATTCAATATTTTCCGACTGCAACTATACAGAGACGTAAGAATCTCCATCGAGTATCCTGATTTGACACAAAAAAGCCTGATAGTGAGGTTCCTGTAATGATGGATCTTTGGAAAATGCGGAGTACACCTTCATTGCATCACTCCCAGCTCCACTCTAGTCCGGAGTGGTAGCACCTGATAAAGGTTTTATCCATGGCTCAAATAGAGAGTTTACTGTCTTTGCATTTACACTGCATATTTATTCTAAACTGATTTTTTTTAAACAGAACTTTTTCTATATTTTAACTGCGTAAACTAGATTGTTTGAAAAAAAAGTTTTTCTTACATTGAAACTGTACTTACGAGAACATTACTAACGTAGAAACTTTACTTACGCTAAACTGAATTGTTTGAATTATACAAGGATCATAAATAAGTTTCCAGACTTTTTTCGTATGTGCACTTTCATTGATAGTACACACATGAAATTCTAGTCCCCTTCCAAGTAACCTCCTCCGGCTGCCATACACTTGTTGTACCGTTGCAACAACCTATAGAAGGCACCATAGAAGTTCTCTGGTGTGAGTGTGTCAATGATCTTCGTCACAGCCGCTTTTATCTCCTCAGATGTCTCATAACGACAGTCTCTGAACTTAGGGAATAACCAAAAGTCAGAAGGAGCAATATCTTGGCTATTGGGAGGGTGAGGAACTGTCTTAATGCCCACCTTTGTCAAATAGTCTGTGACAAGGATGGAGATGTGGACTGGTGTATTGTCCTAGTTGAAACGCCACTGACCCGATTTGAAGAGTGCTGGCTTCTTCCGACCGAATCTCTTCCTAAACACCCTTAAAACCTCAACATAGTAACCCTAAGCCTAACCCTTTGGCCAATCAACTCTGGTGTATTGGCTTCCTTACTCCTCCTACACGTCTCATCATCCCTCACAGACTCCCTGCATTCCTTGAATCTCTTATGCCACTCAATAACTGATGTTCGATTCATGCACGATGGTCGAAAAGCAGTCTGAAGTATTCCATACGTTTTTGCTGCATTTTTTCCATTTTTTTATTGTATATCGTTCTTCTAAAGTGTCCTTACGTCCAGATTGCTTTTTCGAAATTCACCAGCTGTGACAATCAGGCTTTAGAAGGGTGTGTTTCAATTCCTGCTGTAGCTGTTCATTAAAACCTAAAATCATAAAAAAATGGTTAGTCATCTCATAAGATGTATAGCAATAGCATACTGAATTTTCAAGCGTCTACGAAAATTTTAAATGCCAGTACAAAAAAGTCAGGAAACTTATTGAAGTGGAAGTCCTCGTAGTTTAAGCGATGGACTACGGAATCGTAGTACGCAAGTTCGTATTCCAGTCGTGCTATTACGTTCACTTTCGGGCAAATACCCTTGGAAAAGGTATGAACCCCCTTATCCTCCCAGCTATGGGTTAAATAGTACCACTACTGTTCTTTAAGGAGAATGGCTTTGGCATTAAATAACATAAAAAGAGTTGATATGCCATTAAACAAAGAAACCAAACCAAACTTATTGAAGGCACCACGTAACTGTTTGACTAAACTAAATTGCTTGAAGTAGAAATGTTTTTTTTACAATTAACCTGTGACCTCGAGCGAAACTGATTTGTTTGAAATAGAAATGATTACTTGAGTAAAAATGGACATGCAAATGACATACAAATGTTGATATGCCATAAAACCCAAGCAAACAACCAGATTCAATCTAAACTGGAATGTTAATATCTGTTAGGGTCTCATTTATCGATGAAACAGATGTGTTTAAAAATTATTATCATTTGAAAGAAATACTTAAAACCTTAAAACTGTGAGCACATTTATAATCAAATTTGAACACACACTTGAAACCAAATAATTGCAAATAAATTATTTGATTCAGATAAAAATACTTGAAACCTTGTGTGATTAATTTCGTTTGATTTGTTTCTTTGTTTAATGACGTTTCAAAGTTTGTGGGATATTTAATACCCAATCCGCCCTTCTATAAGAACAGTTGTTGGTCTATCTAACCCATAGCCACGAGCGATTATGGGGTATATTCCTTTTTGTCAAGGGTATTAGTCCGAAAGTAAATGTACTTGCGCGAGTGAAGTTTGAACTCTCTTACTTCGCTGTTGCAGCCCAACACGTTAGCCTCTAAATCACGGAGACAACCCAGGAGATTTATATGACTTAATGATTGTTACTTGAAGCTCTGTCTACAAATCAATATTAGCATTAGTTCAATGTCTCCATAAAATTGCTTTTATTATCAAATTGAAAGAAAATGCGAGCTTCCAGTCCTAAAGCTTTGGTAGAGTCAACCATTTTTGCCATTATTCCTAGGTCCACTCACACCTGGAATGATAGCTCCTGTTAGCTTCGCATGTATGAGTTTAACATGTCTACTTACAAATATAATCATTGTATCTACATGAAAATTGTTTGTATTACCAATAGTTTCTTGAAGTTATCATTGTTTAAATAATATATTATTATTAGTTAATTGGGATTTTATAAAAATGAGTAAAGTTGGCCACATATTCGAGGGTGACCCGAAAGCTCCTTTTTTAGTAGCTAATACAATGGGGTGTTGGGGAGGGTGCTACTTATTTCCCTAGATTTCTCCACTTTACCCTTGATCTTTAATTTATTGTGCTGTGTGTTAAGCAAGGCGGCATCAAGTACCATTTTTGAGTCTTTAGTATGACTCGCCCTGGGATTGAACCTCGGTCTCCAGGATCATTGGCGAACACTCCACAATTAGGTCAATGACCCGCATTTATATAATTACTTGAAATATTTGAAAGCGCATAAGTGTGCGAAAATACAAAATTTCAATCAAATTAGAACAATTACATATTTGTAAAAGGATGTTCTGAAAGGTTCTCTTCCTGACCACGGAGATAATAATCGAATAATATTTATTCAACAGACGATTCCATACATAATTTCAGTTGTTCAATGCATTTCTGAAATTTCTATGATTCATTAATTCTTGTTTAAGAGAGGAATTCTCTGGAATCAGGATACATAGATAGATAAATATAACATAAAAAAATGCAATTGAGAAAAGGTAGCTAAATAAATCGGGCGATGGTATTACGCCTGATAAAGTATACAATCCAGAAATATCAAATTATGAATACAAGAGTATGTAACGTTATGTTTCATGGGGTATGCAAAAACGTCAGATGGAAAAATCGCGAAAATGTTGCTAGTCCATCGGAATTTATTATGGTGTAGATCGTAAATTAATAAATTTTTGATGTCATTCATCAAATGAATAATTCCATATTTATTCTCCCCCACCACTTCTCTGTCTCTGTTTGTTTGTCTGTCTGTCTCTCTGTCTCTCTCTCTCTATATATATATATGTATGTGTGTGTGAGTGTGTGTGCGTGTGCGTGTGCGCTCTTACTTCGGGTGTGAGTGTTACGTGTACTTACATCTTTACGTTTCATTATAATTACCATTGTTTTCTACATATCTTAGTTTTTGTCTGATGATTGTGCACACCACACGAAATTTAAAGTCAATTTTAAGTTCACGAGCAGATATTTTTTTTCTCTCTCTCATATATATATACATATATATATATATATATATATATATATATATATATATATATATATATATATATATATATATATTGTTAGAGATACGTTAATAGACAAATAAATAGAATGTGTCTATGTATATAGTTGAGTAAGAGAGAGAGAGAGAGAGAGAGAGAGAGAGAGAGGGAGAAAGAGAGAGAGAGAGGAAGAGAAAGGGGGAAAATAATCTTAAATTTATCAATAAGCTGAAGAATATTGCAGCATGACTATCATCTAGTAAACTTTCCTGTATTCAATCGATATTTTTTCTTCTCTTTTCAGACATTTTTCGAACGTATTAACCCTTTTATTATTCGATATTCATATATTTTATGCCAATTTCTTACATTAATTTTTGCTTTATATGATTAATTTTGCGTGTCATGTTAATTAATTATGAAATAAATCATATTTTCGCGCGCGCGCGTGCACACAAACACACACACACACACACACACACACACACAGACACACTCACACTCACACAGACACACAGACACACACACAGACACACACAAACTATATATATATATATATATATATATATATATATATATATATATATATATATATATATATTGCATTTGTTTTGTTTCAAATTTTCCAGACCTCGTATTTGAACACGACACGTGATGCTACTAAAAAAGATATCAAAGGATCTTATTACATTTATCGATAAAATTATTCAGATAATTGATAATTTTGAAAGTACGCACAGAAGGTACACTCAGAGTGAAACTCAAACCCCCTCCATATATATATATATATATATATATATATATATATATATATATATATAAAGAGAGAGAGATGGAGAGAGAGTGAGAGAGAGAGAGAAAGAGAGAGGGGTTGAAAAAAGGTCAGAAGGAAAGAGATATATGTTATGAAGCACATGATACCTGTGTTACCTTGCACAAATATCATTTTCTGCAAACACCTGTGTGATTTAATAAGCTTGGTTTGTGATCCTGGTAAGGAAAATTCAATTTTACTTCAATTAGATTGAAAATAAAAAAATTACTGTAGTAAGAGCCTGACTGACAGTGAGTAATATCATGATTAGAATCGGAAAGAAGAGACCATGATTCAGAAAAAAAAAAAGACATAAATAACCTCCCCATTAACCCAAGAGGTCCATCAGAAAGAGTGGACTCATTAGGGAGATATAGCTTCAAGCAAGGATTAGTCTTAATGGATTAGCTTTGATTTTCTTCCTTTCAAATAACTGACTTTTAAAGCCAGATCCCAAGAACTGACCTTAAGACAATGTATACAACAGTATGAATTATTAATATGCTTTTATTTCTTTCATTTCCATGTGAAACTGACAATTATTTTTACCCTAGCGATCATTGTGTGCTTGTCGTTGAGAAGTGGCAGACAAGAACATAACTAATTGACTGTGACGGCATGTTAACCATTCTACGATCATTTTATAACAAGCTGTTTGGGAATTCTAGTCTTTGTATATCTTTATTTAGATTTAGGCGTAGTTATTTCTAAGAAACTTTTGCTCAGACGTAAACGATATCAGTCCATCTGTCTAGTACGAATAATTTGCTAATAGTTGTATGGTTTCGATTATTCTTAACTTATAATAATATGGTTGGATTAGCGTGGATGTTTGGTTTAGTTTTATGGCATATCAACCTTTGTGGGTTATTTTACAACAAATCCCATTTTTAGATAAATAAAGAGTTCTATTTCAAATAATTCAGTTTAATTGTCTAAAACATTCTATTTCAAGCTATTCAGTTTAGTCAACAGTTCTTATTCAAAACAATTCATTTAAGCATAAGTATGGAGTTTAGTTCTATAAAATCTATAGATAGGACCCTATCAGGTGCTACCATACGTGGACCTAAGAGCGATGGCAATGAAGGGGTACTCTGCATTCACCAAATCTCTACCATTTCTGGAACCTCACCATAAGACGGTTAGAGTCGTATCTAGGGTACTCCTAGTAGGGTCTTAACCCTTTGATGAGGTGCCGCCGGTGTATATAACAGCCTCACCCGACTAGGCAAATATGGTTTAAGTATTTTTATTTAATAAATGTATTTTCTTTCCTCCAGAGTTTCATGATTTCAAGTAACTATAATAATAATGATAACTCCTTGTAAGAAATTACACTGTTAAATAACTATTCTAAATGCAAATAATTTAGAGTTAGATTATAATAAGTATCACTGGTAAAAAGATCTAGCTAATTAATTAATAGGACTATAAAGTGTATTATCCCTCAAAGGTGACTGCGTTGTAATGATTATGAAAGCGTTCTTCAGAAGCTGAACCTAATATTCAGATACAAATTCATACATAGAATTCTCTCTTTTTCTTTGCGGCATGGCTCATACCCCTCTGCAGTGTCACATGGTCGACCACTGAGGGAAGAGAGATAAGGAATGTCCCCTACCCCTCCGTGTTTGAATTAGCTGGTTGTCCAATGAACGACCGTTAAGAGAGATTAGTAATATAGGTCAATTCCTTACGACCTGTCGGAGAAAGTAAAGAATGTGGGTCAGGGTGAAAGCCAACTGATGTTTGCATTCAGTGACCAGGGAAAGGAAGAAAAAAAGCTAATTGATTGGCTAGAATCCTAAACGGAAGTGGCACCTTCTTTCCGTATGCGGAAATAGGGTAAAAGAAAATCAGTTTTGGAACAGAGGTCGTGGTGGACGGAGTCTCAGGCTAAACTCCTGGTGAAGAAAGCCGAAAGAATCTTGGACAAGGGAACCTTATGCCTTCAAGCCAGAGCTAATATAAATAAATCCGCCAGTCCGTAAAACAAGAAAATACTCTCCGAAAGAACCCGTCAAAAGATAAGTAAACATTAAGACTGTTTCTCCCTACACCCAATTATATACTCTCTCTCCCTTTCTCTCTCTCTCAATGTAAAGAAGACTAAAGAAAAGAAAAAAAGAAAAAGACATTTACAGTTATGTATTATCCGCTGATAATATAGCCAACACGTTGAATATGTGCGTCCGCGTGTGTATTAAAAAGATTGTTATATTTTAATGTTCCCACGTGTTGAAGTTTGTTCATTTGTGTTCGCTACTATCAAATTGTCAGTGTCATGCTTGTTTTCAGCTTCTTTTGCCTTAAGATATTCTCGCCTAAATTGACCTATTCTTTCCTCTAAAATATTATACGGGAAACCGGAGTTGTCGACTACTATCTAAACCTAGAGGTCCATATCTTCCATTGTTCTAGGCCTAGGAAGAGCTAGTGGCCTGCTGGGTGTGTGTGTTAAACGTGAAGTTTTGAAACACCTTGCCAGCAGCGGTCAGTCAAGCCCTAAATTAACCCCCACATAATATGCCAGTTCCTATATGCCCGAGAAAGGACTCTGAACAAGGACTTATTCGACGAGAGATCAAGTGCCAGACCGCCACGTCCTCACACGTGCGAAAAAACTAAACTCCCCGTTTGGTTATAACAATATTTAAATGCACCAGTTCCCATACGCTTTTAAATGGTTGCTCATCCGGGGATCTTTTTATTTTAATTTGCCTTCACAGCAGGAGATTCCGTCAGTGTCCTCTATGTTCCGTCGACCGGCTGGTCAACCAGGGACAATCGCCTATTTAATCGACTATATCACACGCACACACACACACACACACACACACACACACACACACACACACACACACACACACACACCACACACACACACACACACAAACGTACACATAGATAGATAGATAGATTAGATAATATTGACTTAATAGAAATAAAGAGGCTGAATTGAAAATCTAACTCCAGGACTTTGATGTCTCAAAAAAATGTGATTGAAAAGACTGATAGAAGAAAAATCATTATTATATAGATATGTGTTCATTGTAAAAATATTATTTCAGTAATATATTCAAAATATATATGGCCTGGTTGATTCCAATTCCCAAGAAAAAAAAACACATCTCACTGATGTCAATGACGCATAAAATCAATATGATATAATATTACTTAATCACGTAATTTTAATTAAAAGCGACATGCTCATTGTTTGTTTTGATATGAATCAATAATCGCAAGGAATTCTAGGTTAAGTTATTAATTTATCTTCAAAGACGAGAAAATATGCTTATTTTTTTTAATATATCTAATCGAAATCATCCGTGTGTATTTAAGCAAAAAAATTAATGCTTTCTTATATCTAATATATATTTCCTATTTTAATTTTCCTCTTTCTGGTTGTTATATTCGCAACATTTCAGCCATTATATGTTCCGGCCTTCTTCTGGTGTCTTTTGTCGTAGATTTTGATATTCATGGTATTTTGAACCTAAACCGTTCTTAAATCATTAGCAATAGACAGTTTCAATCAGCTATACATGCATTGGGAATCTCTTTCGCGTTCTTTGTAAATTGATCCTTTAAAGGTAGCTTCTCTTTCCGTTGAAGCTGGACAACGGTATCAGAATAATCAACCTACTTGGTTTAGATAAAAGAGTTAAGTTCAAAATTCCATAAGATCTGCTGTTTCGTGAAACTCCGAAATGTGAGTTGTTTCAATTTCTCAATATTGTTATTATTCGTTTATTTCAACTTTTGCCTATTGATCACGGTTAGATTTATATTCTGGTACTTTTTTAAAATTTTAACTAACGGTCAGTGTTCCAACTGTAATTTGTAACTATATATATATATATATATATATATATATACGATCCAGAACAAGGTTGTTTGAATTTAAAATCGCGATAATACCATTAGAAAAGATATTAATCCGTATATTCTCCAGCTATTAAATAATAGGGCATACTGGGTTATTTTACCTTATAAAGGTAAGTGGTCTAGGCGAAAGAAAACTCTGAATTCAAACTTGATAAACTGCTTATAATAATCTCGTGTCACACCACTCTAATGTGGAGTGGTTGGATATATATATATATATATATATATATATATATATGTGTGTGTGGTGTGTGTGTGTGTGTGTGTGTGTGTATTGTCTTCTTCAGACACTTTGTTTCGTTGTATCACAACTGTTCTGTTTGGCTAAAACGGCAAGATACTTCAAACCAAAATCAAAACCTGGCTGACTTTTCGCCAGTCGGATATTTTACCCCAAACCTTCATCATTCTCAGCGTAACTGAAGGGATTTTTACGTATGTCATTTTGCATAAACATTATCGGCTACCGGAGTGCCATTACATTGCAGCGTATGTGTCAACCAGCAATTTCCCCACTCGAGTGCTCAAGCCACGGGTCGAGAAGCATATATAATGTCATCAACAGAACTTTTCGTTCCATTAGTACTTTTTAGTGTTGGTAGAACATTGAGAAGCTTCAATCCAAGTTCAAAACCCGTCGGATATCTTATATATATATATATATATATATATATATATATATATATATATATATATATATATATATCTTTTTCTTTAATGAACATGAACACTGTTTTATTGACATTTATTTTGAGCCCAGTTTCTTCTGGAACCTGCACATGGCTATAATTTGGGATTTGGGTTGGGCTAATATATTTGCGAGGAGTGTGAGGTCCTCTACGTTGTCTGCGTCTATCATAGTTTTTTGTGGGATAACGTCTGCTCTGTGATTTTTCAAGTTGAAACTATTTCCTTTTATTCAATCTATTGAGGTATGAAGTACATAGTCAAGTCAGAGTCTAATTAAATAAGTTGGTCTTTGAATGATTCTATTGAACACATTGTGGAATTCGGTGTCTTACTCTGGAGAGAGAATTAATGCTTTCGTGCTTTTGTAAAGTATCGTTATAGCCACAACACTTTCTTTTGGATGGACCATATACGAGTAACATTTGTTCTATATTTCCTCTACGTATAGAATCAAATGCCTTGGAAAATTCTTCGAATAGTGATGTTTGCTCGAAATTCTTTCCCCCTACCTCTTCAATGATCTGACAGATTGTCAAAATCTGTGAAGTTGGGCAGTGATTTTTCCAATTTTTTTTTTCATAGGATTTCTTCTATTTCAGGTTGGATACGATTCAGAAGCAGCGATGGCTGCTAGAGTTATGCTTCCGTATGTCTTAGTGATTTCAGGGTAACCTTTCCTGGGGATCAAGAAAATGCAGCCTTTTGTCAATTTCTTGGTTGCCTTTTGTTTAAAGACTACGTTGTATTGTTGCCGAAGCATGTCGTCAAATCTCATCGTCTTCCAAACTTCAGAGAGTATTTCGATGATACTTTAGCACCAAATTCCCCATGAACTTTCATAGGCTATTAAACAAAAAACAAAAAAAAAAAAAAAAAGAAACAAACTCCGTCTTGATCGTTATCATTATCAAAACGTTTTGTCTGTTACAACGATTGAGCATTTTTTTAGTCGGTTCAAATTTCGATTGGAAAATTTTATTCAAGCTACGAAATTTTTCTCATTTCAATATCCCTTCTTCCAAAATATCTATTAACACTAAATACTTCCTGGTATTTGAGCTTTGGGATGTCAATTATCTATTTCATTTATGAAACCCTCACGAATTATTTTTCTTCACTCACTTTTTTAAGGATTGAACTCAAGCCTATATATATATATATATATATATAAGCGCATTCTTTTACCAACAAAGCCCGTACTCCGTACATCACTGTATAATATATTCTATTAAATCATATATAAGCCTGAACAATCCAAGGTTTACTTGGTATTCTTCAATTTTTCAAACTTCGGTGAAACAGTTCTCGCAACAAAGGCTTCAAGCGGACAACTAGTTTGCAAAGAATTATTTGGCTGTCCTGGTTTTGGTGCTACCCTCAAGTAGTAAACGGATAAATTTCTCTGTGTGTGGAATATTTTACCGGGCGTTGACTTACTATCGTTTCCTTCTCAACATATTTCATGGCAAATCCCTAGTATTGAGTTAGGTTGACATATACAACTGTGATAACGCATCAGTCATATTTTTCTCGTAGGAAATTGAATCGACGACCCTAGTTCAGATCCCGGAGAAGGTTATCTATGTTTCACTTCGCGTTATGCTCTTGGGAAAAGTACCAGTTAATTAGCTCTCTTGCCAGTCATATGTAAAAAATTAGGTAAAACTGGGTTCTTTAGACTTGGTTACACTGCCAATCACGAAAAAAGAAAAATTCTGAAGTCTAAACAACTTTACTCCGATTAAAAATTGACCTTATGTCGTATCCTGGCTGGTTGGTAAAATACAAACGTTATCGCTTTCAATATAGTTTCCTTGGGAATGACCTCAGCGAAGACAATGTTCGCATTCAACATAACTGTAGGAGAAGCAACAGGTGATTTTGGTTACTGAATCTCAAAACTTTCTAAATGACAAAACAGAGTCTGTTTTTTATTTGTAGATGAGGAAATAAGATCATAGGTGTTTTATGTTTTCATTTGTAAGGGAATGGTTTGTAGATAACTATTTTTAAACGATTTGCTGCTCATTTGTTTCCATGCAGTTAATTGTTTCAAGTATTGCTATTTAACATTAGTAATTCTATTTATCAAAGATTCATATCTAATACGAATACTTTGCACCAAGCTGTCTCGTTTCAAAATTATAATAATAACGTTTGTAAATAATTGAACTGTTCTATTTTACCCATAGATGGAACTCTAGTAGGTACTACCACTTCCAGGTCAGAGTAGGTTTGAAGCAATGAAGAGAAATTCATATTCTTTGAAGTCCAGGACTGGAGTCACACCGCCAGATGCAATTTAGTGTCAGACCTACGACGGAAGAGCAAATAATTCCAATGGGATTCAGGAACTTGTCGCACAATATTTGGTCATAAATTAATTCACAGAAAATGTGTAATCATATACGATGCTGTTTTAATCAATTTGATGTCACCTGCTGATTAAATGACTTTCCTGTGAAATTATTAGACCAGTTCATATAACTTGGTAATAATACGTCATCTACTGAAAGCAATGTCGATAAATACATAGATAAAAGATGGGCTATAATTGTTAACTTCTCGAACATATTGAAATCTGATCGATGATAAATAAAAATGGAATTTTTCAACATATAGTCATGGCATTACTACTGTATGGTTGCACTACTCGGGCTCTAACGAAACACTTGAAGAGAAAACTGGATAAAAACTACACAAGAATGCTTCATGCTACTTCAAAAAAATTACGAGGCAACACCCTATAAAACGGCAGCTTTCCAGCTATTTACCTTCCATCTCGCAAAGTATCAAAATAAAACGAGCAAGACTTGCTGAGGAGTGCCATTGAAATCGGGGTGAACTCATAGATGACGTTCTTTAATAAACTCCTATACCTGAATACACCAGTGTTGGCCGACCTGCAAAAAACATACCTTCATCGGCTCTGGGCGACAACCGTGTGCCGTCTAGACCACTTACCATGAGTGACGGTCAGAAAGGAGGGATAGTGAGAAGGAATTAAAAGAATCAATGCCATGATGACAATTAGGGTATAGATTATGGACAATGAGAATTTCTGCAAGTAGAAATTAAATTTAAAGTCAGTTGCAGAACAGGGTTTCTTTCAATATTATCATGATGGTGTTGATGATAATGGCAGCAATTTAATATGATAAATGACTGAAGTAAAATTTTTAATACGAATCAGCGCCTGACATGTTGATATCGTTAGTTTTATGTTTATACTTTTACAAATTGCAGCGCCTAGGAATAGATTTCATATAGCTTTTTTGGCATTGATTTAGATTTTTCTCTAATTACTTTCTGTGTCCTCTATATTGAAGCAGGCGAGGCGATTGCTGTCTTTCCGTTCGGAATAGCCATGTCAAGCACGAATTTGTTGTTTAGAATAATAAGGCTGAGATCCAGGTCAGGGGTAATGTACACATTTCTTGGAAAGATGGGAAAACAAGAAATAAAACTAATACAAAAAATAATCATGTTATTCAAAAAAATTAAGAAATAAAATTTGACAAAATTGAAGGAGAAATACAAGTTAGGGCTTCAAAGGTTTCAGTTCAAAAGTTGAACATTCTGTCATAAATTAAACATAAGAAAACTAAGAAGGCATCGGCCTTGGAAATTGTTCTGTCTTTTTCCCGATCAGTGAAAGAAGAAAATTTTAATTTTAATTTAATAATCATCTTTGTAAAATATTCTTTTCTTTTATGTTTTTTTCTTTATTTCGTTTTTTTTCTTTAATTTTATAGTTTATTATCAGTATACATGAATATACACACCCTCCTACTCCATATATCTACATTGATGTATACTTCACACTCATATTCAACGGAAATATACGAACATCGAATATATATATATATATATATATATATATATATATATATATATATATAACAAGATTGACTGAAAATTGATTGGCACTCCCATTAATTTTATGCAATCTTTTTGAAAATAAACATTCAATCTCCAGATTCAAGCAGATTAGTTATATTCTCTAAGATTGCATGAAACTAGTAGTAATGTAGCAACAAAAGAGGGTATATAAACCTCATTTATTTTAGATTTTATCTTGTATAGCAGGCTGGTATTTTCAGTTTTGCTAAATTCTTCTTTAAGATAAAACTTGTTTCCATATATATATATATATATATATATATTGTTAGTGTCTACAGACTATGATTTTGAAACGTGAGAAACTTCATCTGATTCCTCATGAGTGTTCCATGTATGCCTATTAGTTTATAGATCTATCATGATATATATAAAAATCACATATACAGCGAACGTGCTCATTACGCAAAGGACGAAAACTCCGTGATCATTTACCGTGCAATTATAAATTTATTTTGAAGAGTTATTTCTGACTTCTTCAGATGATATACATGTTGAAACAAATTGATAATGGCAAGTAAATGTTCATTAAGTTTTCTTCCTTTGCATTAATTCATTAATATATATATATATATATATATATATATATATATAGTGAAATCTATTTTACAGGAGAGACAAAATTGTCAAGACAAATTCAAATTCAAAGCCAAACTTGTAACTTTTCCTTTTTTCGTGTTTGGTTAAGCTTTTTTCTACACGGACGAACATACAAGAATTTATTCAATATCCGGTGCCATATTCGTGATAATCTTAATTGAACAATATAATACAAAACGAATCTTTTCATTGCACCAGCATGATATTGGTTGAGATCTTGAAAAACCCAACAGTTTTCCTAAAGAGGAAACAACCACCCTCTCTGCGAGGATTAAAATATATTGACTATATCCTATATAGAGGGGCAGAATCCCCCCAAAAGTTGTGTCTTGTATTTTACAATACTCTACATCTTATGGTGAGGCTCCGGTTCTGAAGATCTAGGTTGAGTTGAGTATCTATGATTGCTCTTAATCACACGTTCACTTTGAGCGTTTTGTTTGGGTCAAATAGATAAGTTTAAAAATTGTATTATCACAGGAATACTTGATACGATATGAGGGTCAATTATTTTTCATTAAGAAAAGTTACTAGAAGATATAAATGTTTACCAAGGAGTGTTATAAGAAAAGTGAAACCATATAAGTAATTAACAATTATTCAAAATAACTGATTACTAAATATAACTGATATGACTAAACACGACTGGGTGGACAAGGTGATACACTGTGAATTGTGCAAGAAATTAGGATTTGTCAATGCAAATAAATGGTAAATGCAAAAGCCAGAGTCTGTCCTGGAGAATGAGACGCACAAACTCCTCAGGGTTTTGAGAGAAAAAACGGATCACCTAATCTCGATTAGACAACCAAACCTTGAATTAATTTTAAAAAGTGAACTTGCCGATTTGTGAACTTTGCTATCCTAGCTAAATAGAGAGTAAAATTGAAAGTAAGTGAAAAGAAAGATAAGTCCCTGGACCTTACTAGGGAATTGCCAAAAACTGTGGAACGTGAAAGTGACGGTGATACCAATTGTAACGGGTGCTTTTGTTACAGTCAGCAAAAGATTCGTACAATGACTGGAACTCTTGGAAATAAAAGGACGATTGGAAACCATCAAAACTACAGCATTGCTGAGATCGGTCAGAATACTGAGAAGAGTCCTGGAGACCTTAGGAGACTAGCTGTCACTCAAACTCTAGTGAAAAACTATCAGCTAAAACTGATGTGAAAAACTCGTAAAGGGGTAAATAATAATAATAATAATAATAATAATAATAATAATAATAATTAGAAAAATGTGCTATGCTCGTCATGAAAAGTGGCAAACGACATATAACTGATGGAATGGAACTACCAAATCACGTCAGAATTAGGACGCTCGAAGAAAATGAAACCTACAAATACTTGGGCATCTTGGAGGCTGACACGATCAAACAAGTGCAAATGAAAGACATGATCCGAAAAAATACGTTAGGAGAACGCGAAAACTACTCGAGACAAAACTCTCCAACAGAAACCTCATCAAAGGAATAAATACTTGGGCTGTGCCATTAGTCAGATAATCGGGACCCTTTCTCAAGTGGACCCGAGAGGAACTTAAACAAATGGACCAAAGGACAAGAAAACTAATGACCATACATAAGGCATTACACCCCAGAGACGACGTTGACAGACTATATGTATCTAAAAAAGAGGGAGGAAGAGGACTTGCCAGCATCGAAGACACCGTTGACGTATCGATACAACGGCTCGAAGACTACATAGAAAAACACGAACGAGGACTAATTACAACCATCAGAGTCGATACCGACAACACGATAAACGGAAGAATGACAACAACTAGGAAACAAAAATGGGAAGGAAAACAACTCTATGGTCGCTTTAAGCGTCTAATAAACAACATCTCACACCAGAAAACCTGGACCTGGCTAAGAAAAGGAAACCTTAAGAGAGAAACGGAATCCCTCCTAATAGCAGCACAGGGCAATGCCATAATAACGAATCATTTCAAAGCGAGAATAGATAAGACGCAACAACAATTTACAACAGTAAATGTAGGCTATGCGGTGACAGAGACGAAACGATCAATCACATAATAAGCGTATGCAGCAAATTAGCACAGAAGGAGTACAAGGCGAGACACGACTGGGTCGGCAAGGTGATCCACTGGGAAATGTGCAGGAAATTTCAATTCAACCATACAAACAAATGGTATATACACAACCCGGCGCCTGTCCTAGAAAATGACTCACATAAACTCCTATGGGACTTTAACATACAAACGGATCACCTAATCCCGGTCAGAAGACCAGACCCCATAATAATCAACAAAAGAAAGAGAATCTGCAAAATTATTGACTTTGCTGTCCCGGCGGACCACAGAATAAATCTGAAGGAAAGTGAAAAGAAGGATAAGTACCTCGACCTTGCTAGAGAATTGAAAAAACTGTGGAACATAAAAGTAACGATTGTGCCAATTGTGATTGGTGCGTTAGGCACAGTAAATAAAGGATTATTAAAGGACCTGGAGGACTTAGAAGTTGGCGGACGGCTAGTGACTATCCAATCAACAGCGTTGCTGAGGACGGCCAGAATACTGAGACGAGTCCTGGAGACTTGAGGAGACTTGCTCTCCCTCAGACTCCAGTGAAAAACCATCAGCTAATACTGATGTGAAAAACTAGAGGAGTAAATAATAATAATAATTATAATAAACGCACTTCACTAACCTTTGGGAATGAATTAAGCCTATAAGGTTTGATCTACAGTAAATTCAATCAATCAAAAATACAACTTACAAGACTATTTATCACCCCAATTTTATGCCAGTTTTCTTTGACCATTGCCTGTTCTTATTATCATGGCATAAGAAGTTTTACTGAGATTTGTGACGTAAAGGTTACATCGAAGGAAATGAACTAGGAGAGCCAAGTTCAAATATTGCGATTTTATTCATCTTAATGGCCCCGGTAAAGGCATAAATCAATCTCCCGTCCATCTCAGCAGGCAGGCTGCTTGATCCAGGGTAAAGGGGAAATAAAAACTAGTTGGTGTGTGGTAAGTAAACACATCCCGTAAAATCACAGATGTAGTTCCACAAGAGGTCTATAGCATTCCAATCTCAGTAAAAGACTCAGAGAATTCCTTTCTATCTGTTTTTAGACAAAATATAATATACTTTTAATTCAAAATACGCCATCCCTAGCCTAAGAGAATTATAGATTTTAGTAGAAATATAAATGGTTTTGAATAATATAAAAGGTGGGATTAACGAGATTAGATTCATGGTTTTCATATGAAAAGCTTTTCGTTGGATGATCACATGTAACTTGATACAAAGGACTCAGTATATTTACAAAAGATGAAAGAGTAAATAATGTTGTGTTCAAAGAGGAGCATTGAAAGTAATCGGGATTTTTTTTTTTTGTGCTTAAAATTATTTCTTCTAGTTTTCGTAGAAAACATTCATTCAAAAAGGAGAAATGTTCCTTAGCTTACAAAAATGGAAATCACTATTTCATTTTTTTATAGCTTGAATCAACTTGAGAAATGATCTGTTAAGTGTGAAAAACTGCTGTGTGAATATCTGAAATAGAATGTACATTTCATAGGTCTTGTCGTATCCCAACCTTTTAAGCACGGTCTCCTTTTTTTCTTCTTTCATTGACCATTGAAAATGTTGTTTTAAAGATATATAAAATCTGAATAAGATCTCATAGAGAATATTCAACTCAATGTTGGGATCAAGTGTCTAGAAATGAAAATTAGAGTGTGATATTAAGGCTGATGGGTATACAAAGAAGAAGGAAAACTAATTGAAATAGTAAAATATTACACTTACAGGCATAGATTAGAGGACTTAAGATTTGTTACTTAATATTCTCTTTGAAATAGAAATCTACTTTCAAGGCAGATTTCACTAACTAAGTGTTGCGTTCTGGTTAGTGAACGCTTGTAATATTAAATAAAGGACAAACCACGATATGAGAGGAAGTAGAGATATATTCCCAGGAAAAAGTATATACAATAGAGAGACTATTAGTAGACAAGAACATATGATTAGGGAATACAGAATAAAGATAATAAGTCCAAAGATAGTATTGGTTTCCGTTATTACGGTAGCAAGTAAGGTTATCTAGCGCGATCTCCAGTCTCCAACCCTCTAATACTATTTCTATAAGAAGCTGCGCTTTACCTTCTAGTCTATCCTGGTACTAGTAATTATTACTATATATGGCAGATTGATTAGTTCATAGTGTGGAAAAACGTGGATGATGCCCAACACTAAGACTAATTGGAATTTTTGCTAAGAGAGTAGAATGTTTTTGTAAAAAACATATATATACCAGACTCCTTTGCAACAGAAACGATTTAGTATAAGGTTAATTTTTAAGGAATTCTGTTTGAATTTATATCTTTCCTTCTCTTAAATTTGTTGCCTAAACAAAGCAAGAAACCAGACTTCCCTACTACTTGTCTATAGGTAAGAGGAAATAGATGGACTTATACTCATTGGAAAACCAATGACAAATGCATGGAGTGATCACAAACTACTTCATCCAGTAGTTGAACTCTGATCATCGATTCCATTTTCTACCACT
The DNA here is from genome assembly GCA_963585895.1 of Sepioteuthis lessoniana. Classification (NCBI taxonomy): domain Eukaryota; kingdom Metazoa; phylum Mollusca; class Cephalopoda; order Myopsida; family Loliginidae; genus Sepioteuthis; species Sepioteuthis lessoniana. The sequence goes on from OY757912.1 coordinate 101,922,629, forward strand.
GTTACACGTAGGGCACCTGCAATCATTTTAATACACAGAAGAAAACAATTTGAAATCTTATGAATGAAAATAAAGTGAACTGACCGGAAGTTAAAATGCTGCAAGCGATAAACTCGTAATCTACAAACATGTAATAGTTTCTGCTAGTAAATTTTTTTAACTGGAAAAAGAGACAAAATAAAATAAAATAAAAAAAACACGTGTTTATCGCTTGAGAATGTACTTCCACTCCTCCCGATGTTTAGATCTTTCTGCTAGGTTTGCATTTTAAATGCACGAATTGTTGGTGGTAATTGAAAAAGTAAGAAAACACACGTGCGTTGTTTGGATATGTGGACTTGAGAGAATTAAATTAAAAGTTTGAAGCGGAAGGCAATCACTAAAGAAGATTGGAAAATCTCATAGTTCAACTGAGAACTTACGTGCATCAGTGGCAGTTAAAAGTATGAACAGTGGATTATGTACACCAATAAACTTGTGATAGAATTATAAAAGAATGAAAGCTTGTTTTTCCTGTGTTTATATTGAATAAAGTTTTAACTTTTATAAAGCCAGAATGTTGAGGTTGAACTCGAAAAGTAAATCTGGGTTTATAAATGAGAAATAATAGCATAAAAATGAAATTAAAAATGAAAACAACAAAGGAATATTTATGTTGTAATGGTTTAAGAAGGGTGGTAAGAAAACGATTAACGAAGACGAAAACTTTTATCCATACAAATTGGGTTTACTCTTATAATTTCTTTTACATAGATTTAGACATATTACGAAATGAATTAATACATGTCTGATACATGTTTATATATTTTTCTATATGGGCCTATAAAAAGATCTATACATTTTTCGAGATGAATTCAAACATTCTTGACACGGAATTATACATTTTTCAATATAGTTTTATACATTTTTAAATGGTTTTAAACTTTTTGTCGATATGGTTTTATTCATTTTTCAAGGTGGATTTATATATTTTTGACAAGGATTTATACTTTTTCAAGATGATTTCATATATGTTTTGAAATGCATTATATATCTTTTGAGGCAGCTTCATAGATCTTTTAGAACGGATAAATTCATAATTTTACATGGATTTATACTTATGATTTTTACACATCCCAAAACTAAAGAAGGGTGACTTGGGGTAAAACTAACCTATAAACCAACCAATAATGTGGGGGAGTCATGTGGCTAATGTGTTCTACTGCAACTTCATAATAAGTGAGTTCCAACTGCAGTCACACTATTAAGGTCACTTTCGGTTTGAGATCATTGAGAAAGTTATTATTGCTCTTATTCCCTCTTCCAAGAAATGGGTTAGATAGTTCCACTAGTGTTCTTCTACAAGGAATGACTCAGCATTAGATATTCTTTAAAAAAAAACATATACTAGCCAATTGGCTTAAAATTATTGCTTAAAATAGAGAAAATGCCTCGGCAGAAGTTTTTTTTAGAATAAAATTCAGCAAAATCTAATATCTATTTTTAGTGACTACAACAGTTAATATGATGAAAATGTTTGATCTAATAAAATCCCTAAATAATATTCCACGTGCAGGATAATCTTCAGTAATAGAAAAAAGTGAGAGTGTGTGGACAATATAAGCACTGTAAGCTACAAAAAATTTGGCTTAGTGGTCTGTTTTGGTTCCTTTATTTAATGGCATATCAACCTTTCTGCATTATTTAATGCTAAATCAATTTTAGTAGAAGAACAGTCGAGGTGGTTTTTAATCCACGAATGTGGTGATTAGAGAGTTCATGTTTTTAACAAGAGTGTTAAATCCTAAAGTGAGCGTAATAGCGCAATTTGAGTTTGAACTTGCTGATGGCAATGTTGCAATCTTAGACATTAGCCACTACATAACGAGTAACCATTTCTTGGTTCTGCGAATTCCATTACTTTTCGTGGAGTTTGTATTATTATTTCATGTTGTGTGGATGACCTAAAAAATATTAACTGTTTTCGAAGTCATTATCATAGATGCATTAAATACTTGAGAATTTAACTGCTAAATGCTAAATTGTTTAAGACAATATAATTTTAATGATGCTTGTCCATAAAGAGTTTTATAATTGTATCCGGTTTTCTTATTTTTCATTTAAATAAAGCTATACTACGGAAAATAAGCGTTGATTTTTTAAAAAAAGAATTGCACGTTATAAAAACCTTATCTTCATCATTACAATGTGCCGTCAAATCTGAATAAAACGTAAGATGCATAGTCTGTGCTAGTCACCTCGACTTTGCTGTAAATGTGGATTGTAAGAAATCATTTTCGAAAGTTACCGATGAACCTTCTCGAAAAGAACTTATGGATTTTGTAACTAACCATCTTCTGGGTGACTATGAACTTAGACGAGTGACTCCAATATGCAAACATCGAACACAAACACCTTCCTGGATGATCAGTATAAAACGAACCCCGATATATATATAGATATATATATATATATATATATATATATGTATATACTTTTTTTTATATATTCAAGTGTGGGATCCGCGTATATTTCTTATTGAAATTTGTTAAAGATGATTTGGCCGATCAGAAAAAATTATGTAATTTATGAATCTGCTTGCTTTGTTTAGTTGGGTAGATTGTTTAGATGTTGTAGATTTTCGTTAAATATATTAGCTTATTTATCTGAAAAGTACCGGTATCCTTTTAAAAATCCCAAATCTAAATTAAGTCAATTTTTTGCATGTTTAATCAGTTGATCCATTTAGTTTCATATATATATATATATATATATATATATATACATATATATATAAAGCCTTTCTTCTGGTCCAATGAGAGATGAGTTTGTAATCTAAGATGAGTGGATCAGAAAATGATTTCTAATTTGATATTCCCTTTTTTCTTTTTATTTATCGTTCCGTACACTTGTACAACGCCTGTTTCGGACATTCTAGTTCTCTTTATCTATTTGGATTGTTAGTTGTCTGTCGAATATCTTTATTGTATATATGTTTTTGATGAGTTGCTTGAAGAGGTCAAAAATTCCTGAAAATCGTATCGAAAAAGTTTATTCAAACAAAAATCAAATTCGAAATTATTTGCAAACCAATTAATTTTAATATATATATATATATATATATATAATTCTTTGTGAGATATGCATTAATTCAATCATTTTTATTTGCAGAGTATCCGCATAAAAAAATTTGGTAATAAGTAATAACTAATGATATCCGATTTACACACACACACACACACACACACACACACACACACACACACACACACACACATATATATATATATAAATATATATATATATATATGTATATATATATGTATATATAGATAACTATCTATATATAAATATATAATTCTATGATTTATAAAGAAAAACCTAAAAGAATATTATAATATATCAACTATGAAATAAAATACGATCGCGTAAAATATCAACTCTCAGTTTCACGTGACCGAATTTCAGATGTGGAGCCAGATTAAACTACTTTGTTTATAAGAGATCGTAAACGTGTCGATGCAGAATCACCCAAGAATCGGCCGTATGAAAAACAGAATGGTCAGTTTTTAATCTGTTTGAAGATATATATATATATATATATATATATATATCATTGGAAAGAAAACTTAACTTAACAGATCGTCTGAAAGCTATTATAAATTTGTTTCAACTGGCCTACAATACAGAAAGCCTCATCAGGTTTTAACAAAATGGAAATAGAGGCTCACAAACATTGTCCATTAGAAAAAAACAAAAAGTCAATCTTTAATAAGAAGTGGAGCATCGAAGTGAACCGTGTTAAAGCTATACAACGGAATCTCTGTGGGAAATGGGAAACACATATTCTATACCTATGTGGGGTGTCCTCGTGGTGTAATGGTTAAAGCGATGAGCTGCGGAATCGTAGTACGCGAGTTCGTACTCCAGTCGCGCTATTACGTTCACTTTCGGGCAAATACCCTTGGGAAAGGTATGAACCCCCTTATTCTCCCTCCAGCTATGGGTAAATTGTAGGACGGACTAGGTTCTTCAGTCTTGGTGAGGCAACTAGTCTAGGAGAAGGAAAACTCTGAATTCAAAACCTGTTAAACTCCGCTTAAAAAAAAATTGACCTTGTGTCATATCCTGCCCGAGCGGAGGTGTTGGTAAATAGTACCTATAGACATTCCTTCAATAATCTGCTACTTAGAAATCAAACAGCCCTATCGATGTGGGTTTGGTGTTGAAATAGTGTAGATTAACTCCGCAAATAAAGTGGAAAATTATTAAAAATCCTTGAAACTTATGAAGCCAGAATGGGTGAATGAAGGACCAGAATATGTAATATTCGTGTGGTTAAGAGCAAGAATACAGTAACAATATAATAGTAATGGAACTACCAAATCAAGACAGGAGTAGAATGCTTAGAGAAAATGAAATCTACAAATACTTAGGAATCTTGGAGGCTGACTCCATCAAACAGGTGCAAATGAAATCCAAAATTCAAAATTATTATCTCAGGAGGACTAGAAACCTACTCAAGACAAAACTAACTAAAAGAAACTTATCAAAGGAATATATACTTGGGCTGTATATCTCGTTAGATACTCGGGACCCTTTCTGAAGTGAACCAGAGATGAACTTAAACAAATGGACCAAAGAACTAGATAACTAATGACCATGCACAAGGTATTACATCCCAGTGACGAGGTTGACAGACTATATGTACCAAGAAAAGAGGGAGGAAGAGGACTTGCCAGCATCGAAGACAGCATTGACATGTTAATACAACGCCTCGACGACTACATAGAAAAACACGAACGAGGACTGATTACAGCCATCAGAAACAATTCTGATTACACGATAGATAACAGAATGACAATAACTAGGAAACAAAAAATGGGAAGGAAAACAGCTCTATGGGCTTTTTAAACGACTCATAAACAACATCTCACACGACAAAACCTGGACATGGCTAAGAAAAGGAAACTTTAAGAGAGAAATAGAATATTTCCTAATGGCAGCGCAAAATAGTTCCGTAAGAACCAATCATATCAAGGCGAGGATAGATAAAACTCAACAAAATAGCAAATGTAGACTATGAACGAAACGATCAATCACATAAAAAGCGAATGCAACAAATTAGCACAGAAAGAGTTCAAGACTAGACACGACTGGGTTGGCAAGGTGATCATCTTGGAATTTTGGGTGGCATTGAAGTTTGACTATACAAAAAATGCTATATACACAACCCAGCACCTGTCCTAGAAAATGACACACATTAACTCCTAATCTCGGCCAGAAGACCAAACCCTATAATAATCAACAAAAAATTGCAAAATTGTTGACTTTTGTGTCCCGGCTGACCACAGAATAAAACTGAAAGAATGTGAAAAGAAGTATAATACGAGGATCATTAAATAAGTTTCCAGACTTTTTTCGTATGGGCAGGTTTATCGATAGTACACGCATGAAACTCTAGTCCCTTTCGAAGTAATCTCCTCTGGCTGCAATGCACTTGTACCGTTCCAACAATTCTGGAATGTCCCATGGAAGTCCTCTTGAGTGAGCATGTTAATGACCTTTGTCACAGCCTCTTTCATCTCCTCAATTGTCTCATAACGTTATACTCTGAGCTTAGGGAATAACCAAAAGTCACAGGGAGCAAGGTCTGGAATATAGGGAGGGAAAAGAACTGTTTTGATGCCCATCTTGGTCAAATAGTCTGTGACAAGGATGGAGTTGTAGACTGGTGTATTGTCCTGGTGGAAATGCCACAGACCCGATTTGAAGAGTGGTGGTCTCTTCCGACGGAATCTCTACCTGAACTCCCTTAAAACCTCAACATAGCAACACTAACCCTAACCATCTGGCCATAGGTAAAAAAAATAGGTTGAATCTTTTTGGTTTGATTTAGTTTGGTTTTATATCATATCAACTATCGTTTGTTATTTAATGCCAAATACTCTTTTTACATAAATATAAAGTATATGATATGTAATCAATTTTTGTTTATACACACTGTTAAATAATCAAACAGTTCTATTTCTAACTAAGTCATCATAGTTAAATGGTTCTACGTATTGAAATGTATCACTAACAATTCACTTGAACATCAGTCATTTGTTTTTACACAGTTAAATGATCAAACATTTCTATTTCTAATAATTCTGTTAAGTAAAAGTCATTGGTTTTCTCTCAGTTTAAATGTCAAACATTTATATTTGACATATAGATAGGACCCTATAGGATGCTACCAATCCTGGCCTGTGTGGACCTCGAAGTGATGGTAATAAAGGGGCACTCCATATTCCCCAAAGCTCCTGCATTACTGGAGCCGCATCACCAGATTTTTCCTATCATATCGAGCACACACGTTGTGGTGGTGGGGGAACCGCTCTACAGAGATGCAATCGGTGTATTCTACAACCCCACCTGGGTGGGCCAGTTGAATGTTTTACGTTTCGTTTTTTTTTTCTTTTTAGTAAGTGTTTAACATTTCATATAGTTGATAGATTGATAAATTATAGAAAAATACATAAATACATATTTAGAAATAAACTGACTTCCATGAGTTGATAGCTAGAACGATAGATGCATTGATACATAGATAGAGTTTTCAGTATATATATTAAATATTAGGTATATTAGGTAACAACCACTCCTCGCGCACAGGATTCGACAAAAAGTCTATTTTTAAGCGGAGTTAACAGGTTTATATTTAGAGTTTTCCTACTTCAAGACCACTTGCCATATAAAGGTTAAAGAGCGTTGCCTTGAATTTACTCACATATTTAGAAAGAATAGATGTAAGGGTATTAGCACTATATGAAATGTAAACTACCTCCTTTATGATTTGAATTTTGGTCACCGTGTCCATTTCCTTCGACGGTATTCGTTACATCAAGATCACCCCCTTTCAATACATTATAAATTTGATATAATTGAAAATCTGAGACGTGTAGAATCAGGAACCAGGTTCCCCTAATTCATAGAATGAATATATTTTCTGCGGTTTGACCGGTACTCCAAGAGATCTGCGTGAAATCAATAGTTATCGTTTTGGAGATTGTCCCTACCTTTCTTTTAAAAAAGCAATCGATAGGACGATTAAAAAACTCAACTAATACATCTTTTAGAGCTGTAGTTTTAACGGTCCATGTTTATGGTTGGGCGTCTTCCCTCTTTAGTATTTATGGGATGATGGAGTCATTTTATTACTTCAGAGGAATGAAAAGAAAAATTTACTTACTGGAGGAAAAAAAGAGAACATGAATAACCTTTTATTTTCTCGGCAACTGCTTCAGCATAAAAAAAGAATCATTCAATTACAGAAGTGATCTAAAATAGATAACTTATTTTAAATATTTACCAAGCCAAGCTTAGTGTACCACAAGGCTATATAAACGAAAATTACTAAATGTATGTTGTGCTTATAATATGAAGTAAGCATATAGGAGAGGCAAACATATATTGGAGGCGAGCTTAGAATAACAGTTATCATCGTAGGAAATAGAATCGATGACCTGAATTCTAACCCTTGTCAATGCTGTTTTCTTATCACTTCAAGCTGACGCCTTTTTGAAAAAACATGAATATAGCAGTTGAACTCCAGCTATAGGCAGCCCAGGCGGCTGGCGCTTTAAAATATAGCGACTACATCTCTGCATAAGGCCAGCCCCCAAGAACGGTCCCATGTATGAAACTAAGCGATCTGATGCTTAGGCTCCAGTCCTGGAGATCTGGGGAATGTGGAGTAATCCTTCATTCCATTGCGGCCTGGTCCAGTCTTACCATTAGTTATAGCCCTTAACAAGGTCCTATCTATGGGTCAAATAGAACCGATATTTAAACTGTGATCAAAAATATGATTTATGTTGAATTGAATTGTTAGAAACTGAACTGTTTGTCCATTTGCTTGTGAGTCAATATATGACTGATGTTTAACTGAACTGTTAGTAATACATAGCAATACTTGGAACCATTTGACTGTATACAAATAAAACTATTCGTGTGGAATATTTGAAAATCTTTACCAGTTTGCAAAATATAATTATTTGTATAACAGTGCATTTGGAACCATTTGATTGTGTGTTAATGATCAATAGTATTAAATTGAAAAATCAGTTTTTAATAGAAATACTGGTAACCTCTTCAATAAAAAAAATGATTAATATTATATTGAAATATTAGTGTTAGATCACAATAATGGAAACCATTTAACTGTGTAAAAACAATAGAAACACTTTGGTGTAAATAAATTAGTTTTAACTCTCCTAAAAAGAAAATTACCTATAACCTATTCACTTGCAAATAGTATATATATATATATATATATATACTTTTTCAATCATACATCCGGGATGCTTCAAGGTAGGTCCTCAGTGATGCACTGTTTTTATCACCGATTTCGGGTTGTGCATCATATCGGCTCCAACAGCAACCCCGACATGACTCTAGAAAAGCCAAGCCACCTCCTTGATAGTGACGGGCTACGTGCCGTGCCTTTGCCAAAGCAATAAAAAAAACCCCGAAAGGCCGGACTTCAGCCGTTCTTTATAGACATCTGTCCTTCAGTATCAACCAATGAAAACAGGGCAGTTATATATATAACCACTTTAATGTGTGCAAATAAATAGCTTATGTTAAATAAGATTGTGAGAACTACATAGCAATACTTCAAACCATTTAACTGTGTGACAAAAAAAATCTCATGCCTGTTTAAAAATGCCATCTACAAAAAAGGTTTACAGATATTTTTTTATTTAATATACATATATAAACAGGACGTGGGATTAAACAACATGCAAGTGTGGATATACCATGAAATCCAAACACACAAATACCTATTTGTAAATAATAGAGAATATTTGTTTCTTTAGTTTTGTTTATTTTAACAGTGTACAATACAAAAATGAAGCCAGCTGAACTTCGTTTCCTAATCGACGTTGTGTCATATACCGACCGTTACAGAGGAATTGGACAAATGTACATAACCAAACTAAGTATTGAAAATGTATATTGTGCTTATGATTAAACTAAAAATTGCAAATGGATGCTGCGTCTATAAAAAAAACCAAGCAATTGAGATATATATTGTGCCGATAATCTATTGCAAATGTATGCTACTCCGAAAATCAGAATAATCATTGGAAATGTATGTTGTACTTATACTTAAACTTATCACTGGAGAATATGTTGCAAATTGAAAATAATCACAAAGATTCCAAATATTGTTTAATAATGAATCCCACCTTATAAAGATTTAGTAAATTTAGCAAAGCCTTTCCCATCGTCGATGGTGACAAGCAATCAGTGATAATAGGATATATCTAAGTAGACATAAAATACAAAATGACCCAAACACGATAAAATAACCAAATATTTTTAAAGATGCCATACGTTGACACAGAAAGCTATGATCTCATTCATGTTCCTATTTAGGAAGGAGTCCGAGAGTTTTATTAACATTTTAGATTAATCTCTGTTACAACGAAAGTTTGAATGAAAAAAAAAAATGATGTTCATCCTGAAAACATTGTCTACAGTCAGTTGCAAACGGGCGTCGAAAGTGTGTGATTCATTTTAAGAGATTTTTTAAAATTCATATCAAAACCCAACTTTGTCTGTAATTTACCGTAAGACACTTGTTTTTATTTACTTTCCGTTAAGTCCCTTGGGAAAGGCATGAATAAATCTATTTCCATCTCCGAGTGTGAGTAAATAGAGGGGGGTTTGAGTTATTCAGCCTTAGTTGGGCAATCACTATAGGAAAAAGGAAAATTACCGATTCACATCAGTTGTACTTAGCTTTAAAATTTACCTATTTTCTGGCATAACTGGGTAAAGACTTATATCTATATGAATATAATGATAATTCTAATTATATAGTGGGTGTCACTCATAAGTAAGGACACGACTTCTTATGATTAAAACATTGTCTTTTAAACGAAATATAATTGGATTTTATTACGTCACATGGATCATTATACAACCAAAGCGGATATCATTTGACATTGCCTTTTATCAAACTCTGCAGCGCAAATTATGTAACCAACAATAAAACTGCAAAACCTCAATTTACCAAATTCTGTAAATATATATGAGGGATCGAACATTTATTAGACTTCAATACATTCATGATTTGTTTGAATAGTATCAATGATAGAGTTTGGTAATGAATATTACCAAATAATATCCGTTTTGGTCGTTTGCAGGAGTGTTACCTTTTTATATAACAGTTTTAGTGGTGTATTTATTTATTAGATATATTCTGCATCGACTAATCTTATGATTGACTCAATGTAGGCTTTGTGAAGATCGACCTGTCTATCGTAGAAATGGTCCAAGGCACAGTAATCTGAACGTTACTACACGATGAGCATTCTGAACCGGTTTTACCAAGGCTATCTTACTTTTAAAAACACAAGACTCGAACTTTCTTCGGCAATAATCAAGTGTGCATACACTGAATAGATTTTTTTTCACATGAGAAAGAAATAATTCAAAAAAAAGTGATAACATCAAATACTGTTTCTTTTTTTTACGATCTGCGTCACGTGTTCATCAAAATCTTCTCACTCAAGGATACCAGATCCTGATGGCTGGTTTAGATATATAATGCAAATGTTCCATTTTTTCTAGTAGGAATTTCGGTGTATTTTTTATTTTATTTTTGGATCTTGAAGAAAGGGCGCCATCTTAGGCTTCTATCATGCCTGTTTTTATAAGCTAGTTTGACATCATATCAGCTCATCTTCTCCTATAATTATAAAAAAAGGAACGAAAGGATAAAGAATAATTGTTTTTTTCCTTTTTGTTAAAAATGTTCATATATTATTATAAATTAAGGCTTGGGACCTGTTTTTCAGACAAAATAAGGTTATTGTCGAAGTAGTATCATCCAATTATATCTTTTTAGTTTGTTTGTTTTTTTTGTTTCAGGACATATCAAATTTCGTGAGTTATTTGGTGTCAAAGCCATCCTTGTGGAAGAACAGCAGTGTTACTCTTTAACCCATACTGGGAGATATGAGAGTTCAAATCATTACCAAGGGTATTGGTCCGAATGTCAACGTAATAGGACGGTTGGAATTCGAAGTTAATTCGAGACGCAAGTTCAACACTTTGGTCATTACACGACAGGGATTCCATTGTCGGTTGAAGTACCACAATAAATATTTCCGTTGAGTAGCATCTCTTCGAGTAAAAGTTGGCCTGTCAGTGGACTTTGAATTTGATGATTGTGTCCTGCAAAGTTATAAAATCCAACTACCAAAAAGGTGTGTATTTATATGACACTAAACAGAATTTGATGCTTTGGCGTCGGTTCTAGAAATCTGCGCAATGTGGAGTATTCTCGATTGGCGTCACTTCCAGGTCCTCTCTGTAAAATACAGTTTGGCTCACAATATGAGACAAGGTAAAAATTCTCACTGTGCCGTAAAAAAAGTGATGCGCCGGAAGAGATTGACCTATGAACTGCATGATAGTTATTTCCGCTCGATGATGATCACACCTGCCATTCCAAAGATAGCAGATGTGACACATCCCAATGGACAATAATCGAAAGAAATCATGAAGGTGTACTCGGCTGATAATATGGGACAAGGTGAAGGTCCCACTTCAATGATGCACCGGAAGAGAGTGACCTGTGAACTGCATGACAGTTATTTCCGCTCGACGACGATCACACAGGCCATTCCAAATGAGCGGAAGTAACACATCCCAATCGCCTAAGATCGGAAAAATTGCAGAGGCGTAGAGGCTTGTCTTTATCTCTGCGTGGGAGTTTGAAGGTAATATAAGGCCGACGAATTGAACAGAAGAAGACAGAGAAAAAAGGATCCCGCTGTTCACGAAACCTCTCTCGTTGTCACGCTGTGTGCGTTGTCTTGGCCATCATCTCCTGACATCGAAAAGTTCAAGCCTTCATCGACGAACGATCCTAATTCCTCTCCTGACTGCTCCTACTTCACACAAGCGTCAGTCGAGAAAATAAGTATATATTGTTATATACAAATTCCGTGTTGTCGTTTGTTTGACCAGAAGGCAGAACGTAACACTCTCTAAGTTGAATGAGTTGTGCTTGTTAGAGTTTTGTCAATGGGACAAATAAATATGCTAAATAATTATTCGTATTCGGTAAAAATACTTGATGCCTTAAACTGTCTTTTATTAATAAGTAATTTTTTTACAACGGATAATTTTTACTTACTCCAAACTATTTAACTACGAGCGAACAAATGTCTATGACTGAATATGAATTATTATTAGATGATATTTAATTATTCATTGTAGAAACGAATATTTGAAACCATAATACAGTGGGAAAATTATTCATATTGGGGTCTTATCAGTGTCTTCAATCGATTCTTGACCATTTTCGAAGGATTTGAAAAAAAAAATCCTTAAAACCTTTTTAGATTATTTTAAAAGTTATTAACATAGAGCTTATACGTATTTGATGATACAATAAATGTGCCTTTTATTATCGACTGTTGGAGGGGTTATTAAGGATTTTGAAAACGATGTGAACTAAATCAATATTTGTCAACTAAACGGCTTTAAGAGCAATGCTTTTTCAATCCCTTTGATCAAAGATATTCGAAGTACTTTATTTTCGTATTCTTAAGATTTTCTTAAAGTAATTATTTTGTCAGAAGCTGAACGTCCAAAAACAAAACACGCATTACCATGTTGATTACGGTAGAAATTTTGATCAGGCGGTTGTTTACGCTTAGAACTTAGTGATTAGATGGAAATAACCAGTTCAAATACTTTCGGAAAATACTAAACCACATACACGCTAACACACGCGCGCACGCACACACACACGCACACACACGCACGTGTATACACATGTAAATAATTACTATTTACTGTAAACCAGGTAATAATCTAACTATATGCTGGTTTTTGTACGTTTTCATAATGAAAACTTTGGTTCATTTTCTGGGATTTTTTTTAAATCTCTTAAATCACTGAAAATGTTTCCTTTAGTTCAAATGAGTATTTCATTATTTTCCTGTTCATGGTTACAGCCTATTTGCCCGAGAAGTAATTAAATTCAACAGAATATTTTCTTTCATCTGAGCTTCTTGAGGGATATTATTTTGTTTGGACCATTATTTCCTACTTTACAGTACACAGGTAAGAACATACGGCGACAAACCGAATGCTGCAAGAAAATAATAAATGTAATTACGTTTATTATCAGACATTGATATTCATTACGCTTACAGCTTTTAGCAACGTTCGATTTTTGTGGGCATGGATACTGAAACGGTTCGGAAATAAAATAAAAATTCTTTAGCCAATATAGGCAAACGGTTTAGAAAAAGATAGGGATAAAAACCACAGTAAATCATATTTAATCAGGATGGTCAGTGATCCAATGCATCACAGCGCTTTTCCGTTCTGTTAATCAAATAAAAATTACTAGCTACAATAGAACTCAACATTATTTTATGCAAGAAAAAGAACGATTTTACATTGAATTGAATGGTATCTATCTATCTATCTATCTATCTATTGTCATGGCATTCGCCATGAAGCCTTTTCAAAGACAACAGCAATCTCTCTCTGTTTCTCTTTCTTTCTGTCTGTCTGTCTCTCTCACTCTCTCTCTCTGTCTATCAATCTGTTTGTCTCTCTCACTCTCTCTCTATCTATATATATAAATAATTTTATATATCATCATCATATCGTGCTGGTAGCACGGATATCCCTGACCCTCTCTCGCCACTCCTCCCTATCGTTTATCGCCCTTGGTAGGTCTTCAGGACAACATCCTGTATCATCACATAGCTGCTGAATGTATGTTCGTGCTGGTCGTCCATGCAGTGCAGCCATATAGCAGTATCGATGTGACCGCTGCCTGGAAGAAACTGCGCTTCACTTTATCGGTTAGGTCTGATTTCCATATAATTGATAGCCTATTGATAGCTGTCCATGCTTTCGTTAACCTTGTTTCGATGTCCTTTTCGGTTGATTCGACGCTGCTTCCTAGGTAAGTGAATTTGTCTACTAGTTTAAGAGGGGTTCCTTCTAGAGTGGAGATGTCCCCCGTTTGGTTATAGCACATATATTCCGTTTTGTGTGCATTAACATAGAGGCCTATCCTTGCTGCTGCTCGTTCCAAACTATGCAGTAGTGTTTCGGCTTGGTCAGGTGTATTTGCCAGTATCGCTATGTCATCGGCGTAGTCGGCGACGGTAATTGTTGTTGCGGGGCACCTTTTGCTTCTTTTCTTCGTCAGTTCGAAGCCATTCTCTTTGATTTTGTCAATCGATGTTCTAAGTACGTAGTCTAGACAAATGATAAAGAGGTACGGAGCCAGCGTGTCCCCTTGTAGTACTCCTGCTACAATGTCAAAGTATTCTGTGTCTCCCTCCGGTGATCGTACTTTTACTTTAGTGTTTCTATAGAGAATCGTTATTGCCGCTACGGTTTCTTAAGGTATGCCGTACGCTAGTAGAATTTGTTCCATCTTTCCTCTGTGAATTGAATCGAAAGCCTTGGTAAAGTCGACAAATATTAATGTCGCTAGTAGGTTTTTTGCCCGTACACCTTCAAGGATTCTACGGATGGTTAATATTTGTGAGGTCGTGGATCTATTTCTTCGGAAGCCATTTTGGTTTTTTCTAAGTATGTTGTCGATTTTGGGTTCTATGCGGTTTCGTAGTAGGGCATTGTAGATTTTGGCTGCTATGGATGTAAGTGTTATGCCTCGGTAGTTTTTGGCTAATCCGAGGTCCCCCTTTTTAGGGAAGGGGAGTATACATCCCTTCATCCATCTATCTATCGGATTTTGATTGTATACTGCGTTGCAGTGTCGGAGCAGTATGTCGTCGAATTGTCTGGTCTTCCATACTTCCGGGGGAATTTTGTCCAGCCCTGCAGCTTTCCTATTTTTAATTTTTCTGAGAACCGAGTCGAGTTCTTCTTGTGTGAACGGTCCAAGTTTAATGTCTAATTGTTTGCTAATTATTCTGGTGATTGGTTCCTGTGCTATTTTCGGTGGGTTTCCTAGTAGGTTTTCGAAGTGCTGTTTCCACAGTTTTATTCTTTCTTGTTGGTTTGCTGCTTTCAGTTTTGCTTTGGCTGTGTTCTTTCTTCTGTTCACTTCGTTTATTGTTTGCCAGGTTATTCTAGATTGTCTATCTTCCACCGAGTCTCTAATCTTATCTATCTGATTTTGACTGTATTCTGTCTGTTCCTTTATATATATGCCTGCTAATTGATATTGTGCCGTTTTTAGTTTTAAGGCATTTGTGTTTGTTGGGTTTTTTCGATAGTTTTTGGAGGCTGTTTTCACTAGTGCACGTTTTTCTCTCACCGCTAAAGTTTCCCATGGGACTCTATATTTAGTTTTAAGTTTTGATGGAATGTATTTTGCTGCTGCCTTGAGGTGTGCATTGACGAAATTTTCATATTCGTCGTTTGGTGTACTTTTTTCCGTCCTTTCTTGTAGTGTTTCGAATCTGTTTCTTAATTCTAATACGTATTTATCTCTTATATCTTTGTTGTTCAATAGGGCCCCGTCATAGTGTTTGGTGGTCGCTGTTCGTTTGGCGTTTTTTCGTAGGCTTAACCGTATTTTCGCCGTGACTATTCGGTGATCGGTGGACACACCCTCAAAAGAGGAGTATGCCTCGCAATTCATTGCACTATTTTTCCATTTCTTGTTTATAAGGACGTAGTCTAACTGAGCTTTAGTATTGTTTGCGTAGGTGTATGTCCATGGTTTGCCCTCCCTTTTTTGGTAGTTTGTATTGAGGCATGCTAATCTATTTTCTATCATGAAATCTCTTAGATGTTGACCATTCCTATTGACGTGTTGTGGAGGCTGCATTTGTTGTTTCGTTTTTCCCGATTTGGGCATTCATGTCTCCGCCAATGACTAACATGTTGTGTTTCGTGATGCTACGCACTAATGAGGATAACTAATCGTAGAATTTGACTAGTTCAGTTTCTTCACTAACATTGGTGGGGCTGTAGCATGAGATTATTGTTGCTCTGGGGTTGCCGTTAAATGTAGCTGCCATCATTCTAGGTTGTATTTTCTTAACGCTATTAAGCGTTTTTAATGCTCTAGGTCCTATAAGTAATCCTACCCCTCCTACTGCGGCGTTGACAGAGTTTTTCCATGTGGATACAGTGACGAGCGACCAGCCCTTGCCAGTTTCGTGATATTTGATATCTTCGGTGTGCGTGTATCTGTGTTCTTGTATGCATATTATGTCTATCTTATGTTCTTCGGCCGATGCGATTAGCTCTGGTAGTTGTCCTATTCTATTTAAGGTTCTTACGTTAAATGTGGCTATTTGTAGTGTTTGCTTGCATTTTAGTAGTTTTCATTGTTTGAGCTCTGTAGCTGATTTTTCGAACACTGAGGCCAGGGCTCCAACCTCAGCAGGACGCGCCCCTTTTTTACCCGCGCGAAGAGCGATGCGGTTTGTGTAAGTGGTTTGAGTGTGGGTCATGGTTATCTTTCGATGGCTGTTTTATTCTCTTCTATAGAAGCCACTCTTATAGAGGAGCAGCAGTAGTTCCCCGATCGAACTAACGATCCTGAGCGTAAAGTCGTCAACCTCACGTCCAGGACCCGTTTAGGTATTGAGTTTGGTCGTCCATGGGTTTATTCAAATACCTTTACGTACATCATGCTGCTTCCCATGTGTACGTAAAAAAAAAGTGGGGGGGTAATTTTGATTTGAGTTTTCTTAAATTTTAACTTATTTAAAGTCCAAGATTAAGGTACTTTCATCAGATTTTTAGTGGTACAGCATTTTTTTTTTTTTGCGGTATTGAGACTATTCCTAGTCTTTTTAGTTTTTATTCTTATGCTACAGTTGGGAACCTGGTAGGCTTTGGGGATTATAGAGCTTTAAATTTTTTTTTTTTTTTCGTGTTTTAGGCTTTTACTTTTTTCTTCGAAACTACTGTTAGGGCTTTCTTTACGAATTTTTAAATTATATTATAGAAGAGATTCAAAAACATTCTGCCTTGTTCGCTGACATTTGGAAAGAGACTTAACATCAATTTGGCTTTATTGTAGAGTAAGCGTGTATTTACATTTAAAACGCATAGTTTAAGCATTATTTCACAAACAAAATACAGCATAACATTTTGTAAAATTCAGCATTTTAAATTGATAGGACTTAAAGACATACTGACCAATATTGATATATTTCTTCCTGTTGGCTCCTGAGTTCAAATGCTTCTTCTTCGTTTTAACTTTTATTTACTACTGAATTTTAGGTAGTTTTGGGGGGCGGTCTACTGGGGGGAGGGGAATATTCATTTCATTTTTTTTTTCCTTTCTCTTGGGGGGGTGCTTGTGGTAGCATTAGATGTTTTAGGCTTTTACTTCGAAACTACTGTTAGGGCTTTCTTTACGAATTTTTAAATAATATTATAGAAGAGATTCAAAAACATTCTGCCAAAAACATTTTATATATATAATATAAATATGAACACACTATAATAAAATAATACAATATAATAAAATATAATATAATATATATGTAATATGAATATGTGTGTGTGTTTGTGGGAGAGAGAAAAAGAGAGATAGAGAGAGAGCGAGAAAGAGAGAGAGAGAGAGAGAGTGGATAAATTTATATTAAAGACAGACGTCTCTCTCTTTCTCTCTCTCTCTCTCTATATATATATATATATATATATATATATATATATATAATATAATATAAATATGATATGATAAAATGATATAATATAATAAAATATATATATATAATATGAATATATGTCTGTGTATTTGTGGGAGAGAGAGAGAGAGAGAGAGTGAGTGAGAGTATGTGTGTGTGTGTGTGTGTGTGTGTGTGTGTGTGTGTGTGTGTGTGTGTGTGAGAGAGAGAGAGAGAGAGAGAGAGAGAGAGAGAGTAGATAAATTTATATTACCGACAGACGTCGTTCTCAATCCATATATCTAGAGATACTTTGATTTGTGGGAATAAAGGTGTTCATTTTTCAATACACTAGTCAATAAATGGCGATTATGTATGCTACATAAGCCAAAGCGCCGATTATGCTACTGTATATCATTGAACGAAGTAAAATACAAACGTTACATGAGGGACAATAAAAACGGTAAGCACAAACATTAGCTCACATAATATTCAACTGCAGATATTCTGTCTGCCGTCTGCAGATGAAGAAGAACATTTGCGTTGAAAATAAAAGTGGTTTTCGTCCTAAAGTATCTATGTGGAACTGGAACAGTAAAAAAACAAAAAACAAAAAACAAGCCAAAACCAAAGCAAAGACAAAAAAAAATCTAAAAATGGTAGAATCGTCAAAGAATAGGTGTTGAAATTGTTTCCTCAGGAGAGTGATTTTTTCAGAAGATTCAAAGAAGACCATTTTCCAGTAGATTGAGTTAAAGAAGTGAATGTTGAATGAAAATAGTTGGGATGAACGGATAACGAATCCGTCTCTTTTTTCATCTTTGCTTGTCGTAGATATTACAGTTTATCTGATGAGAAAATATGTCAAGAGAACCACATTTATTCAAGATTAATCTTTCTAGTATAAAAAGACAGATTTTTTTAAAAAATCATCCTACAAACCTATTATTTATTTTATTCCTTCTTCCATTCCTCAATAACTATGTCAGCAACGCGTATACTGCTAAAAGTTTATTGATCTAAATCAGCTCAAAACAGATATCATATATTAGTTACGGTCTAAAGATACTTAGCTATTTGCAGGAACCCTCTTAGAATAAATTAATGCGTTTATTAGTTCTTTGTTTCTTCATTGTTATTTTTTTTTGTATTGACTTCTCACAAATGTATATAAGACATAAAGTCGTCTTTTAAACGAGCCTTTCCCGAGGACGAGTCGTTCTTTCGCGTCTTATTTGTTATTAGTTTATTTACTCCAAAACATAATAAAATAAAATAAAACCTAAGGGATCACTCTTAAAATGTTGTAATCCCATAATTTTAGACTGGTTTAGTATGTCGTAAATGAAGACATGTGATTGAATATATCAGGAAAATTCAACGTATATTCATTCAACGAAAGAATGGAATGTATTTGTATCCTAAATAATGGTGGAGTGGACATTAAATTCGTTAAAAACATGCAGAGAAGAAAGCTAGGGTATAATATCTTTTTTGAAAAATAGATTGTACATTCGTCCGGGTACATTTAGAGACCAAAGTTTGAACATTACTCATACTTGACATTTTTGTTTTACCAGGTATTTCTTATATTGTCGCAAAATTGTTGAGGACCTCACGGAAAATGTTTAATTCTATCTATAGTTCCTTAGTTTGTATACCTTTTTGATAACTGGTTTGATGAGATGACAATGTTTTTCCTTGAATGATTTGAAAGTACAACGTCTCGTTACTTTAAACATGTAGGAAAATCGATTCAGCTTTTTGCGCTTACTTGGTAATTGTCCAGAGAAATATGACTAGAATTATGCGAGGTTTCTTTCGATAACTGACTGCTTTATTCTTCTTTCAGTATAAATACGTAAGAAAAAAACTCCAATGAAGATGCTCATGAGCATACTAGAAAGATGATATATGCTGTTTTTTTTTTGGGGGGGGGTTCTGTAATTTATGATGTTTTTCTAATATAGACCGTATGATTTCAATCAATGAACTATTCCTGATATACCTGATATATAATTTCAATTCATGAACTATTTCTAATATTTTTATTATAGATTTTATGTTTTCAATTTATGGAATATTTCTAAAATTGAGTGTATGATTTTAATTTATGAACTATTTCTTATACAGTGTATATGATTTAAAACATCGGTTTCCAATTTTAAACAAACATTACCAACCATCAGTGCCCATATTGGCTGGGCCGTAAATACGTTGATTGCATTCCCTTCAAAAGGGGAAAGAAAATCCAAAATATGTAGTGGGTATGAAATGTATTGTAACTACTGTAACTAGTGGTGAGACTCCAGATTTACAGCTCTGACACGTGTGGCACAGTGTTTGTACTATTATTTTATTTTACCTGTTAACACTACAGTGGTCAATCGGCCAATTTCAATAATATTCTGATACAAAAATCTTTTTTCATGGAAGACAAATCGACGGGTAATTTACCTGTCAGACGAATTCTACTTGTAAGTAGAAAATATGAGGAAAGCAATCAACGATTTAGTATAACAAGCACTTTTGCGTGTGGATATTCTCCAGTGATGTCACATTCCGACAATAAGAACGTTTATTCCATGCAAAACTTTTCTCGGGTTAGCGGTTCTAATAAATTGAGTTTAGGAATTTTTTTTTTAATCCAGAATATTTTGATCATAGTATTTAAAAAAAAATACAAGAAAACAGATTTAAGATTGTCAAAATCAAAAGCAAACATCTTGCACACAAAATGATATATAAATTTATGAAAATGTTGGCGTTCACAATAAAAAATGAATTTTTTCTGACAAAGTATACACTATTATTCTCATATTGAGGATTTGAAAATCTGTTACCTCTTGAAATGAAGTAGAGTTACTACTCATAAATACTTTAATTCTTTCAGGTTGTCCTTGAAATGCATACCCTTATCAGTAAATTATGATTGCAATCCTTAGAGAATTCATTGTAAATTGAAAATGCTTTATTAAATTGGAAACATTTACAACATTGAATGAGTGTTGTATATCTCTTTGCTATCCTCTTCCATCACCGCCGACTCTAGGTTGTTTTGTTATGACTTTCAAATACAGAACCATCTTTTCATAAGCAGAATGAATTTATCTCGGGTTATACCTTAATCCTTAAGCTAAATGACCCAGCGGTTTTTGAGTTCAATTTCTAATTGATTTTTTTTTCAAATACTACCCTACCTCTCACATAATAGATACCGATACTCTATTATTTAACATAAGTTAGAACTATAAGTACTAGCAATTTTTCAACGTAGAAAGCATTGCATTTTTGAAACATTTCAGAGCTGACTCAAATTTAGGTATGTATAGATATATTACAATAAAGAATACTAGTTTCACGACATAGATTTCGTACAATGAAATAGTATTAATAAGTAGAGTTTAAATTCCAGGAAAGTCTTTTATCATATCTCTTTTATCTATATAATTTACAAAAAGGCCCTAATACAAATCTCTTCTATCCATCAGTTATTGGTAAATTGTCGTTTAGTCACCCGACTGTGTCGCACTAACAGTTTAGAGTATCTAATTTAAAGCCCCTACTCCCACACATCAAGGACAAGCATGCGAGCTTTAGACCGGTTATAAGACATAGATTATCGACCATGTTGGGGATGGAATGAAAGGAGGATAAGGTTAGAGGTACATTATGGAGCATCTACCTATCTATCTATGGGATAAAAAAGACACGTATTTTTTTCATAAATGATGATATCCGAACGATTCGTTTTTTTTTATCACACCATCTAAACGAGGATTAAGATATATCAAAATGCTTCACGCACAAAATATTTGCATTTGGAAAAATAAATAAAATTGCATGAATTATTTCTTATTAGGAAATTGTTTCACACACACACACACACACACACACACACACACACACACACACACACACACACACACACACACACACACACTCATATATATATATATATATATATATATATACACGCACACATTTTCTTTTATTTGACCAATTCCCGTAGAAATTATGATGGATGCAATCTACACGGATAATCTCATTGATACACCTGCTCAAGCCAAATCCCTGAAGCATAGACAGGATTAGGCAGCAGGAGATTGGCCTAAACGTGAGCGAAAAAAAGGACCGAATTTATTCGTTTTAAAGTAGAAGGAATCAACTTTACTTTAAGTGGGTAGCCTCTGAAATTAGGAGAACATTTCATAAACCTCGGCAGCAATATCTCATCTACTGAAAAAATAAAGAGTTTTTTTCCCAAGCTGTATGAATGCACTACCTGAAGTCTAGCGAAAAACCGGGAGAAAAAGCTAATTCATTACAACAAAAGAATCCCACACGCCGCTTTTAACAAATATTGGACACAGCAATCCCCAAAAAACTAAATTCGTACGGCTTCTTAGCGTCCATCTCAGAAACTATACAAACAAGTCCAACAAAGCATGCTAGATGCTGCTGAATAAATAGGTACAAAATCGTTAGTGATACTCTGTGGAAACAATGGATGCTGACTAGAGCATCAGGCAGGAATGATGGACGATTTGGAGGGATGGTGAGAGTGAGTCAAAGAACTCTGTGTTATCACCACGATTTGATTTGTATGTATGTGTCCACAAGCATTTGCAAACTCACATACATACACGGTCTATTTGGATAAAGTGAATTTGGCAATAAAACGATTGAACTTTCACCTAGGACAAAATTAAGTGACGTTTAAATGCAATCTTCATTCTTTAAAACATATTTTCTGGTGGAAAAATAAGCTTTTTGATTCCTTCTGAATAGATATATTAGTCCTGAGTTTTTAAAGTAATCACAAAGGGAGTTCTCCATTTTATCATCGCATAAAAGTTTGTTCCAAGCAGAAATTCTTTGAGGGAGGCCAAACAAGAGCCAATCACATGGGGGCCACATTTGAACTGTAAAGTGAATATGGCTGCTGTTCTCAAACCAAACTCATTGATGGTTTATACTGTTCCAGCTACAGTATCAGGCCTTCTGATCTGGCGTCCACATTTTCGGAACACAGCAACAAGTCACGTTAGAAAAGGCAAGATTATCATGTTCAATTTTGGGTGCTGCACTCACAGAAATTCTCACTTACGCAGAAATTCCTTCTTTTGTACAATTTTAAATGAGCGCAATATCCGAATCTATTATTTATGGTGTACCCGTTAATGAGGGTCGACGTGGCCTGCCTTTATTTTTAATACTATTTCGACTTACTTTAAATAAATCGACCAATTTGTTAACATTTTTTAAAGTAAAACATTTTCCTTCGTAAATAACAGATGGTTTCCAATTTTTAGCTACCAACAGTTTAATGACAGACCACTGTTCCAGCCCGGAGCACTCTGATTTGCTACTGTTTTGAATAATATTAAAATGATTTTTTTTCTGCAGAATTATTATGTTTTGCTAACAACCAATTCCAAACAATGTATAGAATACATATAAGGAAAAACTTCCGAAAAAACATATATTTTCTTTTAAAAAAATTACTATTTTTATTGAATCACACACGTAATATATATATATATATATATATATATATATATATATATATATATATATATATATATATATATATATATTCAAGCATGAGGAGTCACGAAATGCATGATTAAAGAGAAAACTAAAATGTATTTGATATCGCGAACGAAAAAAACATTGGAATCATATACGTAGTCAGATGTTTAATTAAATCTGGAAAGAAGGACACATCCACTCACACCCATTTCTCTGTATATCTTTGTGTCTATTTTATCCTACTCTCTTATTTCTCTCAATCTCACTTTTGCTCTCTCTCTCTCTCCCTGTATATATATGCGCACGCGCGCGCATGTGTGTGTGTGTGTGTGTGTGTGTTGTGTATGTGTCTGTGTGTGTGTCCTCGTGTGTTTACATAACAAATACAAGAACATAAATACACGAACAAGTATCATACCATTTCCCCCAAATGCATAATAGACCTTTCCCCATTTACACTAAAATGTCATTAACATTTTCACCCTAACCCATGCAGTGTGAAAACGATGGAGCCTTCGTTCTTCATCTGTAGCTAATTAAAATCTTTAAAAATTGGGGGGACAGAAAAGAGAAAACATATGTTAATACCAACGTAAAGCTTATTGACAGAAAATCATTAATTCTTTGTACCTTAATTAAAATAAAACAATTTAAAGTTTCCCCAAAATTGATTCAAAATATTTGTATTTTTTTTACATTTTAATAAAAAGAAGAAAAAATGGACCAATCAATAACTGTTAACAATGTAAAATAGCAGAGTCAAGTGAAGTCAGTACTGTTCGATTATGACCCACTTGTAGGAATTCAAACATTGAATATGAGAGTTTTAGGATCAAAAATATATCGAATGACTGAATCGACATGCAGAGAAATACGTAAACGCAGAGGTGAATAATACGAGTTGGATAATACCTGTACATGCCACTTTGTATCTGAATTTGATTGTATCTACCTCTCTTTGTTTCTATTTCTTTTCTCTTTCTCTATCTCTTAGGTTTCTCTACCTTCTTTCTTTCTGTCTTTTAAATTCTCTCTCTCTCTCTCTCTCTCTTACTCTCTCTCTCTTATCTCTCTCTCTCACACACACACGCATACATTCTCTCTTCCTTATCTCACACGCTTCCTTTCACATACTCTCTCTTTCTTCTTCATTCTCACCCTCTCATATTCTCTCTCCCTCTCCCTTATATGTTCTCATATTGCATCTCTCTTTCTTTTTCTCCCTTCCTCTCACATTCGCTCTCGCTTTCTCTCTTTCTCTCGTTCTTGAATACTAGCTCAACTGAATGTCATAAGCATGAAGCCCTGAGTTGTGAGTTTTTTTAAAATCCTGTCATATATATAATTGTTTTTATATGTATTCTGATATTGCTCTGAACTTTTGTGCCTTTAGCATTGTAAAGATTTTTACGGATTAAAAAACTCTTAGCATTACATTTTCATCACAGTTACACACACACACACACACACACACACACACACACACACACACACACACACATATATATATATATATATATATATATATATATATATATATACGAGGTGCATACGATAAGTTTCCAGACTTTTTTCGTATGGCCATTTAAAATTGGTGTAGATTTTGGAAATTCAGTATGTTATTGCTATACATCTTATGAGATGACTGACCAATTTTTATGATTTCAGCTTCAAATCAACACCTACAGCAGCAATTGCAATACACCCTACTACAGCCTGATTGTCAAAGCTGGTGAATTTCAAAAATGCAATCTGACACTTTAGAAGAACGATATGCAATAATATTATTTTTTAAACTTGGAAAAAAGCCACAGAAACGTATAGAATGCTTCATACTGCTTTTGGAGCATTTTGCACGAATCGAACATCAGTTTTTGAGTGACATAAGAGATTCAAGGAAGGCAGGGAGTTTGTGAGGGATGATGAGAGGTGTGCGGGGAGTAAGGAAGTCAGTACACAAGAGTTTATTAGCCAAAGGGTTAGGGTTACTATGTTGAGGTTTTAAGGGAGTTCAGGTAGAGATTCTGTCAGAAGAAGCCTGCACTCTTCAAATCGCGTCAGTGGCATTTCCTCCAGAACAATACACCATTCTACAACTCCATCCTTGTCACAGACTATATGATCAAGATGGGCATCAAGACAGTTCCTCACCCTCACTATAGTCCAGACCTTGCTGCCTGTGACTTTTGGTTATTCCCTAAGCTCATAGGCTGTCGTTATGAGACAATTGAGGAGATGAAAGAGGCTGTGACGAAGTTCATAGACACGCTTACACAAAAGGACTTCCATGGGGCCTTCCAGAAGCTTTTGGAACGATACAACAAGTGCAATGCAGCCGGAGGAGGTTACTTCAAAGGGGGCTAGAGTTTCATGTGTGTACTATCAATAAAAGTGCCCATACGAAAAAAGTCGGGAAACTTATCGTATGCCCCTCGTATATATATATATATATATATATATATATATATATATATATATATATATATATATAGGATAAATATATGTATAAAATGATAAATTCAAAAATTACAACCATCTTTAATATATATATATATATATATATATATATATATATATATATATATATATATATATAAACTCATAATGATAATTCTAAAAGTTATATCTTTACACGTTTATATGACTCACATACTCATTGGCTTACTCTGGCAAAAGATATATGCGACGTCAAATAGAACCAGTAAAACATACGTCGTTCAAATATTCGTAAATAAGAGGTAATGTGCTTGAGCAACAATGTAAAAACAAGCTGAGAACGTGAAAACCATTTATGTGTAGAGATGACCAACTGCAGAAAAACAACAAAGAAACTTTGAAATATTTTGTTGAAATCTACAATGAATGGTAAATTATTATGCATAAGAGTTATTATCATTTAAATTTATATTCTAAAATGATGACAAAAAATAATTTGATATAAACAATAGCAACTTCAATTTGCACCAATGTGCACTAGTAAATAAAGGTAATTATTTTAAAAGTATTTTCTTGTGCGATGTCGATTATTTTCTGATTGTTCTTCATTATTTTTTTTCTGTCATAGTCAGAAGACTTTGCATCCCGGTTAATTTTTTTTTAAATCGTTATTGCATAAAATGTTCAGTTGTCCCTCGGATCATAATTTTAAAAAAAGGCGGCGTTGCATGAATAAAAATTATCTTAAAAATCATCTGTTATTTTCGTTATATCAAATTAATGCATTTCATTAATTAGCCGAAGTTTCTATACAATTAGGAATTACTACAATTGTCCCATAATAATCGATGCCAGTGCATATAAGTTTCATACAATATACTGAGCATGCATAAGAGAATCTTCCCGTTTCGTAATGGTTACAGTGCTACATGACAGCCTTGAATTAAGCGAGTTCATCCGTCATGGTATTACATTCACTTTCACACTGATACTCTTAGGGAAGTTATGAGCCACCTTATCCTCCTAGGTATGTTTTAAATTGTACCAATGCTCTTCTTTCGAAAGGTTGAATTTGGCATTAAATCACCGCGAAGGTTGACATGCTATTATAAAGAAGAAACCGAACTGACAACTATCACGAGAATGACAAAGTATAAGGTAATCAATAAGTGTTAAAATCGTCATTTCTAAATTCCTATATCATAATAATAATGATTGCTTTATAATTGAAATGTATCTGATCTGAATCTCGTAGATCTCTTCATATTGTAAACCAGAAATCCGTCTGATCAAAATAATTGGTAAACTTTGCAAAGGTTCTTCAATTATCGTTTTAAAACCCAATTTATCAAATATTTCGTAGAATTCTAAGACAAGAAAATTTTCAAAATGCAGAACATCCTTAAAATAATAAGAATTCTTAATAAGGACCATCAAACACCGAGGAAATATATATATATATATAAATATATATATATATATATATATATATATATTTTAGAAGTAAATTCAAACCTGGTTAAATTGACATTATAAATTCATTTCACTTCGGAAATCGACTGGATATATATATATATATATATATATATATATATATATATATATATATATATATATATATAATGTGCACGCGCGTGTGTGTGTGTGTTTGATTAAGTAATAAAGATACATTTTGTCTATATAATTTTATTAGGTTCCTTTCAAAATTCCTGATTTTTTTTTTTTTGTTTATAGCTTGGAGTTGGTAGATGAATTTACCGAAATTGTACCGAGCGCTTTCAGAACTTTCATAGGTTATCATCAGTGGTTGTTGGCAACTGTAAAGAGTTTTTTTTTATAACATTGCAAAAATTACGAATACGTATTGTTAGAATCAACTAAGATGCTGATGACATCGACCGAATTTAAAACAGAACGTTATCAACGGAAATAGAATATCATCACTCAAATTCAACACTAATTCTTTACGCAAAATTATTTTACTCTGTACTACTGAGGTAATACATTTCGATCCTCATGGAAATATATACGTTCAAAAGGATATAATTTCAATTGGGTCAGTTTTATTACCTATTTTCAGTACCATTTACGTATCAAACCATGAAAATAATGGTTTTAATACCATTACGAACCAGGTATGCAGGACACTGCTTGAGAAGTAGGGACTAGCTCATTATTGATGTACTCTAATGAACCCCTACATATGACCGAGCAAAAGCAGGGTGACCAGCTTGAAACTACTTACAGCATCTCTGTGAGGATACGGGGTGTAGCCATGAGGACCTGCTGAAAACGATGAACGATAGGGAGGGGTGGAGAGAGAGGGTCAGAGATATACGTGTTGATGGAATGATAAGATGATGATGATGAATAAGCCTAATATTTATTTAAGGTACGTCAACAATATACTCCTTCTCAATAATAGCATGAATAAAATCAACCAACTGCAAGAGACTTTTAAAAATAACTCCATTCTAACTTTATACAAGTATTCAATGTCAACAATCACTTTTCTCGGTGTCCTTATAGACTTAAGCAATATTTTAAAAAATCAACCTCTACATATGAAAAATCTTATCAACATTAATCCTGGCACACTCAATTTCCAATGGGAAATTTCCGTTATAAAAGAATCATCACAAAAACACTTATTTACGGAGCTAAACTAATCTCTTCCTCAGGAACTAACTTCGTTAAGTAACTGAAAAATATAAAATAAATAGATCAAATTATGGATTTCGCAACAACATTGTTGATACAGAAATTAAACATTTCATTACTAATATCGACAATAACTTGGATGCCTCGGGTGGTGTAATGGTTAGAAAACTAGACTAGCAACCCTACGTGAATGAGTTTGAGTCTCAGTGGGTGCCCCATTCATACAACCTTTTGCCACATCTGTGCAACAAGATTAGTAAATTATTATAGACTAAATCCTTAACCATAAACAACCAATAAACTTTAGCTACACAACAACTTTCATTATAATTATAAAATAGATGTACATATAATAAAATCCTTATCCAAAAATTATCTTCCCGACTGTCCCCCCCAAAAAAAAGGACTTTTCATTTAGTACAACAAATTAAAAGTTTCGACCTAATTACTTCCAATAACGCTTCCTCCTCCTCTGATCTCGTTGATAGGACAAACGTCATATATACGTTCAAATGTCCCTTGGGAAACTGTTTCTCCAACGAAAATAAAACTTTCTTTGGTCTTACCACTATGACTCTTTAAAGACGTCTTACTATTCCTATTAATTCCAGTTCTTTAGATCTAAATCTTAAAAGTCACTCTCTTCCAATATCCGAATTTCCAAAAATTCTTGTTGGAAACACTACTATAATAGCACACAAAATTAATAAGCAACCACTGCAAAACCTGGAAGCCCTATATATAAAAACCAAAAATCAAGTATTATAAAAATTAACTTTAAAATTAGCGACAAGGTTTTGAAAAGCATGTAGTTTATTTTTTCTTTTATTTCATTATTAACGAAGTGGTAAAAATTTACATATTCTATTTCTCTTGATAATATGCTATTTCCGTTGATTGCGTTGTGTTTTAAATTCGTTTGTTGTCATCAGCATCTCAGTTTAATCCAAATTTACGTTTACGTAATTTTTGTTCTGATATAAAAAGCTTAAAAAACAAACTTTACGCTTGCAAACAACCCCTTATGATTGCCTATGACAGTTGCTAAAGCACTCAGTACAATTTACGAACTCCAAACTAAAACCAAAACACTTGTCGTGAAAACTGAAACATTCCTAATAAATTTTACAGGCAAAATGTGTTTTTATTATTTAATCAAACATGTTTAAATGAAATACAACTGTAAGTATATATATATATATATATATATATATATATTAATAATCTAATATCAACCAGCATTCACGGTACCACAAAAAAAAAGAAAAAGACCTCGCCAGGAACAAGAGATAAAAGTATCTCGAATCACTGCCCGGGGGAAAAAGAAAAAATTATAGGTCAAAAAGAAAGAAAGGGCCAACCTCGTCCGACCCCTTGAAAAAAAATCAAGGGATACGCAGTCTGTTAGTCAAAAGAAAACTAAAAACCTTCCGCGAATCCTGCAATGCTACAATTACGAAAGTACTCAACACAAGTGGAGCCAATTATAAGATTAACTTAACTCGCGAGTTGGAAATCTTCTACTAAAGTTTCACCTTATCGGATCATCAGGAAGCCTAACTTCCTAAGTTAGGCTTCCTGATGATCCGATAAGGTGAAACTTTTGTAGAAGATTTCCAACTCGCGATTTAAGTTAATTTTATATATATATATAAATATAAATATATATATATATATATATATATATATATATATATATATATATATATATATATATATTGACAATAAATTATGAAATTGCCATATTAGTAGATGTCGACATCGTTTTCTTTTTATGTAGTAATAAATAAACTTATAAAAATTAGACGCAGAACAGGTTTTCTTTTAAGAGCTGAACATTCATGCTTCATAAAATATTTATTAGATAAACTAGATCAAATTATTCAAATTAATGGAGAGATCTTTTTCGAAACCTTACAGAAAAAATATATTATGGAGTAATGTACTGTCAAGAACAACATTATGGATTTCATTGAGAAAAATATGAGAATTAATATGCACTTTTATGATAGCCTTAATTCTTCCAGTAATCGATTTCACTAATTCAAAGCTGCAGTTTTTGGATAGAGTATGTTTTCATCTTTTAAGCATTCTTTCTGATCATCGCTATCATGGTTGATGCATTTCCGTGGTTTCTTCGTTTCTTTGTTTTATTTTTTCTTGGATGCCGGCGAATGCTAAATGACCAAAAAAGAACAAAACTGATTCATATATATATTCATTTGGTTGTTATTTTTAACGTAAGTATAAACAAGGAGATCTTTTCTTTTTACTCTCCCGGTTATTATGATGCATTATTAAATTCAAAATCAAATATGAAGTGACCTAGATAGCATCTGAAGCATTGATGTCACTCTGCTACATCACCTCAGCAAATCTTCATCCCAAACTGATTTATTTTCGGGTTTTCTGGACACCAAAGCCATTTTTATTCTGTCACAGTCAAGATTTGTTCAATATTCCATTGACCGCCATTAAAGCAGGCTAATCGTTTCCTCTATATGAACTCACACTAATATCTTCCATTTTGCCCACTCTCAGTCGAAAGCCAGTTATGGTTTATGCCATAAGAAAGAAGACGTTATTCTACTTCTTATTCCTTTTAAAATCAAAAGGTTTATGTGTGCAGTTACATCGTTGTTACCGCTTACAAACGGAATGCCTGATTCTTATACTACCACTTTTCCATAATGGTATGTTTCTGCATATGAAATAGATTGTTGATGGAAAGATTTAAACGGCGTGTCAACCTGTCTGCGGTTATTTTATGCGTAGAGTTTAAGGAATCGTGTTCCCTGAACATTCCAATTGACGTTTTTGAGTAGTTGTTTCATAAGTGTTTTTTGAGACAAGGTCCTATAGAATATTTCTTAACTAGATATATTTAACCCAATGCTCGTAACAAGTATAAACCCAGTCGGCTGGGGCTGTAGAATACACCAACTACATCTCTGCTGATAGCTAAGACTGCCCCAACGTGTGTTCTGGATATGACACTAAACAATGCTGGAGCTTTGGAGAACGCGGAATACCTTGTCATTGTCATCGCTCCCAAGTCCACTCTCTCCCGGAATGGTAGCCCCTGATAGGGTTTATCTATGAGTTAAATAGAACTGTTTGAGTGCGAAAAATACCTTATGCAAAATTAAATTGGTCGAAATAGAACCATTTAATCGTTCAACTGTGTGTAAACCAATAACTGATGGTTAATTGAACTGTTATTGATACATAGGAATACTAGGAACGATTTAACTTTGTTTATTCATGCTACATTGATTTGTTAATTGTGTGTATCAACAAATATATTTACAAATCATGTCAATTTATCATATATGTAAAAATAGAATTTGACATTAAATAACCAACTATGGTTGATATGTCATAAAACTAAACTAAACGATACGTATCAGGCACTGTTGTATAGCCGTGATACAACTATACGTATACATATGTATGCGGAAACATAATCAACAATAATGACGAACGAACACACTTCTTTAGAAAAATATACATCTCACATTTTAATCTCGAAAGGGTTGCGAAAGGGTTGATATTTGTTATGTGTGAGAGATGAGTTGGAGATGGGGATAGACTGCAACATATTGATCCCAAGTTCCTCTGACTATCGCAGCACTGCTTCCTCATTCTGCTGGGCTGCTCAACCGGAGTCCTGAGTGCCCAAGCCCTTTGTCTGAAGCTGGTTCTCACTGCCTTGAACTGCAACTCGAACTCCAACTAACTGACTCCAACTGCAACTGACTCTAACTAACTCAAGCCGTCTGCGGCACCCGGTTATGTAATTATTTGACTCCCACCTGCTTCTTGTGGGCGTCGCATCTGCACCGAATTCAACCCGTCCACAGGTCAAGGTGATATCTTCGACCGGATGCACCTGTTTCTTGATTGACGACTCGGTCGAAGGTCAATATGTTACAGTACTACTAATACTTGTCAGTGTGACCCTGAGAGAAGTAATTATGAAGAGATAATAAATATTTCCCTCATTTCTAGAACTATAGCCTCACCATCCGATGTAGCTTTTTGTCATACCTATAATACTTCGTTGACAGCCTTGCCCCTCTCCTGAAGATAAAGGGTAAAAATGAAATAGAATCTGCTCATTAGTTACTTGAATGACTATTTTGAAAGAGCACTTATAAATTAAGACAATATGTATTATAGAGACAAAAAAATTAGGCTATTCCGGATGAATTTTTAAAATATTCTCTCAACATTTGCAAATATTTATCACTCTAATGCAGAGCTCTCCACCCCACAGCCCGCGTGTCTCACGAAACCTTCGAAGCCCATCTATGCTGCCCTACAAATATCTTTCAAATTTCCCTATTCGCTATATAGATTTTCACTGTTCGGAAGATTTAACGACCAAGCGCCTTGCAAACATCATCGATTTCCTTAAGAACGACATCCATCTCTCTGGACGATTTCCTATGAGTATAGCTTACACCTATCAAGTAGTGAGAAAGTTTTGCACTTTATACTGCTGTGAACAGCTGTTCTGAAACCATACATGCCAAGAGCACGCTGCTTTCGGAACTATCTGACCATCACTTCTCTGATGTGCTTCTTTTATAAACCTCTCTATTTTTTCTTGTATCCTATTTTTCTGATTGCAAACATCACAAAGCTCATTGATTAATCATGATGGTTAAATTGTAAATTCAACTGATTTTTCTATCCGTTCAAAATGGTTTTCCCAGGTCGTTCTGAGTTAAACTTTGTTGTCCTCAGTCTGAAAAGGCTGGGAACCCCGGCTCTAATGAATCCGTAACAAGGCTATACCAAGTAAAAGTCTGGTAGCTATCCAACTGTCGTCTTTCACTAGAAGTAACCAACTATTCATCTTAATTCTTATTAGCAAAAAATCATTGAGAAAATGATTAGTAGGAGGTTTCTTTGTGATAAAAAATGTGATAATTAGCAACTGCACCTCTGAATAAAAATCGTTTGTCATTTCACGGTGATCAGAAACCTGGGGACAAATACATGTATAAATCAATCAGTTAGACATGTAAGCCTTCACATCAACAAAGTATAAAACATTTCGATAAAAATGATTAACGGTACTTAGAGGAAAAAGTCCAGTAGCCTGGCGCTGTAGAATACACCAACTGTATCTCCGCTGAAAAGTAACCCCGCTCACAATAAGTCTCTTGATTAAGACATAAAACCATCTGATGTTGAGGCTCTAGTACTGCTGGAGGTTTGGGGAATGCGGAGTATCCCTTCATTACAATTGTTCCCAGGTCCGCTCTGTTTGACATTTAAACTGAGTGAAAACGATTTATGCTAAATTGACTTGCTTGAAATATGACTGTTTGATCATTTAATTTTGTGTAAATAAATGACTGATTTTTTATTGAATTGTTATAGATACATAGCAATACTTGGTTCCGTTACTACTGATCAATTTCGCTAAATTGAATCGTTAGAAATAGAACCCTTACATTATTTATTAGAGTGTAAATAAATTACTGATGTTTAATTGAATTTTTAATGATCTATAGCAATACTTGGAATTATTTACCTTTATTGACTGATATGGAGAAATCATATATATATATATATATATATATATATATATATATATATATATATATATATATATATATTTATATAAACCAGATTTGACAATAAATAACCTACAATGGTTGATATGTCTTAAAATCAAACCTAAACAAACTACCCAGAAGAAAAGATTTATTATATTCCAAGATATAAAGAAGAGACTACATTCTATTTCTAGAGATCCTTGTGTTCAACTTTGTGATTCACAATAGAAATGAAGGGAACTCTCGTATGTTGAGAGAAAGTTGAATACAAACTTGTTTTTTTCATTTGTTCATTCAGTTATTTACCGGAAGGAAGACACGTAACGACATAATCACTTAGCTAAACAATTTGTCAAAGAATAGAGTTTGCTTTGATCACCTGGAATATATCACTTTACGTCCTCCTATTTTTGATACCAGTTAAGAGGGAAATTGTAATATACAGTAATGGGGATGTGCGACTCTTTTCTGATATAAAAATCCTCATGTTAATGACCCCTCTTCAACACGCCTTTGTCTCTTTGTATTCAACAACTTTCTTCGAAACGCTCGCAACACTAAACAAATTATCTTGTCTTATTTGTTGCACCCATTACTGATCTTTAATTTACAGAATGTGAAGAGGATATTTATCTAGGTAAGAATATTGCAAGACAAATCCTAAACATTGTGTGCCGGTTCTAGAGTTGATTGTGGAGACTCAAAAATAATGATTATACATATAAGCAACAAATAGATAGAACTTTTCTGTGGTTAATTTAATTTTGAAAAAAGGTATATTTAACCCGCCCAGATTTAATAAGTTTCTATAACTTTCTCTATAATAAATTTCATATATAAAAGGAATTAAGAACAAAATATGTTTTAGTTTATTAGTATGGCCTGTATCATTTCAGAGATATAACTGGTTCTTCTGATTCTTACGTAAATTTAGTTTAGAATTTGAGATCAAAAACAAATGTTTCACATTGAAATAATGAAAAACGAAATTGCTTAATTCAGACGAAAAAAAAACAACAAAACACCCCCCCAAATCTATTATTTTTTTGTTTATCTTCCGACCAGTCATTTGAAATCACCAAATGTCTTATTTATTCTTTTGTCTCTCAACATATAACACAAAGTCAGTATTGGTTGTGACCACTGATGTTCTGGGGTAGTTAATGGGACAAGGGAGTATGTTTTTATCATATTAATTTTCTTAAATTTTCAAATTTAAGTATTCAAATTTGGGAGACTGAAAAAGAATTCCTTACCCGCAATAGGTAGATGGCATGAATCGAACTGTTAGGGCAGATGAACGAATCTTCGCTATTAGGTGCTCAGAGGGAATCAGGCCAGTAGAATGTCTATCATAAAAAAAATGATTTTGGAGACTCAAAAATAATCTTTTGGTAAACTTTTGTATTTTAAATGAAGACCTTTTAATCTAAACTTGTTTGAAATCACGAAAGACTTTTTAAAAATTTACAGTGCTAAACTCTATATGGCTAATCTATGACTTCTCTCAATAGATGAGAAATACGTACCTGATATAGTCTGAACGCGCTTACTAAGAACAATTACCTTCCTCAATACAACCGGGAAGAGTCTAATCTTTATTAAACTATAACCAGCCTAAACAGTCTCAAAATGGGCCAGTAAAAATAGACCATAAAGGTAATACAGGAAAACTAGTTCACGTCGTTAGTTCGGGAAATAAGGTATAAATAGCAGGATAGCGGACTTTAGCTAAGTTAAATACTTGTTTGTTTGTTTTTTTTTTTTGTTTTTAATTATTTATTTTTTTGTGAATTGCTGTTTATGAACAACAACCTTGGCTGTTCTCGGTCATATCTGTATCATGGGCGCCGATAATAAACAATCCCTGGGTCAGTTAGATAAAAATGTTGAATCAAGATATGACACAACATGGGATCCAGGCAAGAGGGTTAGGTGTCATGATCGAAAGGGGCTCTCCTGATAGCTAACATGGAAGACCCGTCGTCATCCTGTGAATGTTGGCTGTTCTTTTTTTAGGTACACCAATGACGATTTAAGGAACCACAATTACGTAAATACAAAACATGGACTAGGGAAGACAACCAGATTGTAGTACATTGTTATTTTAGGAGCAACACTACGCAAAGAAGATATAGAAAAGAATGATAGAGATCTGGCAAGAAGTGCTAGTTTTTCATCCAACAAGCCAAAGACCTACCGACCAAGTCAGAACAATAAAAAAGAAAGGTTGAGTTTCTGAACTTGAAATACTTGAAATAAATCAGAAAATAAAAACGAACAAGATAATAATACCGTACCAGACGCATCAAAAAGTAACAAACATAAACAAACTAAAATAAATAAACCGCCAACTTCAGAAAATGTAAACGCTACACAATCAAACATCGCACAACCAAACAACCCAGAGCAAACACTAACACAAGAACAAAAATTAAATCTAGAAAATTTAAAGGGAACTATAAACGGGGAAGAGACTACCTTACCATCACTAAAACACATAGAATGGAGAACAGTTAAGAGAGAAACGAATAGAATAAATCAAGTACTTCCTTACATATCAACGAATTATATAACCGAATTAAATGAATTAATCTATGGAGAGGCGAAATTAGTTTGTGAGAAAATCGGTAACCTCGCAAAAAGCACGAAGAAAACTGGAAACGTAAATAAAAAATCAAGGAAAACAGGCCAACATGATATAACAAAGGAAAAATGCTCGAACATGTAGAGACGAAAAGGAAAAGGCAATGCAAGAAAAATAACAATACAATATGAAGAAAAGAATCAGAAGGTCCTGGCGAAAGAAAGAAAATTAAAGAGATATCGACATAGGGTAAAATCATGTAGACAAAACAGATCATTCCAAAACCACGATAGAGAATTCTACTAACAAGTGGGAAGAGATAACACGAAAATATACCAACAACCAGATTCAAGAGAAACCGGACGATATTGGTCTAAAATATAGCAACCAAAAAAACATAACAAAAAAGCCATATTGATAAACAATATGACAAAAGAATGAGAAGGGTTAGAAAAAGGACCGAAAGCTTAAATACACATAGACTTTATCAAAAGGACACAAAGAAATATCAAACTGGAAAACGCCAGGCCATGATGGAATGCATGGTTTCTGGTTCAAGAAATTCACAGACTTGTACTATAAACGAACCGATGCCTACATGTACTTCACGTACCCGAAAAATGGCCAGAGGTAAGATTACATTGATCCAAAATTACCAAGCAAAAGAACCACTCAAAACCACCATAGACCCATAAACTGCCTACCGATGACGTGGAAAATGTTAATTGCACAAATTAGGGAAGACGTTTACTAATCGCTTAAAAGCCGCAGATTGTTCCCTGAGGAGCAAAGGATCCAGAGGCACAGCAAAGTTACTTTACATAGATCAACACATCCTTAAGACCAGACGTAAAAATCTAGTTATGGCCTGGATTGACTACAAAAAGGCATATGGCATAGTCATGAAAGTTGGATAATAAACTGCCTCAAAATGTACAAAATGTCAGATGAAGTCAACCTTTATCGCGAGAACCATAAAAACCTGGAGAATTGAATTGACAGCAGGAAGAAGAAACTGAGCTGAAGGAAAGATCCAAAGAGGGATATTTCAAGAAGGCGCACTATCCCCTTTACTATTCATAATTGCCATGATGCCACTTAACATTCCCAGAAAATGCATAGCTGAAAACAAACTTAATAGATTGCAAGAAAAGATCAATCACTTAATGTACACTGGTGACATCAAATTATTTGCAAAAAATGAAAATGAAACTGGAAATTTTCATACAGTCAGTTAGAATATACAGTAAAGACATGGGAATGGAATTTGGCATAGAAAAATATGCCATGATATTTATGAAAAATGGCAAACGACATCTGACAGACGGAATGGAACTCCCAAATCAAGACAAGATTAGAACACTCGGAGAAAACGAAGGTACATATACTTGGGCATTTTGGAGGCTGATACCAGCAAACAAATGGAGATGAAAGAAAAAATTAAGAAAGAATATCTCCGGGGAGCTAGAAAGCTGTTCGAAACAAAACTAAGTGGCAGAAACATTATCAAAGGAATAAATACTTGGGCTAGATATTCGGGACCCTGTTTGAAGAGGACCAAAGAAGAACATAAGCAAATGAACAAAAGAACAAGAAAAGTAATGAGCATGCATAGTGCATTACATAAAAGAGACGACGTTGCCAGACAAGAAAAGAGGGAGAAAGATGGTTAGCCGGTATTGAAGACAGTGCTGACGCATCGATATAACGACTGATGAACTACATAGAAAAGCATGAAGGACTGATTACAACCATCAAGAACGGTACTGACATCCCGATGACCAAACGAATGAAAATAACTAGGAAACAAAAATTGGAAGAAAAACAAACATGTGAGTGTTTTAAAAGACTAATAAACAATATTTACACGTGAAAACCTGGACGTGGCTAAGAAAAGGACATTTTAAGAGAGAAACAAAACCTCTTTTAATAGCAACACAAAACAACACCATTAGAACCAATCATATCGAAGCGAGAATAGATAAGAAGCAACAAAATAGCAAATGAAGGTTTTTTGATGATAAAATCACATCATAAGCGAATGGAAGAAATTAGAACAGAAGGAGTATAAGACTAGACATGACTGGGTGGGCATGGTGATCCACTGGGAGATGAGCAAGAAATTTAAATCTGACCATAAGAACAAATGGCATATGTACAACCCAGCTTCTGTTCTAGATAATGACACACGTAAACTCCAATGGGATTTTGACATACAAACGAATCACATAACCTCGATCAGAAGACCATACCTTAAATAATCAATAAGGAAAAAGAATTTGCAAAGTTGTGGACATTGTTGGCCTGTCTGACCACGGAATAAAACTGAAAGAAAGAGAAAAAGGAGGATAAGTAGCTCGACCTTGCTAGGGAATTGAAAAACTATGGAACATGAACGTGACGATTATGCTAATCGTGATTGGTACTTTTGGTAAAGCCACCAAAGAATTATTAAAGAGACTGGAGGACTTGGAGTTTAGAGGAAGAGTGGAGACCATCCCAACTATAGCATTAGTGAGAATGGCCAGACTACTGAGAAGAGCCTTAGAGACTTGAGAAGACTTGCTGTCATCCAAACATCAGTGAAAGACCATCAGCTAATGCTGCTGTGAAAAACTCTGAAGGAGTAAATAATAATAATAATAATAATAATAATAATAATAATAATAATAGTCCTTGAAAAATGTAGATCACTAGCGTCGAAGCGATGCTACTGAAGTTGCAGCTACTTTGGACAGGACATGTCTCCAAAATGAGGAAACATCACCTGTCTATGATCATACTCTGTGACGAGTTTTCCGCTTACCATCGCGACAGTAGGGAACCAAAGAAGTGATTGAAGTACTGCTTGAAAAAACGCTTTGGTGTTCGTAAATATCGACCATGTTGTTTCCTCCTTTGAGAAAACCCACAAGGTTACTCTCAAGGACAACAGGCGCCGAAAAAGGAACTACAACACTACACCATTAAGCCCTGACCAAACCTCTTGCTAAGGCCACTGTGACCCTGCCTATCTGTCCTGTAACAGTCCTATCAGCCTCAAATGTGCTTGCTATCTGTGTAGGCTGATTCCTTCTTAATTTTCGTTTCACAAAGCCAAGACATGATATATATATATATATGTATATATATATATATATATATATAATTACTCTCTTTTCTTATAGAAATCAGGGATTTTAGAAATTTACTTAGAAACTGTGAGCAAAGTCTTTCTTTTTGACTCAGACAAGATTAAATATAATAAAATAGAAAAACAGGTATTTTTTATGCAATGAAATGCTTAAATTAATACAATCTAGAAAAGAAAACTTATGAAGAAGGTCTTCTTCTTTAAGATTATATTTTTGTAATACAGGCAGTCCTCTATAAACTGGTGTTTTAATATCTACGAGCGTACAATTTCCTAGAGCTGGCAAATATCAACCTTTTTAGTAATTCTTTGCTGAATCAAAGTTATATACTCTGATATTACTTTTCAGTTGAATAATTGCTAAGATGACAACCTCTTAAGCAATCAATCAATAGACCCTTGTTTGACGTAAATATGACTGTCCATTCACCATAAACCCAGTGTGATACAGGCGAGAAAGAAGCGAAAAGTAAGAATAACTAGTTAACCGTTCAATCATTGATCAAGGCGTCTGATTTGTTTTTTTTTTAACAAAGACAAGCAAAGCAATCGTAAAGGGGCACTTAGCAAAAATACCACAATAATATGAATAAATCATAATTTCGAGTATGAAGACTAGTTTCATATAAGTTAATTATTGGACATCACTAATAATTTCCTAGGAGGTGCCCGTGGTGTAGTCGTTATCGTCTTAGGAAATGGACACGGCGACACGAGTTCAAATCCTGGACGAGACTGATTGCATTTCACATAGCACTAATACCCTTGGGAAAGGTATGAATCCAATTATTCTTCCTCCAGCTATGGGTAAATAGTAGGGTTCTTCAGCCTTGGTAAGGCAACTAGTCTAGGAGAAGGAAAACTCTGAATTCAAACCTGTTAAACTCCGCTTAAAAATTGACCTTGTGTCATATCCTGCCTGAGCGGAAGGGTTGGTAAATAGTATCACTAATAATTCCTTCACAAAAATATCTATTTACATTATCTCGTTCTCTTCTACAGTCAAGACTTCAGTTTCATGGCTGATAGGGTTTTATTTGCAAAAGCTTTATTCCAGACATATAAAAGAGAGAACAAATTAGTGTGATTATTTAAAGAACAAATTACATTTGTATGACTTAGAAATGTGTGTAAGACAAATTAAATGAATATTTTTTACGATCTAAACTTTCCGACAAACAGACGATATTGCGTTTTTAGACATACTTTGCTCTATTCAGAACGTTAAAGGATGCGATTACTCAATCCCTGTAACTTTATTAACTTCCGAAATTTACGAAAATTTGTTTAACATCTTTCCTCAAAAAAATTCTAAGGAATCTATTTTCTCAGAGTATTTTCAGGGATATAGATAAATATGGAGGTGCCCGTTGTGTAATGGTTATCATCATTGGAAATGGATACAGCGACACGAGTTCAAATCCTGGACGAGACTGATTGCATTTCACATAGCACTAATACCCTTGGAAAAGGTATGAATCCAATAATTCACCCTCCAACTGTGGGTAAATAGTAGGGCAGACTGAGTTCTTCAGCCTTGGTGAAGGAAAACTCTGACTTCAAACCTGTTAAACTCCGCTTAAAATTGACCTTGTATCATATCCTGCCCGAGCGGAGGGTTTGGGTAAATATGATATAGATAAATATGACCGAAACAAGAGTACACCATTTATAATATCATGTATTTTTAAAATGTTACTACATATCAATATATATGCATACTTTTGAATAGCATAGAAAAATAGATACCGGCGCTGGATGACTGATACTTTCTGAACCTAAAATTAAAACGTAGAACGACCAATTTGATGATATTGAACATGCTTTATTCATATGCGCAGAAAACTATATAACTGATATAATACATATATGTTACATAACATTTTTAAAGTACTTTATCTTATGAAAATATTGTTCAGATTCGACTGTAAAGTAAAATGTTTTGCTATCTGAAAGTGTATTCCAAATTCTAATTTAATTTATAGCCCCTTATCTAGTGTTCAAAGATACGCATATCGTGGTAGAAGCTCTCGAAATGTTCCTCTGATTATGCTCCCTTGTTCTTGAATTTATCAACAGGAACGTTAAGAATTCCATCTTTCAAGGACAAACAGCAACCTATTTTGGAATGTTCTAGAAAATAAGTAACATTGATAAATTCATTATCCAGTTCAAGGAAGCATTGTTTAAAGAGAAAAATAGATCTTTTCCATTTAATTTAGAGACAAGCAATTGGGAGAAACGCTTTTTGACCAGAACGAAAAAATAGTTCAAATTTTGTTACTTTGAGTAATCTTTCGAGGATGTTATAATACCTCGATCTTATTATATCGCACGGGGCTTTTTTAATTGTTTTCTTGTTGCAATGTTGCACTGTCAATTCTTTATCTTAGTACACGACGATCTTAGTATCACGACGATTGTTTCTAACAACCAGGTTATATAGCATCTATTTACACCCCTATATCTCCGCCTTTTTTGTTATTTTGCTGTTAACTTAAAATTAGTTGTTTCTTTTTTTCTACCTTTTACTGATTTTCGTTTATGGACGCCTACTCAAAATCTTCTTCTGTTTGGAGAAAAGGCATTTAGAAAACGTCATATGATAATCTTTATTGAAAGGTTTTGTTTATTTTTACGTTCCTGCACTCTTGATGTACTTTACAGCAAATTGATTTAACTTTAAGGTAATTCATTTTATGATAATACTTTGGTAAGTCAAAGGTTTTTCAATATTTTGGTACGTGTTCACTTGCGGAACGTATATCACGTGATCGAAACAGTTCAAGCTATGGTAGGTAGAAGTGTGGTAGTTGGAACATTGTTTCAATCCGTGAATGATTTGAAAGCTGCACATTTGAACGTTTAACGAAGTATAATTCGAGAACATATGCTTTCCGAGTTCGTACCGGGCTATTACATCACGGAAGCAACCAAAAACGTTTGTTGTCAAAAAGGCACCGTTGTAATTGATCATATAATGTTTACCAGTTCAAGCAGACTTAAAACCGTTGAATTCAAAGCTGTGTTCGGAGCCACAGAGGCAAATCTAGTGGGTAGCATTCGAAGAGTATAAGGTAAACTGGATATCATATGACATCACTCAATAAGTCACGGGCTTGACATATAGATGGCGCCACTAATAAAAAATACCATATAATTTTGATAAAGTACTAACCTTCAAATGACAAAATATAACAGAATGGACAAAGGGATGCATCCTCCCTTTCTGTAATAATGGCGACTTTGGATTAGCCAAGAGCTACCAAGGTATAACCCTTACATCCATAGCGGCCAAGATATACAATGCTCTACTACGCATCTGAATATAACCAAAAATTGACAACATAATTTGGAAGAACCAAAATGGCTTTCGGATAAATAGATCCAGGATATCACAAATTTTGACTATCCGTCGAATTCTAGAAGGTTTACGTGCAAAAAACCTAGAGGCAACAATATTATTTGTCGACTTCTCAAAAGCCTTTGACTCAATACACAGAGGTAAAATGGAGCAAATAGTACTTTCCTACCGCCTACTGTTACGCCGCCATGAGCCAAGTGGGTTTGCAGGGTGCTGTTTGTTCCCTCAAGTTCACCAGTTAAAGCAGGGCACAAACGTGGGCTGTGGTTTGCCAACGTTATTTAATATTACAGATATCACAAAATCCCTAGCTGAACCACATCTTAAAGCCACTAGGTGGGTTATAGGTAAATTATTAAAATTCAACACAGCTAACTGGCAAGATTTCCCCCTCAAATACAAGGACTTCAACAAATACAATACTTCCACAAGAAACAAAAAAAGGACTCTGAACTGCCGTGTTTGGTTCAACAAGATTAATAACAATATTCTTTTAGTGAATAAAAGAAAGGAACTAAAAAAAACAAAAAACAATTCAGTTAAAGTCAGGAGTGAGAAAGTCTCTATTTTAAATGGCTGAAGATGAAAATACAGTTCGTCAGTGGTAGATACGGTCCGCTATCCTTCAGACTTTCAGATTTAATGGCAGAGCCCGTACTCCAAATCTCAAGTTTATCATTCGTTGAATATTCCCTCTTCTTTTCTCCTCGATCTTATCAGAGCTATTCTTTCCTCCTGTAATTCGTCTTTTATTCACGTCAGCATGAATACAGCAAGATAAATCTGAATATACTTTAATTGGATGTTCACTTACTTGGAATTTTGTAGAATATTTTCTTTCCTCTTTTTCTTCTCGTTACTGGGTGGCCATAACACTTTGATAGAGAATGCACGTCTTATTTCAGATAAGACCAAGATTAATTATTGTATCTTTCCTTGTGGACAAGTCTTTTCTTTGGGTATTTGTTTAACGAGGCTCAACACACCTCGGAGTGCGAATTCATTGAAAGAGATGCTTTTTCTTTTCTCTCAGTGTTCTCTGCGCAGCATGACTTTGGAATTTTTATTTTTTTTTTTTACGCATCCCAAATTATGTCTTCCCTCTCCAACGAACAAAGGGCCACTAGTTAGTTTACGTAGTTTAAAAAATGACATGTTGGCTTTTGGGGGGTTTATTCTTCGGCACTAATCATGGTCAATGTCTGCCTCTCTCCGCTGACACATACATGTCTAATAAAGATCGGGATTCTCTCATGACCAGGTCACTTAGAGCTTATATTGGAGGGGTTAAAAATAGACGGCCTTTCTTTCCACTGCCAATTTTTGGTTACCTATATAGTCGGCTGACGGCCAGCGTGTCCCACCATCTTTCCCTATAAAGCGGCGAACTTATGAGGGTGTCGTATTTCCTCGTCACAATATCCAAAAAAACCGTCACAGGCATAATGACACTATATAGAAACACGAAAATAAAAGTGCGCTCCCTGGATGGAGACACTGTAGCAGGTGTGCTGCAAGGAGAAAAATTAGCCCCATACCTGTTCATCCTCTGTCTAGATTATGTGCTTTGAACGTCTATTGATAAAATGAAAGACAACAGTTTCCATCTGACAAAGGAAAGAATCAGAAGATATCTCGCACAAACAATTACAGATGCGGACGATGAAGATGACATAGCGCTTCT
Source organism: Sepioteuthis lessoniana (assembly GCA_963585895.1). Lineage (NCBI taxonomy): Eukaryota > Metazoa > Mollusca > Cephalopoda > Myopsida > Loliginidae > Sepioteuthis > Sepioteuthis lessoniana. The sequence goes on from OY757912.1 coordinate 101,967,217, forward strand.
ATTGATAAAATGAAAGACAACGGTTTCCATCTGACAAATGAAAGAAGCAAAAGATATCCCGCACAAACAATTACTGATGCGGACGATGTAGATGACATAGCGCTTCTTATAAATTCACCAAAGCCCAAAGCCGAAACCCAGCCATATAGTTTGGAACGAGGAGCTGCTGACATAGGCTTCCATGTCAATGCATTGAAGATGGAATACACGAGCTTTAATCAAAGAGGCGACATCTCTACACTAAACAGTAGTTATCTGTAAGTAGTAGACAGGTTCACCTACCTTGGAAGCAGTGTCTCATCAACCGAGACAGACATTAACACCTGAATAGCATAGACAAGGATAGCCATCGAGAGGCTAACGGTCATATGGAAATCAGACCTGACCTATAAGATAAAATAAAACGCGTTTTTTTCAAGCAGCGGTTGTATCGATACCACTATGTGGATGCACAATATGGACGCTAACTAAACGTATATAGAAAAAGCTTGACGGAACTTACACAAGTATGCTGCAGGCAATATTAACCATGTCCTGGAGACAATATGCCACAAAGCAGGAGCTGTATGGCCATTATCACCCATCACGAAAAATATGCAAGTTAGATGAACTAGACATGCAGGACTTCTGGAGAAGTTGGGACGAACTCATAAGTGACATACTCCTGTGGACTCCTTCACATGGACGACCTGCCAGAACCTACATGCAACAGCTCTGTGCCGATACAGGATGTAGCCTTAAAGACCTCCCGGGAGCGATGGGTGATAGAGAAGGGTGGAGGTAGATGGTCAAGAAATCCACGCTGGTGGCAAAACATGATGATGATGATGACTTTTGCACATTTTTAAAACAATGGAAAAATCTGAATGTCTTGTGTTGAATAAAGCAATGCTTTCAAATGGGAAAAATACTGTTAAAAAAAAGTAATGATTGATAAGCCTTAATTGGACTCTGTTCCGTCGGAAACAACGTTTTAGAGGTGGTATGCTGCTTTTAAACGCAGTTTTACAGACAAAAATGATGTTGAAAACTCAGGTCAAATTCGCCAGTTGTCCCCTAAAACACACCAAAAAATCCAAAAACTCTTTTTCGCCAATCGTAAATTGAAGTTGCGTGAGATAGCAGAAAAGTTTAAGGTATCAAAAGGTAATGCATTCACCATTTTGCATGAACATTTGTCAATGAGAAAGCTGTGTTCAAAGTGGGTGCTACGTTTGCTCCCAGTCGATCTAAAAAATCAAACGATTCCTAGCGTTGTTTGCAAGTGTTTTAACGCAACAAAAAGAGTTTTTTTGCATAGATGAAACATAGATCCTCCAAAGTTAAATCAGCAGCCAGCTGAGTGGACAGCAGCAGTTGAAAGCCGTCTAAAGTGACCAATGACGCCAACATCAGCAGGCAAGGTTTTTGGCTTCCGTATTTTGGGATGCACAAAGTATTTTGTCTTTCGATTACCTTGAGAAAGGAACACTCATCAATCGCAAATGTTATATAATATTATTGGTGCGTTTGAAGAAAGAAATCGTCAAAAGCAGCCACAAGTGAAAAAGAAAAAAAAGTTCTCTTTCACCAAGACAATGTACTATGTCACAAGTTTTCTCGCAACGATGACAAAACTACATGAATTGCACTTCAAATTGCTTCCAGAGCCACCCTATTCTGCAGATTTGGCCCAATGGCTACTTGCTGTCTGCTGATCTCAAAGGAATGCTCCAGGTAAAGAGATTTGGTTCCAGTGAAGAAATGATATCGGAAACATTTGCGTATTTTGAATCACCCTAAAACGAGACAACTTGATAAATAAAGTTTAATTTTACCTAAAAGTTGTTGATTTATTAGTTAGGCTTGGGACGTATTAAATACTGTGTTACAGTCCAATGTGGTTATTCATACCTGCAACCTTAACAAAAGCCGACATGTGTCTGACGTTACAAGATATCGCAAACCTTCCGAATAATACTAGCATTTCACGAACTTCACTAAAAATAATTAAATCTTCCTTTTCAATCTTTTTCTTTACGTATTTTCCCGAAAAATAATAATTCAATTTACCTGATTCATCAGATATATCTTTGTTTTAGTATATTGATTGATTCAATTTTATAAGAATAAAAACAAATCTCAACAAGTTAATAATCCTCTTTATTGGTAAAACATTAGATTCGAAAGGCCAAAATCTTTGCCTGTTCAATGATAGAATATCACATTGATTCAAGAAATAAATGTTTTCATTATAAAATCTATCAACAAAAGAATAACTTTATCTTCAAAATTTATTTTTTAAAACTGAAAAGGCACATTAAACCTGTCCCTAATAGAAAACATGGAAAGGCAGAAAAATATGAGACATTACAGATATTAACCGTAAAAAGGGACTTTCCAAAAAAATAATTCACTCATCCTGGTATAAATAAGGAAGATCTATCTATCTATCTATCTATCTATCAGAGTAATTTAATAAATTACGGATATTTTTTAAAAGAAAAATTCATTTTTTCAGATTGTTTTTCTTTATTGGGGTTTCTGCCTTATTTGGAATTCTTTTATAGGAAAAAGTATCTTAATCTCACTGAAATATTTGTTTTCAGCTTATTCAAAATGGCGGCAATCAAAACATATATCTGGAGGTTTGAACCGAGTTCAGCCATTAAATTTATGGAAGCTGGAAAATACAAACCATGTAAATTTATAGAAAAATGCCAGATGAGAATGGAAAAGGCTGCAAGATATAGGTTTGTCACAATGAGCCTGAGACAAAAACAATTTTTGGAGTAGAAAAACATATTATTGCCGATTCCTTCGGGAAAATTCACCTTATCTATTGTTTTCTTTTTTGGTTTTAATGCATAACAACCCTTGTTGGTTATTTAATGTTAAATCTATTTGTATGCAATTCAGTTTAGCATAAGTATCTGAAGACCTACCTAGGGCGATGAACGATAGGGAGGAGTGGCGAGAGAGGGTCAGGGATATCCGTGCTACCAGCGCGATATGATGATGATGATGATATTTCTATTCCATACAATTCAGTTTAGTCAAACAGCTCTAATTCAAACAGTTTAGTTTACTTTAGGTATAGTTTTGGTTTAAACACATTCAAATGTCAAAACAGTTCTATTTCGAGCAATTCAGGTTAGTGTAGTACAGTTTCAATGTCAAAAACAGTTTTATTAAAACAATTCAGTTTAGCATAAGTAGTTTACTTCTATTTGTCCCATAGACAGGACCCTGATCAGGTGAATACTCTCCGGGTCAGACTGGACCTTGGAACGATGGCAATGAAAGCTCCTGCATTACTGGAATCTCACCACCAGATTTTTTAGTGTTATAAACACTCGTTGGTGGGGAAGCAATATGTGTATTCTACAGCCATAGCCGACTAGGCAATTATTTTTTATTGAATGAAGCTCGTATATCATTCATCTGAAACTTCAAAAATACATGCCTTTTAATATAAAATAATCAAAGCATATTAGATTAATAAACATACTTATTTGGTAGCATGGAAATATATTTAAATAAAAAGAATATAATTTTGCCACGTCAATAATATTTTTGTTTACTTTGCGTTAAACCCTTTTGTTCAGTGTTTTTGTTTTTTTCTCCAATTTTTTCAAGGCTATTAACACGTCTTCTTAAATAGAAAAACTGAAATTAAATTGTTCAAAGCAAGTAAAATCAATTTTTTTTAATACAATCGTTTTCAGTTGATTGGGAAAATCTTTTCAGAAATTTTTAATTAAAAAAACGCTTTAGAATTTATACAAGAACAAGAATTGTATCGAACGATAGCAACCAAAAAAAGAAAAAAAACAAGCCGAAGAACCCATAGTTGATTTTTAGAGTCCATTGAACATCGAACCTACAAGTCCTCTTAGCATGGGAAACATCATCCGACCAGCACTTTTACCCACTTAAATTGCCAATCGAATTTTGTATCTTAGCGGAACGATGGTTAAGGAGTTGGTCACGCAAATATTTTTCAAAGTACCAATTCTGAGCGTCACTAGTAACTTATACTTAATCCAAGTACAACACAATGTTCATCAAGATAGAAAATTGGATGAAATTCCTTGTGATCTGACCTTACACAAAGTCAGGACCATCTCGTGCAAAGAAATTAGGATGTAGAATCTTGTCTCTAAACTCTGCTGGAAAAGATTTCTGGCATTTGAGAAAATTACACAAACCTCTCATCTTCGAGGAAAAGCATGGCATCAGAAGTGTTTGCAATTTGAAAGCCTAACATTTTGTGGACCAAACTGCGAAACGTGTGATACATAAATATTAGGCTTATTCATTGAGTAGTGGATATTTCTGGATTTTCCCTGTTTAGAAATTTAATTACAGAAGCCATAAGCACAAGTCGTCACACGATAACACGTGATCCGACACGTTCTAAACGAGTAGAAAGCATTTTAATTGGCTTAACGAAAATTAACTATTTTCTCTTGACGGCTTCATTTCGTAATCCTTGCTTTAGTCTCACGAAAAAATATCTTTACTTGCACGAAATCTTGGTTTTCTTTTTTTCTTTTTGTATTATTCTTAGAACTGGCTTTAGCGATTGCTTTAAACTTAAAACTCATTTAGAAAATAAAAAACATTGAAAGACTGCACGTATTTAAAAATTATGTTTTCACTCTCAAGAGTAGAGTACATAATAAAAGATATATATAAATAAACAAAACCAAAAAAACGAAAACAGACATACAAAAAAAAAAAACAGACTCTTTTACTGAAATTAGTTATTTTTGTTAAGATTTCAAAGCAAAAAGACTTTTCGGTACGCTCCTATTTTAATAAATGTTATTTACACAATTTTTTTTATTCAAATCGTCCCTATTTCTGGATGAATTATTTAGAACATTTAAACTCCTCTTCAGCAAGAAATAAATCGTATTACTTTTATTATACCTTGATTTGTTCAGACTAGTTTCTACATCTTGTTTTTTTAAATTTTTTTATAATAGATTTGATTTTATGCGAGTATTAAAATTATATTCCGTGTAATCAAAAGTGAAGAAATAGTCGGGTCACCTCAAGTGTAGCTTAACAATTTAATATATAGTTCAAAGAGCGTAATATACTTAGATATATATGGAAAGATGGATCACGAATTGCATTAAAATTTTGATCCAAGTGCTATAAGATATTACGCGAATTCCATAAAAATGTTATCTTGGTGCTGTAAAATTAATCACAAATTGCGTAAAAAATGGGATCTTGGTGCAATAAAATTGATCTAGAATCCCATTAAAAATATTATCTTGATGTAATAAGAAGGATCAAGGATTACGCACTATAAGATGACTTGAGGGTTCCATTAAAAATATCATTTTGGTGCTATAATATAGATCACGAATTCCACAAAATAAGTTATTAAGAATTCCATTTAAAAGTTATCGAAATTTCTATTCAAATATTTTTCTTGGTATGATAAAATGTATCACGAATTCCTTGAAATGTTTTCTAGGTATTTCTAAAATTGATCAATAATTTCATTTCAAATATTATCTTGGAGCAATAAGATTGAACTAGAATTCCATGTAGAACGTTAAATTAATGTTGTAATTAATATTATGTGAACATCTTATGAGAGTAAGCAACAAAACACAAACAAAACGAAAACAGTAACGCTTCCAGGAAATCCTTCATCAGATATATTTGGTATCAGCCATGGTTTCACTCCAATCATTACGATTAGCCAAGAGACTACAAACATTAGGTCACGATACCTCCAGATATTTCCATTTTCTTGTCACATTATCAGAATTCCATGAGAAATTTCAGGCATGTCATGCAGTATTTTTCTGTTTTATTAACAACTTCACCGCTGTGGAGGTACCCGTGGTGTAATGGTTACGGTCATAGGAAATGGACACGGTGACACGAGTTTAAATCCTGAACGAGGCTGACTGTATTTCACATTGCACTAATACACTTGGGAAAGGTATGAATCCAATTATTCTCCCTCCAGCTATGGGTAAATAGTAGACTGGGTTCTTCAGCCTTGGTTAGGCAACTAGGAGAAGGAAACTCTTAATTCAGACCTGTTAAACTCCGCTTAAAAATTGACCTTGTGTCATATCTTGCCCGAGCGGAGGGGTTGGCAAATATGATAACGCAACTTCCCTGCTAATATTAACGGCTACAGCAAATAAGCGTTTATTCAACGTGTAAATAGAGAAAGGTGTGAAAAAAACTGAAGATATACAGGTGTGTAGTGTTTGCAAACCAACCCATAATTATGTTAATCTTTCCTTAAATCTATTTCTTAGAGAATTTAATCCTTTTACTCATTAATTCATCTTATCGAAATTGGATATATCTTCTATAAAGGCAGTTGGAAAACAGAAAAAAATTTTCTATAACACAATAATGTGACTCTGAGCATTTTACTTACCTTACAGCACAATGAATTCAGTTTTAGCTCTGAATATAAAAGATCTTCATACATAATAGCTTGTCTGCCAAATGCATGAATATAATGCTTTCCCTTTCAAAGACCATGCCAATAATATAAATTCCATCTGGACAATAGGAATAGTAAATCTTCAATAATTAGAAAACAAGGTTATTCCAATCTTTTGTGGTAGAAAATATATTTTTTAATCCACTTAGTGCAAATATTTCTTGTGAGCATCCGTCATAACTGGATCTTTCTTTAGGGGCCAAAATACATTGCTGTTCGATTCACTGAGCTTGTTGTTTGTTTGTATTTTTGTTTTGGTTTTATGGCACATGTGCTGGTTAAGATTAAATCCATTTTTAGACAAATATACAGTTATCATTTGAAAAAATTCCACATAGCATACGTAAGCAGTAAAATTTCAAAACAGTTCCATTTCAAGCAAGTCACTTTAGCAAAAGTATGCAGTGTAAATGTCAAAATAGTCCTATCTCCAGCAATCCAGTTTACCATAAGTACAAAGTTTAGTTCTATTTGACTCATAGAACCCTATCAGGTACTACCATTCAAGACCCGAGTGGACCTAGAAGCGAACTCAATGAAGGGGTACTTTGCATTCCCCAATGCTCCAGTATTACTGGGACCTAACTATCATATTGTTTAGTGTCATATCCAAGACAATCTTTGGGACGTTACTCCTCTCTGGAAAAGCAGTTAATGTATTCTACAGCTCCAGTCGACTGGGCGTTCACTGATCTTAGACAATATATATATATATATATATATATATATATATATATATATATATAAATATTTATATATATATATATATATATATAAATATTTATATATATATATATATATATATATATATATATATATATATTGTGTGTGTGTGTGTGTCTGTTTGTGTGTATTTTAATGTGAGCATGACGTATAAATGTGTAAATGACTGACTATAACATTGATCTAAAAATTTTAAGAAATGTTGTTGTTTTTTAATTCGGTGAAAACTTTACTGAATAACAAAGGTAAAAAATATCATAACTTGTGGGTGTAGATAGTTTAAAAGTGATAATTAAGATTCGTGAAATGGTGTCAGTATAAATTTAAGGGGCGAGATTCTGTTTGAGTAAAAATCATTTCATAAGTTTCTTACGACTTATCTATACCTTAACGTATATGTGGCTGCTGCTTATGTACAACTGCTGAAATCTTATTAGCCAGAGATAAATGAATATCTCTCACAAGATATGAAACCAACGGATGATTATATAAAAGAATAAATTACACCACTACTACTACTACTACTACTACTACTACTACTACTTCTACTACTACTACTACTACACACACACGGAAAAAACACACACATATACAGAAACACACACACACACACACAAACACACACACATATATATATGTATATATATATAAACAAATATATACATATATATGCATATAAATATACATATATATGAATATATATATATATATATATATATGTATGAACATATATATATATATGTGTGAATGTATATATATATATATATATATACATATATATATATCATCATCATCATCATATCGTGCTGGCAGCACGGATATCCCTGACCCTCTTTCGCCACTCCTCCCTATCGTTCATTGCCCTAGGTAGGTCTTCAGGACAACAACCTGTATCCTCACATAGCTGCTGAATGTACGTTCGTGCTGGTCGTCCTGCTTTTGCGCGGCCGTGTGTGGGGATCCATAAGAGTACATCTCTTATGAGTTCATCTCTGCTTCTCCAGCAATGTCCTGCATGTCTGGTTCGCCTAACTTGAATAGTTTTCGTGATAGGGGGCAGGTGGCCGTACAGTTGGTGTCTTGTGGGGTGTTGCCGCCAGGACTTGTTGAGGATTGCACGCAGCATTCTTGTGTAATTGCCATCTAGTTTCTTCTCCAGCCGTTTTGTTAGCGTCCATGTAGTGCATCCATATAGCAGTATCGATGTGACCGCTGCCTGGAAGAAACTGCGTTTCATTTTATCGGTTAGGTCTGATTTCCATATAGTCGATAGCCTATTGATAGCTGTCCATGCTTTCGTTAACCTCGTTTCGATGTCCGTTTCGGTTGATTCGACGCTGCTTCCTAGGTACGTGAATTTGTCTACTAGTTTAAGAGGGGTTCCTTCTAGAGTGGAGATGTCCCCCGTTTGGTTATAGCACATATATTCCGTTTTATGTGCATTAACATGGAGGCCTATGCTTGCTGCTGCTCGTTCCAAACTATGCAGAAGTGTTTCGGCTTGGTCAGGTGTATTTGCCAGTATCGCTATGTCATCGGCGTAGTCGGCGTCGGTAATTGTTGTTGCGGGGTATCTTCTGTTTCTTTTCTTCGTCAGTTCGAAGCCATTCTCTTTGATTTTGTCAATCGATGTTCTAAGTACGTAGTCTAGACAAATGATAAAGAGATACAGAGCCAGCGTGTCTCCTTGTAGTACTCCTGCTACTATGTCGAAGTATTCTGTGTCTCCATCTGGTGATCGTACTTTTACTTTAGTGTTTCTATAGAGAATCGTTATTGCCGCTACGGTTTCTTTAGGTATGCCGTACGCTAGTAGGATTTGTTCCATCTTTCCTCTGTGAATGGAGTCGAAAGCCTTGGTAAAGTCGACAAATATTAATGTCGCTTGTAGGTTCTTTGCCCGTACACCTTCAAGGATTCTGCGGATGGTTAGTATTTGTGAGGTCGTAGATCTATTTCTTCGGAAGCCATTTTGGTTTTTTCTAAGTATGTTGTCGATTTTGGGTTCTATTCTGTTTCGTAGTAGGGCATTGTAGATTTTGGCAGCTATGGATGTAAGTGTTATGCCTCGGTAGTTTTTGGCTAATCCGAGGTCCCCCTTTTTAGGGAAGGGGAGTATGCATCCCTTCGTCCATCTATCTATCGGATTTTGATTGTATACTGCGTTGCAGTGTCGGAGCAGTATGTCGTCGAATTGTCTGGTCTTCCATACTTCCAGGGGAATTTCGTCCAGTCCTGCAGCTTTTCTATTTTTAATTTTTCTGAGAACCGAGTCGAGTTCTTCTTGTGTGAATGGTCCAAGTTTAATGTCTAATTGTTTGCTAATTATTCTGGTGATTGGTTCAGGCGTTATTTTTGGTGGGTTTCCAAGTAAGTTTTCGAAGTGCTGTTTCCACAGTTTTATTCTTTCTTGTTGGTTTGCTGCTTTAAGTTTTGCTTTGGCCGTGTTCTTTCTTCTGCTCACTTCGTTTATTGTTTGCCAGGCAATTCTAGATTGTCTATCTTCCACCGAGTCTCTAATCTTATCTATCTGATTTTGAATGTATTCTGTCTGTTCCTTTATATATATGCCTGCTAATTGATATTGTGCCGTTTTTAGTTTTAAGGCATTTGTGTTTGTTGGGTTTTTTCGATAGTTTTTGGAGGCTGTTTTCACTAGTGCACGTTTTTCTCTCAACGCTAAAGTTTCCCATGGGACTCTATATTTAGTTTTAATTTTTGTTGGAATGTATTTTGCTGCTGCCTCGAGGTGTGCATTGACGAAATTTTCGTATTCGTCGTTTGGTGTACTTTTTTCCGTCTTTTCTTGTAGTGTTTCGAATCTGTTTCTTAATTCTAATACGTATTTATCTCTTACATCTTTGTTGTTTAATAGGGCCCAGTCATAGTGTTTGGTGGTCGCTGTTCGTTTGTCGTTTTTTCGTAGGCTTAACCGTATTTTCGCCGTGACTATTCGGTGATCGGTGGACACACCCTCAAAAGAGGAGTATGCCTCGCAATTCAATGCACTATTCTTCCATTTCTTGTTTATAAGGACGTAGTCTATCTGAGCTTTAGTATTGTTTGCGTACGTGTATGTCCATAGTTTGCCCTCTCTTTTTTGGTAGTTTGTATTGAGGCATGCTAATCTATTTTCTATCATGAAATCTGTTAGATGTTGCCCATTTCTATTTACGTGTTGTGGAGGCTGTATTTGTTGTTTCCGTTTTTCCCGATTTGTGCATTCATGTCTCCGCCAATGACTAACATGTTGTGTTTCGGGATGCTACGCACTAATGAGGATAACTCATCGTAGAAGGTGACTATTTCATTTTCTTCACTAACATTGGTGGGGCTGTAGCATGAGACGATTGTTGCTCTGGGGTTTCCGTTAAATGTAGCTACCATCATTCTAGGTTGTATTTTCTCTATGCAATTAAGCGTTTTTAGTGCTCTAGGTCCTATAAGCAAACCTACCCCTCCTACTGCGGCGTTGACAGAGTTTTTCCATGCGGATACAGTGGCGAGCGACCATCCATTGCCAGTTTCGTGATATTTGATATCTTCTGTGTGCGTGTATCTGTGTTCTTGTATGCATATTATGTCTATTTTATGTTCTTCGGCCGATGCGATTAGCTCTGGGAGTTGTCCTATTCTATTTAAGGTTCTTACGTTAAATGTGGCTATTTGTAGTGTTTGCTTGCATTTTAGTAGTTTTGATTGTTTGAGCTCTGTAGCTGATTTTTCGAACACCGAGGCCAGGGATGCGTATATATATATATATATATATATTTTTATCAAACCGTACATATGTGAAAATAGGCTTTGGCATGAAATAAGGTTTAGAGGGTGATATGCAAATAAACCCAACCAACCAACCAACCAACTAACATTTTATACACATATATATATACATATATATATATATATATATATCTACACATGTTTATATACAAGTATATATATATATATATGCATATATATATATATATACATATATATATATATTTATATATATGTATTTATATACGTATATATATATATATATACATATGCATGTATATATATACATATATATACATATATATTCACATATGTGATTACGCACACACACACACACACACACACACACTCATATATATATATATATATATAGTAATTTATGCGAACTTGATAAAACACTTAGCATTATATGTTGTGCATCAAGGTTTAAGTGGAGCAATCCAGGAAAATGAATTACTCTCCCCTTACATCTCAGTGTTGTAGCTATTGAAACTGGAACCTTCGTGTCTCCTTCGAATATTGCACCAATTATATACACTGTGACATAAAGTTTCTAAACGAGCTTTTTAGGAATGTTGACCCCCTCTTTCTTAGGGGTTAGAATACACAGAGAGTAAGACTCATCTCAGAGCATGAACTTAAATGGTATCTGGTCGTAATCATCCGGTTTTGGTGCCATCGGGATTGTGAAGCGGAACACATCTTATTCGAAAATTTGCCTCCATGTTGTAGGTAGAATTTACTTTCGTTATTTTGGAATGTTCTAGTTTAATAGTATTGCTTGTCCGTGTCTCTGTATCTTTTACGTTGCTTTTTTTTGCCAATATCTTTTGATTTATGTCTTCAAGTTTTATTGTCAGATTTATAGACTGTTTTTTTTTTTATCTATTCCGGCTAAAACTCTCCTTTATTTGTTTTCTTTCCTTACTATATTTGTTTGTGGTGGCTGTATGGAGAGCACCAATTACAATTGGTTTCACCCTCACCATCATTTTCTATAGTTTAATAAGCGATCTAACAAGCTCCATATATTTATCCTTCATTTAACCTTCTTTTAATTTTTGTCTGAGATCTACCGTGGCAGTAAATTCCAGTATTCTACAGGTTTTCCTTTTCGTTGACAATCACCTGGTCTAGTTGTCTTGCCTAGATTAGGTACTCAATTTGTATCTCAAAAGCCAAGAGAGGTTTGTGCGTCTCAATTTCCAGGACGGATTTTGGGTTGTGCATATATCATTTGTTCGTAATGTCAAATTTAAACTTTTCGTGCAATTCCCTGTTGGTCACCTGCCTCACCCAGTCGAGTCTAATTTTATTCTTTCTTTGCACTAATTTACTGCATTCTTTTATTATGTGATTGATCGTTTCGTCTCTAATGCCAAATCTGCTATTTTTCTGCGTTTTGTCCATTCTTTGTTTGACATAGTCTTTATGAAGATTTTTTGAGCTTCTATCAGAAGAGATTCAGTTTTTTTATCCTTGGGGTTCCCTTTCTTAGCCACGTCCAAGTTTTCTCGTGTGAGTTTTAGCTTGTTTTTCGCTTGGAATATCCATTAAATTATTTTTCTTTCCATCTTTTATATCTGGTTATTTTTGTTGTGTTGATGCTTGTGTTGTCGGTATTTTTTCTAGTTGCTGATATCAGTCTTCCTCAACGCTTTTTCATTAACTCTTTTAGTAATTGTATCGATGAATCATCGCTATCTTGAATGTTGGTGAATCCTCTTCCGCCTTCTTTTCTTGACGCTTATAGTCTGACTACATCATCTCTGGGTTATATTATTTCACTCTCCGAGTTTTATCACGGCAGAGTTCGATTGTGGTCGTTTAGTCTAAGTAACAACAAGTCTCATCAGGTATGTAAGACTCTTCTGAGTATTTTAGTTTTTCATACCAGTTCTTACTGGTACATTTTCACTCTTCAAAGTATTAAAGCTGATTTTAACACTGTTGTAGTCTCGATGGCCTTTATTCTTCCCAGGATCCCCGGTTCTTCCATTTGCACTCCGAGACATTTAGGGACCGTTTTAAAACCGGAATGCAACTTTTAATCTCTCTGGCTAGACTCACTTATTTATTTATCTTTATTTATTTATTTATTTATTTATTTAATAATTTATTTTAATTTAGGGTCCTCCGGAACGGCTAAAATCACGAGGTGAGAAGCTTCTTTTTCTTGTTTATATTTGGTCCTGTAGGCTAGGACTATAGAATGTATTAACTGTATCTTTGCATATAGTTAAGAATTTCCCGAACAACTGTCCTGGTATAACACTAAACAATCTTATTGTGAAGCTTCAGTAATACTGGAGCTTTGGGGAATATGGAGTACCACTTCATTACCATCCCTCCCAGATCCACTTCAACCTAGAGTTTGAGCACCTGATAAGATCCTATCTATGGGACAAATAGAATTGTTTGACATTTTAATGTGTACTTATGCTAAATTGAATTGTTTGAAATGAAATTGCTTGATAATTTAACGTTGCGTAATCAAAAAACTCATGTTTAACTTACTTGTTAGTGATTCATAGTAATACCTGAAAACGCTAAACAATGAACAAACAAATTATCAATAGTAAATAGACATATTTGTATAAGTGAAACTATTTAACCGTGTAAAAATTAATGAGCTCAGACTCATTTAAAAATGTTAACAAAAAAATGTGTTCTGAAATCACATATCTAATATATGTGCATATATGTATTAAAATAATTCAGTATCAATTTATCTCCAATGGTTGTTATTCCATAAAACCAAAGGAAACCAAATCGAACAAATTATTTTTTATAAACGCTAGGTCCGGTTTCTGGTTGGGATTATGTAATCTATTCATATGTCAAAGTCTTAGAGACTTCTATGTGTCTCATTTTCTAGAAATGATTCTGGTAATGGATGTTCTAAATGACAGCATGAATAAATTCTAATCACTTGAAAAATCCCCAGTTGATCACCTTTTCGACCCAGTCTTGCTTCTTTCGGTATTCCTTTAACGTCATTTTAATGAATTCGTGTGTAACCGTTTCATCTCTATCACATCATAAACCACACCTGATAATCTTCTATGAATTTATCAGTTTTCACTTTGATATAAATAGTTCTGATGACAGAATGTGGGGCTGCGATTAAAAGTGGTTGAGTTTCTCACTTGATGTTTACACTTCTTATTTATTTCCTAGCCATCTCCAGGTCAGTTTCATTAGTTTGTCACTTGAGGTATACCTACAGTCGTTTTTATTCTCATTTCTACTTTTTTTTATTGTTTTTTCGTTGTTTTTCTCTGTTTGTGTTTATGATATTCCTGCTGATAATGCTCTAGCTAGCTGTTGTAATTAGTCTTTCTTTACTTTTTTTTTTTTGCAAATCTTCGAGTCCCTGAATTGTTGCATCTCAATACTCAATCCTCAATACTTGCGATTCCTCTTCCTCCTTCTTTACATGACACATAGATTAGTTCAATGCCATCCACGTGTGTAAGACTTAGTACATCGTCATTAACTTCATTGTTGTTAGGTCCACCAGTCTGCGTTTCTCGCTAGTCAATTTTAAGAAGGGTCCGGACTATATTCGATGAGATGTCTACTGTAATGTTTGCTTTCGAAAGGTTTTATTGTTCTCATGACGTAGTCTTAACTTTTTTCTTTTATTTCTATTTGTTTGATAAGGTCTGATTCTAATATTCCCAGGTACTTGGAATTCTGTTTTTCTTTGAATATTATGAAGTTTTCAAGGCTTTGTAGTTCTATTTGTTCCGTTGTTTCTCTTTTTCTTTTCTTTTTTTATAAGCATGTTGCATTTTCTTTTCCAAATTCCATTCCTTTATCTTCTTATTCTGAAAGTGATTAAGATGGTTTCATGTTCCTTTTTCATTATTGGCAAATATCTTAATATCAGCCATATACATAATGTTTTTGAAATTTTTTGCAGCGTATTTGTAAATGTGTAGCCTTCTTTGCATTTACTTTCCGCATAATTGCTCGAAATATTTGAAACCGTATAATTTCATGTAAATTATTCGAAACGGGTTGGGCTAATTAAAATCCTATAACTGTGTGCAAACAACTGATTATTAATATAATGATTATTTGGATAAAAAAAAAAAAATTACTTCGGCTATAAATAACGTGACTAGGATTGACACGTTGTAAAGACAGCAATCAACCGACAAGAACCGAAAGCCGTTATATGAATGCAGCTGTAAGTGACTCAAAGAAGTAAAAGTAAGCAAAAAAACGTGACCAACTCTTAATGACTCATACAGTTTTATCATAATAGTCATGTTTTTATGTTCACAGGAAAAAGGGAAAATATTCGGATAAATTTTATTTTTAAACGAATTCATTGAAACAAGCCAATAATTGGTGCTGTCTATTCAAATCCCCAAACGAACCACGGAAAATACCATAACTATCATGTTGGAATAAATGTATATCCGAATTTAGAGTATACTTTAAACATTAAAAAAAAGACATGCCTATACATATAATTAATTATGAATATGACCTCTATTGCTTTCTAGAACCTCATTCCATCCGTTTATAAGCTTTTAGGATTGAAGCTCGTTAAAATGTTGTGTTTTTGATAAAAAAATATGAGACTAAAATGTGTTTAAACTCTTCTTTTCATGTCAATTTAAATCGTCCAAATGTTTCTGTAACAACCTAAAAATGCAGTAAGGATCAAGTTCAAGAAAATATGAAGGATAACTCTATTTTCCTGGGCCAAACGCCACTAGATATCTTTATGTAAATGAGCTGCGTGAGCGTGAGTATTAACGTGATGGATTATGAATCACATTCTGTTGATTAAGAAAGGAGGTTTTTGGTCCAAAGCTGTATTCAAACGGGGAATTTGATTGCAGTAGGAATTTGAGGAGATTTTTTTTTTATTATTATCCAACAATTCGAAATTGACCATTCTTTGTATATCCCACCATATACATAACATGATCTTCTTTTGATAAAGTCCGCCTCTCGTTTGAAGGGAAATTGATTTTCCGCAGCTGATCCTCTGACGACGGTGTTTAATAATCCACCTGTGACAAGACTGTTTAACAATACGTCGTATAAGAAATGCGGCACAAGAGGCAATTACAGAATCATTTTGATAGTTGTACTTTAACATCTAGGGAAGTAGCTGAATACAAGTTGGTCTGATTTTTTCATTAAATCAATAAGAATGTTAGAAGCGGTGCATCTATGAACATATCAACAGTTGGAATGTGGTTCCAGGAGGCAATGGTTGGTTGGTTGTGTTTTTTAGCATATCAACACTTTTAGGTTATTTAATCCCAAATACATTTTTATGTAAATAATCATTTTTTTTTCATACAAATCAGTTTAGCATGACTACACAGTTTAATTGTCAAAAGATTTCTATTTCAAACTATTCAGTTTATTCAAACAGTTCTGATCCAGATAATTCAGTTTAGTATAAGTACACATTTTGTTTACACACAGTTAAATGTCAAAACAGTTCTATATTAAACAAATCAGTTCAGTGTAAATACAGTTTTAATGTCAAAAAACAGTCCCATTTCAAATAATTCAGTTTAGCATAAGTACGCAGTTAAGATTTAAGTATGGTTTAATTGTCAAAAACATTTCTATTTCAAGCTATTCAGTTTCGTCAAACAATTCAGTTTAGCGTAAGTATGTCGTTAGCTCTATTTAACCTATAGATAGGGCCCTATCAGGTGCTACCACTCCGTGCCAGAGTTGACCTGGGTGCAATGGCAATGAAGGGCTGCTTCATATTCCTCAAAGCCCCAGCATCACTGAAACCTCACCATCAGATTGTTTAGTATCATATCAGAGACACCCAATGGAGGGGTCTTACCCTTCTGCAGAGGTGCTGTAGGTGTATTCTTCAGCCCCATCCGAATAAGCAAAGGAAGCAATGGAGATTATGATAATGTATAGATATTTGTTTAGGCATACATATATTCCTTCGTAAAATATACTCTAAAATTGGACATTTCCTTCGTTCCAAACTGTTGTTTCAACGCATTTCCAATTTGTATGTGAAAAGACAATAACTAATCATATAGAGGAAAGAAAACACCGTCTCTAAGAAAAACACAGGAAGTAATGAATTTGTTATAAACATTCAGCAATTCAAATGTAAAAACAGGACGAAGGAAAAAAAAACCTTTTGAGTATTGAAAAAAAAAAGATCTATATATCAATACTAAATAATTAAATATTTCTTTACGGAGGAAAATCCAAATCTAAATTTAACTACTTGATATTTTAGAAATTAATCATGATTCTTAAAGTCGTTACTTTTGCATATACAATATACTCGTCTGTAGCAATTCTATGAGAGTATTTCTTCTAAATGTTATTGTCTCCAAATAAATGAATAAATGAAAATAAAAATCTCTAAAAAACATGTAGACGATGACGTCAGAATAATTGGAATTAATGATTTGTTAATCGAAACAAAAGAAAAAATATTGAAGCCGATAAGAATGCCAAAATCAGCTGGACGGTTTGTGAAAATTAGAGAAAAAATAGACAGATAATCTGAAAATTGTATTTGATTAAGTGAAAGCGCCATTAAAATATTTGAGTTTTGTTTTTATTCTTAACAATTAATCTATACAATATTTCTATTGCTTTTGGACTAAGAAAATGATGGTATCGAGATTCCAGACTAATCGAATTCAAAATAATATTATAAAATTTAGTCATAGAATAGTTTCTTTATTTCTTGTCGATAAAATAGGTCGTTGCTCATTTCGAATAAAAACTAGGTCTTTGCATACAAATTTTCTAATAAGATATGGAGAAAAGAATCTGCTTTTCCTCGTTTGTCTTTTTATCACCTATTGCTTTCAATTTTAAAAATGCATGTCTATCCACGGAAAACTGACACTCGAATTGAGTAGATGCTTAAAAGAAACAAATATAACCGAATGTATGAGTAATGGGAAGGACACTCTGATCCAAAAAGACAACTAAAAAGGAACCGCTTCCCGTAACTATAAACTCATTAAATGTCGACGTATTTGTGGAAAACTCTAGCAAAACAGATTGAGTAGGGGATATATTACTCACTAATGAGCCTCGGAGTGTTTTGCGAAACACATCAGAGATGCTCCGAGGGAAAAAGAAGAACAGATGATCTACCATACATTGATCCACACATTCCAAAAGAGAGCTAAACTAGACAGAAAAATGTTGGTACTATTTACCAACCCCTCCGCTCGGGCAGGATATGACACAAGGTCAATTTTTAAGCGGAGTTTAACAGGTTTTTAATTCAGAGTTTTCCTTCTCCTAGACTAGTTGCCTTACCAAGGCTGAAGAACCTAGTCCGTCCTACTATTTACCCATAGTTGGAGGGAGAATAAGGGGGTTCATACCTTTCCCAAGGGTATTTGCCCGAAAGTGAACGTAATAGCGCGACTGGAGTACGAACTCGCTTACTACGATTCCGCAGTTCATCGCTTTAACCATTACACCACGAGAAAAATGTTGGTATAGCGTGAATTGTCTCCAAAAGAATAACGATATTATCCCGCAAAGCTAGATAATTGACTGTCAAAAATAGAATGAAGTTTATCTGGGAAACGAAAAAAATGGAATTTATAGAGAGAGTTAAAACATTAGCTGAGGTGGAAATCAAGAGAGGCATCTTCTAGGAAGATGCACTTTCACCATTACTATTCTTAATAAGACGGATGCCACTCAATGACATATTTAGAAAATGCGCAGAGGGCTGCAACTTTACTACATAGCAAGATTAATCAACAAATGTATATTGACGATATAAAACTGTTTGCAAAAAACGAAAAATATTAGGAGACTCAGATACAAGCAATAAAAATATACAATCAAAATATAGGAATGGAATTCGGTAGAGAAAAATGTGCCAACCTAATAATGAGAAGTGAGAACAGGCACCTAAGGAAGGAATAGAACTATCGAATCCGGAAGGAATTATAACTCTTAGAGAAAAAGAATCCGATAATTACTTGGGAATATTTGAAGCAGATAACATCAAACAAGTCGTGACAAAAAAAAAAAAAAAAAGAAAAAAAAAAAAGAAGAGAATATCCGATGGACTAGGAAATTTCCTGAAACAAAGTACTGCAGCAAGAATATTATCAAAAGGGTCGACAACTGGGCAGTTCCCATGATAAGATATTCGGGACCATTCTTAAAATAGACAAGACAACTCAGAGAAATGGATAGGGGGACAAAAAATTGATGAAAATACATGAGCCTTAACATCCAAGAAATGACATAAGAAACCTATGTGGCAAGAAAAGGAGAAAGAGGATTCGCCAGAATTGATGCATCAATTCGAGGTCTCGAAGACTACATGAAAATAGAGCAAAGGATTATTAATGACAGTCACCCGAAACAGCATAAAGATCAACGAACAACAGGTAGGAAACAGAAATGGGAAGAAAAACAACAATTGATATTTAAAGCAATAAACTGAAAAAAAAAATAGTTCAAGAAGACTTGGACATGACTAAGAAGAGGTAACTTTAAGTGAAAAACTGAATCTCTTCTAATAACAGCTCATAACAACGCTATAAGGATCAACTATGTTAAAGCAAGAATAGATAAGGCACAACATTATAGCGAGTGAAAGTTATATGGTGATAGGTACGATACGAGTGATCCCATTATTAGCGAATATACAAACTAGCACAAACAGTGCATAAGACTAGACACGACAGGATAGGAAAGGTGATCCACTGGGAATTGTGCAAGAAATTTAAATCCAACCATACAAACAAGTGGTATATGCACAATACAGAATCAGTCCTGGAGAATGAGATACGCCAAATTCTCTTGGATTTTTACATACAAACAGATCCCTTAATTTCGCCCAGATGACCAGACCTCCATATAGTCAACAAAAAAAAAGAAAACCTGTCGAATAGTGGATAGAGACGTAAAGTTCGATCACAAAGTAAAACTGAGAGAAAGCAAAAAGAGAGATAAGAACGTAGACCATGCTAGAGAATTTAAAAAATCCATGGAACATGAAAGTAACAGTGGTACCAATTGTAGTTGGTGTGATTGGAACTATTCCCAAAGGCTCCGTAAAAGACTAGACGACTAAAAACTGGGAGGACAAATGGAGATTAACTAGACTACAACATTATGAAGATCGAGGAGAATACTGAGAATAGTCCTGAAGACTTAAGGAGACTTACTGTCACTCAAACTATTGTGAGAAATTATCGGCCAACAGTGATGAGACAACCTTTCAAGAGAGTAACATGATGTTAATAGTAATTTTAGAATCAGAGGATGAACAGAAACTATACAGATCAAAGCATTGGTAAATTCGGCTAGAATCCTGAGAAAACTCCAGGAGAGCCGAGCAGACTTGCGGTTACTCTGATTCCAATGAGAGACCACTAAGTAAAGCTGGTAAGAAAATCTGATGGCTTTGAAATAATAATAATAATAATAATAATAATAATAATAATAATAATAATCCTCTGAAAATAATCATCGTTTCAAGTGATTATTCATAAAAAGGTTTCAATTATTCCTATCAATTATTACCAAGTTAAATGAAATGCACTGAAACCGTACATTGAACACTAATTGACACTTTAGGTTAAAGTGGACCTGAGAGTAATGGCAACTAAGTGTTCACTTCACACTACATAGAGCACAAGAACAGGAACCTGAAGACGCGGAAAAGTTTCCTGTCATAATCAGGACACATCTGTGAGAAAAAGGGGAGCTAAAACCTATTCAGATTTACAGGTGGCGTTCTAAACCAACCTGCTAAGACACTTCGTTTTTTTTTTCTGACTTTTGAAAGCAATAAACCGGGACCGTTATTTCTTAAATATGAAATGATTGTTTGTTCATGAAAGTTAAAAATTTCATGAAGAGAATATTCTTATTTGATTTCTTTCGTTACCAGTACAACCCATTTGTGCGTTTTTGAATCAGGTAGAACTGATAGTTATCTCTATTATATGGAAGATATGAGTGATAAAAAAAAGTTATATTTATCGCAAACGGGGACCTCGCAGAATTATCATTCAGGTGCAAATTTTAATCAAAATTGCGTATCTTCAATTCAGAGCTGTTTTTGGTAAGTTGCTTCAATCACACACACGGGCACGTGCACACACACTCTTATATATATATATATATATATATATATATATATATATATATATATATATATATATATATATGTATTAGCACACACATACCTATATATATATATATGTGTGTGTGTGTGTATATATATGCATATATATATGTATGTATGTATGTATGTATCGATTATGGAACACAGTTTAACCAAAACAATATAGAGAAATGGACAAAAGGCTGCATCCTTTCTTTTAGGAAGAAAGTTGACCTTAGAATCATTAAGTTTTACAGAGGCAGAAACATTTCCATCATTGATGCCGATGTTTCGATCCCCCTCCTTCTCAATCGTATCTGATCTTATTTTGAGAAGACTCTTAGAATAAATCAGAATGGTTTTCAAAGAAATTGATCCGTAATTTTATTTATATTCTGACTAATCGTTGATTTATCGAAAGAATACGTGAAAAAAAAATTCCTTGATGACTCGTTTGTTTGTAGATTTCTCCAAGGCATTTGATTCTATATTCACAGGAAACATGGAGCAAATACTTTTAGCATATGATCTTCCCAAAGAAATAATTGTCGCTTTGATGATACTTTAGAAAGAAAATGAAAGTAACTGATCGTTCACTTGATGGTGATAAATACTTCTTTCTCATTTTCACTGGAGTTTGTATTATTTCTTTTTATACAATGCTTATATTGCATACTGCGAAAGTTTGTAGATCTGATGAAATAAAATGATCTCAAACTAAAGAAGCCAAGATGCAGGCGATAACCCTTATAAAGTATCACATGTGTTGACAACGCAGATGAACTAACGCTTCTTCTTAATACATCTAGACCAGTTGAACAGTTTTTGCATAACCTGGAACAGACAGGAAAATGCATTGGTCTATAAATGAACTTAGAGAAAACAGTAAATATTTTCTGAATAAAAGAGTGACATTTACACATTATGTGCGAGGACTCTTAAATTAAAAAAAAAACATTTCACATACCACGGTAGCGATATCTCGTTTACTGAAAGTGAAGTCAGCATGCACCACTAAACGGCATATGCTGTTATTGTCAGGTAATCGAGCGTATAGAAACCTAATCTCTCTGAAGAAGAGAACCCATGACAGTGCTATTGAATGGCTGCCCGACCAGTACATTGACTTGGAGGGTAAGTTGTAGGTGATGCGAAAAAATGTTTAGTGCAATTTTGATCAAAGCCTCTAAACAATAACCAATAAACCAGCATCTGTGCAGCCACTTCCTTCCTATCTCACAAACTTTCCATGTAAGATGAACACGACATATTGTTCACTTCAGGAAAGTAGCGACGAAGTTATAGGGGAAAGGCTCCTGTGAGCTGCTACACATGGACATGCCAGTTTTCTCCGATTTACAAAGACGTACATTAATCAACTTAGCATATATATATA
The DNA here is from genome assembly GCA_963585895.1 of Sepioteuthis lessoniana. Lineage (NCBI taxonomy): Eukaryota > Metazoa > Mollusca > Cephalopoda > Myopsida > Loliginidae > Sepioteuthis > Sepioteuthis lessoniana. The sequence goes on from OY757912.1 coordinate 101,989,699, forward strand.
TATATATATATATATATATATATATATATATATATATATATATATGATAAAAAGAGTGAAGAGGTCGATACATCAAACACTTACAACAGGTTTACAGTTAATATTTCGTTTTATTCACAGAACTTCTTCACTTGTTCACTCTTCCACTTATTTTTATCATCGTCAGATTCTCCAAAATCTACCATTTACAATATATATATATGTGTGTGTGTGTGTGTGTGAGAGAGAGAGAGAGAGAGAGAGAGAGAGAGTCAAATGGCGTCTAAATTTAACAAATAGGAAAATTAACGTGGGCATTTCCTTTTAGCAAATGTTTTTACAAAAATTTTATAAAAATATGTTAAAATACTATATATTAAATTTATTCAAATAAATCAGCATTGGCTTCAACCATGGCCTTTAGAAGACTAACCAATTTCCTGCAAGGCTTTACAACGTTCTCCTTGTTTAAACAGGTACATTTTGCAGTTCTCTCGGTCAACCACGACGCACGCATAATAATTGATAAGATTGTAATCTGGAAAATTAGGCAACTAAATATTGTTATCTTTTGACCTTTTGACCCAGCCAAAAATGCCGTTAAAGGTGATGCACCGGAAGGAAGTGACACATTCCAATGGCAGTTAGGAGAAGAAATCACGTGGGCAGAAAATTGGCTGATGAAATGGGGCGAGCTAAAAAAATTCCCATGATACACTCATAGACTGATGCACCGGAAGAGAGTGTCCTGTGAACAGCATGACAGTTATTTCCGCTTAATGACAATCAAACATTCGATTTCAAAGATCGAGTGGGCGTCGAACGATTATATAACTCAGTTGAGTTCGACAAACCAGTAGAATTGAGTTCCAGTTCCAGTTGAGTTCGGCGCCAAGGGGGCCAGTCGAGTTGCCAGTAGAGTTCCAGACAGTTGGAGTGGAGATGTGGTAGGGAAAGCCGCACCCGACTTAGGGGGCCCTCGGGAACCCCGATGGAGTTTGGGGTCCCGAGAAGATGCTGATAAAATGCAGTAAAGAAAGCCAGCATCCAGCAGGGTAGGGCCTAGGCCTCCGGTTGAGCAGCCCTAGAGAACAAGAAAGACACAACGTGACGGTCATAACTGTGGGGTCAAAATATTACAGTTTATGTTCGGTCTCCAGCTCTCTCTCACAGTAAAACCCCACACAACCTTTTCGAACCCTTGCAATAAAGTGAGAGGTAAATATTGTAAAGAAGTCTTACTGTGTGCGTCTTTATCATGCGTCTGTTATTCATTGCGTCTTAATTAATGTGTCGTCGTGATGCTGTAGATGATTATATAACAATATTACTGATAAGATTGTCGTAGCCAAGTCTAGGTTGTCTTGTTTGTAAGGCATGACGGAAATTCCTGTTTCCAGACATAAGTTTTCCAGCAACCACCGTCAGCAGACACTTGATATATGTGTCCATGTTGAGTGTGAAGTCATATGGGAAGATGAACGAAGGCATAAGGTCATCATCGCCAGAGACCACACCAACCACAATGATGTGAGCTCGGTGTTTCGTTTTCATCAAAATCCGTACATTTGCGAGGATAGAGAAAACCAATGATTATTTTGCAAGTTCCCCATCTGATGCTGGTAAAAACATTTCTCATCTGAGAAAAATCAAATCATGTTCGGTTGGAGGGGATGCTTATGTTTGTTTAAAAGCTTGCACGTGCGGTCGTTCTTTTTTCTTTTTTTTCCATCATGGACTGTGATAAAAATTGGCTTTTTACAATCTTGTATAAAAAAGTTTCTAAAATTCTTCATTCATTAATTGCTTGATAAGAAATTTAGAAAATTCCCATCTCCTTGGCTATAGACCTTATAGACTTTCTGGAATCGTTTTCAAAGATTCTCTGGCTCTCAGTAACACATTCTGGAGTATTTTTTCTCAGCAGAATGATTAGTAAAGCTTCCGAGTTACTGTAACTTTGTAATTACCATTAGACTCATCAAACAGTTTTCGAATCCTGTACACCGTCCTAGGATTGACAGTCAAACGCTTTTAAATCTTCGTATTGGAGCAAACGGTAAGTTTTAAGCAGTACAACATACTTTTTCTAATTTCTTTTGGAGTGAATTATGTCATGGAGCTCATTCTCATAGAGAGTGGCGAACTTATGCCTGTTTGTTGTATAATAGAAAAAACCTCGAAACAAACAACATGCGCGAAATTAATATTCTAAAATGGTGACAATATACACATCTGACTCTCTCTTTCTCACTTGATATATATATATATATATATATATATATATATATATATATATATATATATGTATGTGTGTGTGTGTGTATATATATATATATATATATATCAGTTGGAATAATATGAATGTTTATAATATATAGATAAAAATCGTTATTCATTTGTTTATCCACCGAGTTTTGTCTTTCATTGATATTTAAGAGTGTTGTCCATTCTCATGTACGAATTAGGAAAAATAAAGATGAATAAATTACATCATATTCTTCTACCGTCAATGGAGAATTACCTCTTATTTTGTCAGCTGATTATTCTATTAGAAATATGTATAAATTATTCGGAGACGTCTCTACATAACCAGATGCTCAAGTTAACTGGTCATACGCCGACGTAATTCATTAATCTTTTCATTCTACCCTGTACACGCATAATGCAATGTTTACATTGCTGCATTTTCAAGACATTATTTATAAGTTCTTTCACATATGGAATCAGACAAATATTGTCTTGTACTGTTAATGGCTTCATTTTACAATCGGTCCATGTAGAGAGTGTTCACCAATGGTCCAGGTAAACCGGAGTTCCATCCCAGGTCGTGTCATTCCAAATAACTCAAAATGGTACTTGATGCCACCTTGCTCAACAATCAGCGTTATAAGGTGGGATCAAGGGTAAAGTGTAGCAATCTAAGGAATAGAGTTGTGCCCTCCCCTATAAGTCGGTGGAGTAGCTATTGAAAAGAGAGCCTTCGGGTTACCATCTTTACTTTTATAAATCCGTACATATTCTCAATTTTAATATTTCAACGAATACATGTACACAACTGAGCAACTTTAAAAAGAAAATAATGATAAATAAACTATATATATATATATATATATATATATATATATATATATATATATATATATATATATATATCCTGATGATAGCAACTTCAATCCAGATTTTTTTAACTCACCTCGAACGATTTTTAAACAATATTTTGTTTTTGGCTTTTCTATGACGTTACATATTCAAATAATTTTTATTGCCTATAGAAGGCGATGAAAGCATGTGCTAATTTAAATGATACGGAATATTTTGTCTTGTGAACGGGCTTTGACACCATAAAAGGTCAAAACAGAACTTCTATGGTCGGTTGCAACAACAGCAAGTCAAACAATAGAGATTTGTCTTTGACATGTGTAATAACTATCGATGATTTATCTACTTAAGCTTCTATGACTCATTAATTAGTATCAGATATAAATAGATTGATTGATTTTTTACGTATTTCAGCCAATCCAGCAATGGGTTAAAGAGTAGTCCTACTATTCTTATGTAAGAATGACTTGGGATCATATTTAATGCTATAATAATCCTTGAAGAAGAACAGTAGAGGTTGATATGTTATCAAACAAAGAAACTAATTTAAAAAATGCACAAAAGTGTAAATATGAACGTACATATAAAAGAATCTGCTAATCTCAAAATAACCCTAGATGAATTGTGATGCCATTATAAATAATCAATCACACTAGTTGACTCACAGTTATTAGTACCATATTGCAGCATTCCTTTTCCATAATTGGCATAGGATTTTTCAATGCAAATTTTCCTGATATAACAGAAAAGTATTTACTAGTGACTTTTGAGCACAGGAGGTTACAATTGTAAGTTAGTTTAACAACAACGAAAGGATAACGAATGAGTGGGATCAGCTGGCTTGATCGATAAACGCACCAATGGATGATGACGAGAAACAAATAGAGATAGATGACAGGACGTACGGTGTTAGCGCTATTAACTCCGATCAGTTCGAGCCTTGGGAGTTCGTATCATCCAAAGATTAGGTGCAACCTACGATGATTTATGAATAACCCACGTTACCTAACATATACACAATTAGAGGGCAAGGAACGGATAAAGATATTTTAGAGCATAAGAGCAGGATTAAGAAACATAAATCCACTATGATAGTACAGAATGAGTGCATTTTAATAGCCATGTACGTATACTGCATTTCACAACATTGAATTTTATGTGATTATTCTACTTATAACAAACGTTCTCATATAATAAAACAATGACACACACACACACACACACACACACACACACACACACACACACACACACAGATATATATATATATATATATATATATATATATATATATTACTATATAATATAATACATAATATATATAATATATAATAATATATAATATATATATATATATATATATATATATATATATATATATATATATATATATATATATATTACTATATAAGTAAACATAACTTTATTTTGTCAAGTTCTTCAGTTTGTTTCCTGGAAATAATCAGAAAGTCTTAGAATAGACAATTAAACGACTGATTGAATTCACTGGTATGTCAGTCTCTCTAGGGTTATTTTATGTCAAGGATGAGAGAATTACGTTGATTGTGCATTTATATATACATTTTGGTGTAATTGTTTCTTGCGAGTTTTTTTTGTCTTTTTTTACACACAGTTATATGATATTAACTATCGCTATCTAATACAAACTATTTGTGCACAGTTGTATTGTTTCAGATAGTCCTAATTAATTCTAATTAATTTTCCTAACTAATTATATGATTTCAAAGGATCTTGACATAAATACTAAAAAAAGAAACCAAAAACTGTCAGATATTTTTGTTCAATTCGAAATCTATCCAAGCTTGCATTTAGCCATCCCTGCTAACATGAACAAGATGCAACACAAGACAAATAATAAGTAAAACGTAAAGTTGGCGACAATTTCCAGGGTGACCCGAAGGCTCTTTTCTCGATAGCTACTACACAAGGATGTAGGGGAGGGCAGGCAAATAATAAATGAAGTAAAAATAACTTGAACTCAGAAATTTCCTTCTAGTCTGCTTGAAGATTAACGAACTAAGTTTAATTAACCATTATGACATTGCTGGTGTGGTAGAACTATTGGATTCATGCCTTTCTCAAAGGCATTAGGGTAAAGTTACACGCAAACAACCTGGTCCAAGGTTTGAATTTGAATCACTGATTCCATTTCCTACGATGATAACCGTTATGATAATGTACTATAGGTAAATACGGCTATTTGCGAAATGTACATGGGATGTTCATTACATATATACATAACTTAGAACACATAAAGAACATAGGAATCTCGAAATTCGAAAATACGCAACAGCTTCTTGTTCAGGTACGAAATCTTTTTATTAACTTTGAGTTATAGATTTCGACATAAGGAGGAGAGAAAAAATCTTGCTATGCTGTCTTATTTATTTGGACCCCATCTCGAGCGGACCTAATAGGGTGCTCCAAAAGTCGATCCACCTCGTTTGGCGTCAAGTATTCAACTCTCTAACTTTCTTCAGATTTCCCCAAAATTCTCCACGCGCTTCCGGCGCGTGACATCACCCGCACCCTGTTAACCCATTCCGTCATCTCGGGCTATTGTGACATCCCTGAATGGCACGTTAGCCCCGCGCGTGCGTTACCACCTACATCAAGGTTTGCACCTAACTAACCCATGTGCTGACCCGAAAGGTTTTCAGCCTAACTAAACTCAAAGGCATGAACCGAAATCCCTTGGTCATTACGTTACAATAAGTACATCACCTATCTATCAAATGATGATTAACAATTTCTGATAATTTTCTAGAAATAAGAGCAAAACTTGCGAAGCCTTAGATGTACAGAGGAATGGACATTTCGTGAACGAAAATGATATATCAATTATATTGATAGAATATTTATTATGTATCAACTTATGTATGTAAATGTGTATCCGTAACCCATCAAAAACTGTTTATCATAGAAAAGATTACATAACAGATTTCTCGTTCAAGTAGCAACTAAGTGATAATTTTGAAAAGGTCTACGTTCACGTTGAACGTACTTATCAAAAACCATTCAAACTCTCAGGCATAACTACGATATTAAATTTAGAAACATTCCCTCCTTACTAAATAGAAGCATCAATATCAACATTGACAGCTGTTTCCATGGGAACACAATTGACTCACGGTTCGTCTAGTAATCACAATAAACATGATATTTGCGTATGCGAGACACTCTAGTCAATTACGTATTTCCAGCCTCTTTGATGTCAAGCATACAATTGCAAATATGTTTTCCTTTTTGGGATGACGAAAAATAACCAGCTTAGAAAGTAAAATACCGAGATACTAACATTGTAACAGTATTTCCGACAATTACATATATTTCAACAGACATTTACTGTTTATTAGAACACCTGAACACATAAATAAAGATATTGTCATTCAGTTGTTTATCAGCAAACATAATACATCAGCGTGGCCTGAAATTATCCTATTTACCAACCCCTCGGGCAGGATATGACACAAGGTCAATTTTTTTAACCGGAGATTAACAGGTTTCAGTTCAGAGTTTTCCTTCTCCTAGACTAGTTGCCTCACCAAGGCTGAAGAACCCAGTCTGTCCTAATATTTACTCATAGCTGGAGGGAGAATTATTTGATTCATACCTTTCCCAAGGGTATTAGGCAATGTGAAATGCAATCATTCTCGTCCAGGATTTGAACTCGAGTCACCGTGTCCATTTCCTACGACGATAACCATTACACCACGAGCACCGCCTGAAATTATTTTTACTTCTAATCTACTTAATCATAGTCCGTGACGAAATGGTTATCATAATAGGAAATGAACTCGGCAACACGAGTTCAAATCCTTGACAAGTCAGCTTGCATTTCCCATTGCGCTTATGAGAATGAATACAATTATTGATCCTGTTGCTATGGTTAAATAGTTGGACAGATTGGTTCTTTAACCTTGGTTTGGCAACCGGTAAAGAAGAACGAAAACTCTGAATTCAAACTTGATAACCTCCGCTTAGAAATGGACACTGTGACAGACTGGTTGGATGAATACATGATCTACGAGATACATATAATCTATTACGCCTGGCAACGATTTTAGAATTAGTACATTTTTATCTCGTCATGAAAGAGTCCTTCGCAACAATATTAAAATAAATTTTGTGACTAATTCGTTACTTAGAGTGGATCTCCATTGTATAAAGGCTAAAGTGTTCGACCGTAGCCCCGAAGTAAGCGTGTTCATGTCCCAATCAACCTATTACGTTAATATTCGGACTAATATTCTTAGGAAAGGTAAGAACTCCCTTAACCAAGAATAATCGGTTAAATAATATGATTTTTGCTATTCCATAAGGATAACGTTGGCATTAAATTGTTGCATTGTCATCTGCTGATTCATGCAGAAATATACATATATATGCTGGATACATACCGACGCAATGAACAACAGACGCAGGAAGACTTCTTTATAAATATATTTACCTCTCACTTTATTGTAAGGGTTCGAAAGGGGTTACTCAAAGTTTTGCGTGTGAGAGGGAGCTGGAGGCCGAACATAAACTGTAATATTTTAACCCCAAACTTAGGGCCGTCAGCGTTGTGTCTTTCTCGTTCTCCTGACGATGGGGTCCACTCTGCTGGTTGCTGGCTTCCTTTACTGCATCTTATCTGCATCTTCCATGGACCCCAACTCATCAGGGGCCCAAGCCCCTTCGGCCTGGTGTGGTTTTCCCTACCACATCTCGTCTATCTCTCTCTAACTCAACTGGTTCGTAGAACTCAACTGAGTTATATAATCGTTCGACGCCCACTAGATCTTTTAAATCGAATGTTTAATCGTCATCAAGCGGAAATAACTGTCATGCAGTTCACAGGTCACTCTCTTCCGGTGCAACAGTCTATGAGTGTACCATGGGAATTTTTTAGCTCGTCCCATTTCATCAGCCAATTTCCGCCCACACGATTTCCTCTCATAACTGCCATTAGAATGTGTCACCTCCTTCCGGTGCATCACCTTGGAATGGCATTTTTGCTCGGGCCGAAGGTCAAAATATAACAAAATGATGAAGGTTGGAATATCATAAACAAAGAAACCAAATTAACTAGTTACTTATAATTCATGCTAACTTAGTAAAACTTTTTTTTTGTTATTTTAGCTGTTAAATGAAAATAAAATGTTTTCTGTCGTATGTATTATAAGTTCATTAAGTACTTCCTAAGAGTTTAAGTGAGCATGCTGTAAATATGCAAATCTATTTCTACTTGTTGCTTTACTAACAAATACAAATAAGTATGAATGGTATTAATACAAGTCATTAACTTGGGACATTTGTTTGGTAATTATTATCAACTGTTTGTTACATTTGGCTATTTAGAGATTTTTTCTCAAATCACTCATATAGAAATTTTAAAATTTCACAGAACATATGCACAAGTAATACATATCTTTAAACAAATCAAATTCCACTAAATGATTTGTCCGATAGTTCTTAAAATAGATTTTTTAATTTTTTAAAAGTTTTTGAAACCATCCAATCTAATATATAAATATATTTTTTTCTTTATTGATCTTTTTTTTTATCTGATAAGGTAATTTTTTCCCGAAAATCCATTACTCCATGAGTAAACAAATCGAACTAGTTTGTAGACTTATATTTTTAAAAATTCTGTCTTAACAATAAATTTTTGTTCCAGGTGAAATATTGAAAAAATGTCTACCAAAAGTATAAGTTCCTTAAATTATTTTGAAAGTTTCATATACATCACTTCTCAATATTCTTGGCCCAGCCGGCTGCGGCTGCTGAATACACCAACTGCATCTCTGCAGAGGTGTAAGACTCCCCTAAGTAATGTGCTAGATATAACACTAAACATTCTGATAAAGAGACACCAGTAATACTCGAGCTTTGGGAAATGTGGAGAACCCTTTAATGCCATCGGTCCCAGGTCCACTCTGGCCCAGAGTGGTAGCACCTTAACGGGTCATATCTATAGATTTAAGATAACTAAACTGTGTACTTATGCTAAACTGAATTGTTTGAAATACTGTTGTGTAGAAAATGGATTTGACATTAAATAGCATTCAATGGTTGATATGCCATAAAACTAAACCAAACCAAATCCTATATATTCAATATATATATATTAAGAGGAGGTGGCATTAAATAACCTACAATGGTTGATATGCCATAAAACCCAACCAAAACAAATCCAATATATTTAATATACATGCATAAAGAGGATGTGGCATTAAATAACCTACAATTGTTGATATGCCATAAAACCAAACCAAAACAAATACTATATATTTAATGTATAGTAATTTACGAAGCGCTTTGCTTCGATGTGAAACAATACCGAATTAATGAGGCATCCTATATATATATATATGTGTGTGTGTGTGTGTGTGTGTGTTAAGCGTATTTGGCCTTAAATTACCTACAATGGCCGCAATGCCATAGAACCAAACCAAACCAAACTAAATCTCATTCTTTTCTCTAGTAGTTTATCCTCATTTTTCTGTAATTGTAGTTCTTTGTTTAATTTATTATGTTATTACTCGTCATTGTATGCTCTCTAATTTCAATATTACACTCAAATTTCCAGGTCGTCTTCCATACCAGTTTCTTAGTTTGATTCTTGAAGCACTTTTCTTCCATTTTGTTTTGTAGATTTTGCCGTTGTTCATTTCCTGTTTGTCCCCAAGTTATTCCTGTTCTTAATGCTGTCACTGGCTGCTGTAAATAATCTCTCTTCGCCTTTTTTGTAAATTCTTTGAGTATCTGAATTGCTGCTTTCATGCAATCATCAGTGCTGCCAAGTCCCATTCTCGGTTCCTTTCTTTTCACATAGAATCTATCTATATTTGTTGGAGGTGAAGCCCTATGCATAATCATCAATTTCCTTGTACTATATTCGATATTTATGAGGCTCTCAGATATTCTTACCAGGGATTTTCTCCAGATTCTTATTCGTTTGATTAGATTTCTGCTTCAGGGTTTGGTTTCGAGCAGTCTTCTTGTTCTTTTAAAACTCACATTTTTTGCGTTTCCTTCATTTCCATTTCCTTGTTGATATTCGCTTCAAATATCCTCAAGTATTCGTAGTTTTCTTTTCCTTTAAGTGTTCTGATTCTGTTTCTTGATTGTGTATTTCTACGGTTCAATTGTCACCTCTTTTCCTTTTTTCATTATATGTTAAGCATATTTTTCGATTTCAAATTCCATTCCAATATCTTGGCTGAAAATTCTTTTAGTTTTTTGTGATTTTGTAAATTTGTTTATTCCTGTGTATTTTCCTAGTGAGGAATTCAGTGGCATCATTGCCCTAACCAATAGTAGAGGCAATGATGAGTCTCCTTGAAAGTTGACTCCTTGGATTTTTACCTCTGTCGCGGCTTTCCTTTAGTTGCTTGATCTACTCTTCAGTCTTTCATAGATGAAGTCTGAGGAAGATTGATATAATGAACATTTTCAGAGATTCTATTATCACATATTTGCGTGATCGTGTTTTGTCCGCTATTTTTTGCAGTTAATGGCAACATAACATGTTAGTCTTTATGTATAATAAGTATTTTGTTTACTTTAGTTTCTTTGTTAAATGGCATATCAACTTTTGTTGATCATGTAATGCCAAATTCCTCCTTCTACAAGAACAGTAGTGGTACGATTTAATCCATAACTGGGAGGACAAGTGTTTCATGCCTTTTCTAAAGATATTTGTTCGAAAGTGAACGTAATAGCGCGACTGGAGTACGAACTCGCTTACTACGATTCCGTAGTCCATCGCTTTAGCCATTACACCAGGAGGACACTCAGAAGTAATTTGTAGTTCAATATATATATTCATTGACCTAGATATATATATATATAATTAGTCATTTGTGCCCCAAGTTTTTTTTCAGCTCACAACTCTTCTTAAAGAAATAGCCCGCCGATTTCAAGTGAACAATAGATATTCTACATCATTGGCAAACACGTTATTGTTCTAACGTTGCTTAATATATTAACTTCATAGAAACGCTTGCAGATGCATAGAATTTCATATTTTGTCATCCATTCAAGAATTCTTGCTTTCCGAAAGCATTTACAAATTTGTTTAGGTAATATATCTTGAGTAAATTAAAATCTTTTGAATCTGAATTCATCTATTCCGTCGTGTCTCAGTGTTTCTCAATATTTTGTTTCATTTTATCTCGTTGCACGGTTTTCTTCATATTTTCTTCACTGTATTTCTTGAAGTACTCGCTTTGTGACACTATATGGGTGGTCCGCCAAGCAGAAGATCCCTTTGTCTGTTTTGGCGCGAAACTAAACAAATGTCTGAGCTCGAGATCTTCGAGGAGACCCGAAGTGGGCAAGGGAACGCTAGAGAAAGCAGTTGGAAAAAGGAACTCGAAGAAGGCAGTTTGCGAAGGGTGACACAGAGGGGTAGTCGACAACGGACAACAGAAGAGACCAGTCGGCATGAGATAGAGTTCAGGGGCAGTGTGGAAGACAGTTCAAACGAGTTGGCATTCCTAGTAGCTTTGTAGAAATTTAGCGAAAAATACACGCCGGCGATAGTCTACAGATGTACAGGGAATCCAGTGTTAAAGATCTCCCCTCTTGCACTTTGAGTTGACCTAAGCCCTTATTGTTGATTTGTTCTTTGTTTTTTTTTCTCCCACTCCCTCGGCTGTATTTCTTGTGGCCATAAAGAAATGTGAGATACCTCAGCGGATCACTAGATGAATCACCGGCCAGAACAGAATTGTTTCAAAGAAGTTGATATGTACGGAGGGTCGCGGGGGTATTGTCACAGCTTTTGTTATTTGAGAATTTCCCGTTTTGCTTGTATAGTTGGATCATATTACCGTTCCGTTTGAATTTTCCTTACTTAACTTTTATTCTCGGGTTTATTTTTTAAAGTTTTACTGTGTCTCTTTTCTGCTGCTGTTGTCTTTTGTCCCTTCTTTAACTCCATTGTGTCCTTGTATTTATCCTTTTTCTTAATACTTTTTCATAACCTTGTAGTTTATCAATTTGCTCTCCCAAATCCACTTCCTATTTCTATTTGTTTCTATTTTTCTATTAGGATTTCTTTGTGGGATACCAATTTTGTTATTGTCAGACTTTGTTCTTGCCCAGTTTACAGTGTTAAATTCATCGACGTTATCCGTCCGGCTATTTTTTTAATAATTTATTTACCTTTTTCTTTCTAACTTGACATTTTTTCAATCTTGATTCCTTAGTGATGGAAACGCTTCTTTCTCTTCCGTCACGATTTTCTTTATTGTCAACACAGTGTTTCTTTTCTTTTTCGTTAAATTTGTTGTTGCAGTTGTCATGTTGGTTTCTGTTACGTCATGTTTATGCAGATTTTATATCTTAACTCACCCTTTGAGCACATGTTGAATATCTACTTGTCCATATATTTCTAGTTCTTTAAGTTCAGAAATCCGTCCTTTCTTATGTATGATTCTTCCTTAGTTCGCTAGTTTTTAGCTTGTTAAAATTGAGAAAATTCATCTCAAAATTCAATCATTTGTTTTCTGTAAACTCTTTGTGATGATTCATTGCTTTGTCGAATTTTCTTGTCTCTGGCAATACACATTATAATGGCAATTTAATGTACTGTATCTTTAGTTCGTGTTTGCGTAATAGAACAGACAACATTCGTGGAATGAAGACCGGGTCCCCTATGCTGGCTTTTAAAGTAATACGCGCCGATAATGACACTAAAATTGTCATTCAAATTCTATTACTTTTATTCACATCAAATATTTTCATCGACGATATATTGTGACTATAGGAGACTCAGTGGTTAATTAATACCGGTGCTCTTGTCATATGCGTAATGAGGTATTATTCCAAGTGAGAAAATCATATGTATACTATAGTTGTAACACTATCCCTCCTCCTCAAAATACACAGAAAAACACAAAGACAATTTTAAAATTAATAATTTGATTTTTGTTTTAACATAAAACATTTTCTGATTAGACTTTTGCGTTATTTCTTCTTTTCTCTCAATTTCAACGTAATTAGAATGCAATTCGATGACATTAACATTTACACCGGGGCATTAGCGTAGTGAATAGAGTGTTCGCCAATGGTCTGGGAAATCGGGGTTCAATTCCAGGTCGAGTCATACCAAAGATACAAAAATGTTACTTAATGCCGCCTTGATTAACACTCAGCATTAAATGGTAGGGATTAAGGGTAAAGTGGAGCAATCCAGGGAAAGGAGTAGCACCCATCCCTACACCTCGGTGTAATAGCTATTGATAAAGGGGCTTTGGAGTCACCCTCGACTTAGGTCACCAACTTTACCTAGTCTATCACATTATTTAAATATATTACAGTTAAATAAGTCTTAACTTTTGGTTTTAGTACATATGACTACAGCAAGAATAAACAGAAAATAATTTTCAAACTTGAGAATCTGGTTATTTGTTTTAATTAGAATATATATATATATAACTTTTCATTCACTTCTTGAATATAGTCTCAATGGACAATTGAAATATTGAAATGTCTCTTATTTTTTTTTTTTATCTTTACCTTTTTGCAGGGGTTGTGGGTAATTGTTTAATAACAAACTAGACCTTACATTCTCGAATTTTCAAACGCATGAAATGATTACTGTCTAATATATATTCTTTTATTCTTAATTTCAATTACCTTTTTCTCGCAGCTTACACGAATGGTTATTTCGACCATCGTGAGAAAGAGTGTGTCTTGAAAACAATGATAAAATATAAATTCCTGCTGACCTTTTTAATTATTATTCATTTCCGATACGCGCAGTTTCTCAGTTTCATAGAATTAATGTCTTTTACTAAAATGAGAATGAAGAAAAAATCAAATCATAATTCGAGATAAAAAAAACATTCACAACGCTTCATCCACAAAAAGAATACAAATAAAAATGTGAGATTTGTTTTGGTTTGGTTTGGTTGGTTGGTTGGCTGGTTGATTTTTTTTTATGGCATATCAACCTTTGTAGGTAATTTAAAGCCAAATTCATTTTTATGAAAATACTTCTATTTCAAACTAATCAGTTTAGGATAAGTACGCCGTTTAAATGTAAGTAGGGTTTCATTGTGAAAAAAATCTCTATTTCAAGCTATTTAGTTTAGTCAAACAGATCTAATTCAGCTAATTCAGCTTAGTATAAGTACAGATTTTGTTTACACACAGTTAAATGTCAAACCAATTCTATATTAAATAAGTCACTTTAGTGTAAGTACAGTTTCAATGTCAAATAATTCAGTTTAGCATAAGCACGCAGTTTAAATGTAAGTAGGGTTTAATAGTCAAAAAACATTTCTATTTCAAGCTATTAAGTTTACTCAAACAATTCAGTGTTGCATAAGTATGCCGTTAGTTCTATTTAACCCATAGATAGGGCCCTATCAAGTGCTACCATTCCAAGCCATAGTGGACCTGGGAGCAATGGCAACGAAGGGGTTCTCAGCATTCCTGAAAGACCTAGCATCACCAGAACCTTATCATCAGATTGTTTACTGTCATAATCAGGACACTCATGGGGAGTCTTACCCCTTGCAGAGGTGCAGCCGATTGGACAAATTTGTTACGGTCATTCATATTAGGAAAGAAGTAGTACTATCCCAGTATGCCATATTTGGAAACAAGTAGTACTATCCCAGTATGCCATATTTGGAAAGAAGTAGTACTATCCCAGTATGTCATATTTGGAAAGAAGTGGTACTATCCCAGTATGCCATATTTGGAAAGAAGTAGTACTATCCCAGTATGCCATATTTGGAAAGAAGTAGTACTATCCCAGTATGCCATAATTGGAAAGAAGTAGTACTGTCCCAGTATGCCATATTTGGAAAGAAGTAGTACTATTCCAGTATGCCATAATTGGAAAGAAGTAGTACTATACCAGTATGCCATATTTGGGAAGAAGTGGTACTATCCCAGTATGCCATATTTGGAAAGAAGTAGTACTATCCCAGTATGCCATAATTGGATAGAAGTAGTACTATCCCAGTATGCCATAATTGGAAAGAAGTAGTACTATCCCAGTATGCCATATTTGGAAAGAAGTAGTACTATCCCAGTATGCCATATTTGGAAAGAAGTGGTACTATCCCAGTATGCCATATTTGGAAAGAAGTAGTACTATCCCAGTATGCCATATTTGGAAAGAAGTGGTACTATCCCAGTATGCCATATTTGGAAAGAAGTAGTACTATCCCAGTATGCCATATTTGGAAAGAAGTGGTACTATCCCAGTATGCCAACACTTTTGCTGAGACTGTTAGAAAAATAAAAGAAACAAACGCAAAATTTTTAGAAAATAGAGCATAAATAGTAACTGAGTAGTTTTAATCTGAATCATTTTGAGTACAAATCAAATATATCTAATTCAAAGTATTTCCTTTTGGAAGATGATTTTGTTTTTTATCCCTGTAAACAATGGCAGATGTTTTCCACTAATATTGATTTCAGTTCGTTGTCAGGAATTTTTGTATTCTTAACAGTTCTGCAAATGAAAACGAATGAATTTTGTTATGAATTTGAGAACAGAAAATAGTTACAAGGCACGTGTGAACCACGTGAGCATCATGCTGCTGTCCAACAACGATATAATCTTTGGATAAAAAATCATTTACATATAGAATGTATCAAGAATATAAGAAACCAAAAGCGTTTTTTTTTTTTTTTTTGTCTGGAAAGATATTTTTAAGTCTAGAAAGTAAGAATAATGTTTTCAATTTTTGAGATTATCAACATCTAATAAATATTGTTGAGTGAATCTAACCTATTATTAGTTATCTCAAGCATCAAAATCAATCAGATGTAACGAAAATCTTTAATTTTTTCGAATTTTCTCCAGTTCCTGAAGTGACTGGTGGACCTGAACGAGTTACATCTCCAGTTCAAGAAAAGAAAATACCTTGGGTTGATCTATATCCTTGGGTTAAAACTTGATCAACCCAAACTTGTGTTAACTTGTAAAATATTTCCGTTGTTCTTTCTGTATATATAACACATATTTTTTTGACCTGCATAAGAATGAATATTTTCCAGATGCACTTAGGGAAACACTTTTCAGCTGAACATGAATTCGGAGTAGCAAATAAGTATTGAAAGTTTTCACGCAGTTTAGGGTCACAATTGATCAGTGTTGCCAGCCTGAAAGATAAACACATCCAATTAACTTTCTAGTGCAATATTTTATATATATATATATATATATATATATATATATATATATATATATATATATATATATATATAACATTAACAGCAGGAAACACATTCTAGTTTTTAAGCTAATATTGAAACCGGAAGAATCCCGCAAGGATGAAGTGAATAAATACATCAGTTAATACTTTTTCCACGTTATTGAAAGGGTGAAAATAATAGTAAAATTTTGCAAAGACAGAAATGACTTCTGCTATATCTATAAGAATATAAAACTGATTTATTCTAAAAGAATGACATGAATACAACCAAAAAACAAAAAAAACCTAAGCAAATAGCATACGAATAAGGGAAGGAAAAGTTTGCATTAAAACAGGCGACAATGTTTCATTTTGTTTATTGATTTCGTGAAATTTTTTAACCATGTTTTTCACGAACAGCGTGCTTTCTTCAACGTTGAAGAAATTCTAATTTTCTGCTTGTAATAATAGTTTTATCACTTAGAAATAGAAGCGCTCATAAGAATGACAGGATGCCATCACTTAGAGAGAAACAAGTAGCACAACACACACACACACACACACACACACACACACACACACACACACACACTTATATATATATATATATATATATAGATGGGAAAACAGTCGAATTAAACACATAGGAAAAAGAATGTTAATACTGATAAAGATGATTGCATTTATTTGGAATGTTTATAATAGATATGAATTAAATAATTTTAATATTATATACAGCGCACGCGCGCACACTCACACACACACTCATGGCCCACACACACATGGCACACACATATGGCCACCCCCACCATATATACATAAAGTGAGAGAGGGGGTTTGATGTGATATGCACTTTTCTATGAACGCTTTTTACTCATACATATTTAACATAGAACGCTATCAAAGGATAAGGATTGTTTAAAAAAATTCTCATGTTCGTTTCATTTAATAAATTAAACGCTCTGGTGAAGGTCAAGAAACGTTTGAAATAAGGAAATATTTCTGCAAATAAAATTATTCTCTGAATACCTAGTTTTTTCTTTATCCCTCTTCATTTACACACACACACACACACTCATACATACACACACACAACTATATATATATATATATATATATAGCCTATGAGATTCTGCTCATCTGATTGACTCAGTCGAGTAAAAACTTATTCGGACAATTAAAGTTCAAGTCGCCGGGCGGTGGATCAAAAATTGAAAAGAGACGTTTCTCTTCAAATAAAGTAAAAGGAAAACTGAATTATTTTACAACCAAAATGTATGCCATTGAAGATTCACAACTTACTTAAAATGAGAAACAATAACATTTGTGAATTCTCTGGTCTTGTGCCTGGAGTCTGACGACCGTCAAATTGTCTGGTTAAACAAAAGAGAGTCGTATTCCCAAAATATACTGCAATCATCAAAAGAAGGTCTGACTGATGGAATTTGGAATGACCAGCCTCCCTCTATCTTTTGGACGTCTGCTCATTGTATACATTCGTATAATCAACGCTTTCACAATGGAACAAAAATGTCTCAGTTGTCCAGGGTAAAGTTGCTCACACATGTTTAGAAATTCATTTGGAAAAATGTCCTTGACTCAACATCTATATTCGCTCCCTGTTTACCAAAAGTAAAAAAAAAAGTTTGAAAGAAAGAAAAAATGCATACTGTCAACCATGCACCAAAAAAATGAAACATGTAAGTAATATTCATATTTTCATATCTATATGACCTTAGAATGCCTGGACTCGAAAAATCATTGACTATAGTTAATTGAAAATGGAATTGGTCGAGTAAAATGATTTGAGGACGAGTAAATTCTGCTTTGCTCTCAACCGCTGATCGAGTGAATTCTTTTTCAAATCTCCAAGTCTGTATAATATATATATATATATATATATATATATATATATATATATATATATATATGTGTGTGTGTGTGTGTGTGTGTGTGTGTGTGTGTGTGTGTGTGTGTGTTATGTAATTAGATTTATATATTTCATACCATGGAATTATATACTAGCCCAAATCTCTTCACTACATATAATAGCAACATTGTACAATATTCCATAGTATATTGCAATACAATATATCCCTACCCCTCTATATTCATTGTGATACTGGTCTACCATAATATACCTGCTAAAATACGCTTACAAATCAAATCTTTATTTATTTCCCTCGACATGCTAAGATGGTTTTTTGTTCTTTATTTATAATCACCGACACATACAGAAATAAATAAAGAATCCTTTCTGACGTTAATGTAGCAGTATAAGATACACAGACGACTAACATCCGGTAAAACAACGGGCAGTGATTGTACGTTCATATATACATATGCTATTTACCACTCACACATACACAGGCAATAATACACAACTACTACCCACACAAGCACACACACATATGTACTCTCTCTCTCTCTCTCACACACACACACACATTTACAAATAAACACACATTTACAATCAAACGTAAAGATTTCTACAAATCCCAATGACTTTTGACGGTATTTTTCGATTTTCGATTCATTTCATTTTGTTAACTGCCTGATGATTGTTGTTTTGTAAAAACTCCATGAAACCCATGGGTAGCAGACTATATTCCATGGCATTAAATATATAAATCTAATATATATTTATTTATTATTATTATTATTATTATTATTATTATTATTATTATTATTATTATTATTATTATATAATAGCTCTATCCTAGATATTGAGGACTCTCCATATCATATTGCACTTGGTTCGCCACAAACCCACAAAGTGATTTAGTGACAACCAACACTATATACATATATATATATACCTAGGATGTGATGGTTACTTTCGAAGGAAAGGGACATAGCGACCAGAATTCAAATCTTGTAGGAGGTTCTTTGTAATTCTCATAGCGTTAATATATACTGGAAAAATATGAAATCTAATTCTTTTCCCCTGCAAATATGAGTAAATGTTATGTGAATCTGGACCCTTTAAACTCAGTATACAAATACGTCTAGGAGATGTAAAAAGTACATGATATTAAATCCTGCAAATTTAATTTCATTTAATTTCATATACTTTTTACATCTCCTAGACGTATAGGTATACTGATTTAAGACTAGTTCATTCTCTCAGTGAGGGGTGTTTTTATCACGCCACAAGACTCAATGTGGAGGAGTCCGTAAGAAAACATTGCATAAGAATTCAGTTTTTCACCAGCAGTACATAACATGTTTTGTAAATTTTATTGGATAGTTTGTAAGGTACGAGGTAAGTGGCCGTGCAGAAGTTATACGAAAATCTCATTGAGATTATTATCAAAATCTGTGAGGCAAGATGAAAGGCAACTGAAGTGGAAACACACACGCACACATATATATATATATATATAATCAGCATATGCATACATACTTTTTCATTCACATATACACACAAATATATATATATGTGTGTGTGTGTGTGTGTGTGTGTGTGTGTGTGTATTGGAGGTGTGTAGCATGTCAGTTATCACTTGCAAGAATAGAGTCAGCGAGGTAAATTCTAAATTTGGATGATGCAGTTCGATTTCATGCAAAAGGTATAAATCCACACTTTCACCTCCCAGATAAATGTAAATAGTAGCTTTGACCAGTATCCGATTGAGAAAGTTTAACACAAGCAACCGTTTTAGGAGACGGCAATTCCTGCTTTCTAAACATATAAAATTAGCTGAAAATTAGACATTACGTTGTGATCTGCTTTGAAGTAGTTGTAGGTAAACACACACATACTCTTACACACACAGAGACTCACAAAGACTCACATATGTGTGTGTGTGTGTGTGTATGTTTGTGGGTGTGTGTGTGTGTGTGTGTCTTGTTTAAAAAGTCTTATCGCTGATTGAAATTGTCTCGACTCAGATGAGAATCTTATTGAACTACAATAATCAAAAAATCACATCAAGAATTAAACTTCAACAGCTGAGCTTTAGTTGTATTTTATTTTATACTGCATGAGTCATTCGATTTTATTCTGAACACCCTGCCGACATTTATGAACACCAATTACCTATAAAACACAGGTTAATGAATATTTTGAAAAAGCAAAATACAGTATTTTTCAGAATTTTTCATTCCAAACTATTCTCTAACAAATCATGTAAATAATATGTATGTATGAGCAGGACTAAAGGAATTAAATAACCCACAAGTGTTGATATGCCATAAAACACAATCAAACCAACTCAAATCTTTAAAATAAATCCTTCGCTTGCCAAGTCGGCTGGGGCTGTAGAATAGACCGACTGCTTCTTTGCAGAGAGGTAAGACTCTCACAACGAATTTCTTGGATATCACACAAAACAATCTGATGGTGAGGCTTCAGTTATGCTGGAGCTTTGGGGATACGGTATACCCCTTCATTTCAATCGTTCCCAGGACCCTTTGGCTTCGAGTGGTAAACACTATATTGCTTAGAATAACTATATCTTAAATAGATATCTTAATCTCGCCAAAAATTTAAATAAGACGGTGAATCAAGCATAATCATTAAGTCTTTAAAATTTTTGTGGCTGAAAAAAAGTATGAAATTTATAGAAGAATGCACAGAGAAGCATGTTTAATCATCTAACATTCAAATACGGTTAAAGAGGTGTGTATCACAATGCGCTCAAGTCGAAAGCACAGTTTATTGAAGGGAAACACAATGAATCGCTTGTAAAGAAAAAATTCTAGGCACTGTCTTCATTATTGATTTCCTTGAGAAAGGTAAAACTTAAAACAATTCCTCCCATTGCCAACCCCTTAGGTAAAATTCTTTCATGTAATGATTGATGCTCGTATATGTATATATATATATATATATATATATATATATATATATATATATATATATATATATATATATCCAATCAGCGTCCGAAGACTATGGGTGTGTATTCTTAGGATGGGTTAATTTACAGGAACACCCTTTTTCTGGTTTCTTAATTTTCCTAATACATAATATTTTAGCCTCGTTAACTTTCGCCTGAGAAATTAAATTTTTTTTTTTTCATGCATACATATGTAGACTGTAATCCATATTTGCTATTTGAGTTTTTTTCTAATTGCAATATATATATATATATATATATATATATATATATATATATATATATATATATATATATATTATGATATCCAGTCAGCGTCCAAAGACAGTTAGTATGGATTATTTTTTATAGAATATATGAGGAATATCATAAATCTATATGAGTGCTCAATGTATGGCTATTTTCAATCCCTTATTCCTTTGCTGGGATATAACAAAATTCACATTCAGAGCGTATATAGGGTAATCGTTTAAAAGGCATATTCAACCAGACTGTGTGTGTGTGTGTGTGTGTGTGTGTGCGCGCGCGCGCCCGTGCGTAGAGTAGAGATATACTTATCACCAAATATTATAGAGAAAACGACCGACTATTAAAATTAAATTAGCACAGGCAGATTTATCTTGAAAAATGAAAAGTGCATATTCCTCTGCTAATATTTGTATCAGCATGGCCACCAAATTCTGAAATGGGGACGACTCATTTGGTGGTTTTGAACAAAGAAAAATATCTGTTTGTTCGCATATGTATATTTTATATGGATCATCTAATGAAAGAAAAAAAACGCACTAATTGCCTGGAACCCGACTGAGAATAAAGGAAACTGATGATAGAAAGTGTCTATGCTGACCCATGCAGAGTAAGATATCTAATTGTTTATAAAAAGCGAGGTTAGATTGATATATTATTATCTGACAACATTATTGAATTTGGCCATTATAGTGAATAATCCATTAGCCTTTCTGGAAAATTGACCCTTAATTTAACACTAGTGACCATCAACACCTCCTCCTGTCACTTAGTGTGGCGACTGGAGTAATAATTTGAATGACATTTTACAAAAAGGAGTTGTAATTTACATAATTGTCATTGTCGTAAAAATTTGACCCGTCAAATGAGGTTCAAAATCAGGATGAGGTTATAGGTAATTCACTGAGCACGAATACCCAAAGGATATTAATGAATCCTCTATACACAATTCAGCTAGCGTTAATTAATATATTATCTTATGATCCCTCTCGTTCGTAACGGCAACTGGCATGGACGAAGAAAAATAATCTTCTCTGAAAGATTAATTGGCCTCGGTAAGTGTCAAAAGCCAGAAGATGTATTTCCTTGAACTCGGTGTCGTTCTAGAATTTCTGCATTACACACCGATGATTAGTATAACAACTTGTCCACTCACTGGACTTGTAATGAGGGAAGATCTGCTCCCTTAGAATCTGCCTGTCTACTGTACGACCATACTCAGGCTGTGCTGAGATTAAAGAAAAAATCAATCTACTCCTGAGACTGAAGTTTTCCAGAAAGAAATAAAATGTACGATTGTGGTTTGAAAAGTTCATATGATGACATCATATATGCTGCTGATCACATTTTGACCAATGAGATTCAAGTATTGAAACACTGGAAAAAAGTGCGTGCCTGCAAGGGGGACTACATTAAGAATTAAGCCTCATTTTCTCACATTTCATGAAAATAACTTGGTCAGCCTAGAAACTTTTCAGCCGATCATCATATAACTGGAACTAGTTATATATTGAAATTATTAGAATTTGAATTTATTCCGTGCAGTCTTTTGAAATTTGAATAACAACTAGGCAGTATTGAACTGTATTAAGCAATATTTTACATGAAAATATTTGATTGAGATGTAAATTATATAATAAATTCATTTATAAACACAGAATATATAGAAGGAATTAACCCTAAATGCTACTCTAAGTAGCTGTCAAAATGTTAGCGAGAATTGAAATGATAAATCCTTCGATAAAATGACCAAGAATACTGGTCTGGATTACTGAGTAAATTTGGATTCATTTTATTCCTAAGTGATGAAACTTTATACTCAAGATACATAAAAAAAACCCAGCGATTTCAAGAAAAAAATTAAGGAAAGAAAATTAAGCAGTACAAAATTTGTTTAAAAATGAGGGGTTGTTTTAGCACATGGCCATGATTATGGAGCTTGAAGCAAGAAACTTCGCTATAAAAAAAAACAAAGGTCTACGGGGCTAGCTTATTTATTACACCGCGACACGGCGTTTTAAAACAACTGCAATAATAATAATAATAATAATAATGATATTCCACAGTTTTTTCAATTCCCTAACAAGGTCGAGATATCTATCCTTCTTTTTATATTCTTTCGGTTTTATTCTGTAGTCAGCCGGGACAGGATGGACAACAATTTTTCAAATTCTTTTTTTTTTAAGCATGTGTAAGATTTGAACGTTTTATTTCGTCTGTGATAAATTCTATGTCGTTTGTAAACACTTCCTTGAGACAGATGAAAAAGTCATGTATTTGTGATGGTCAGAAAAAGTAAATAATTATAGGGAGTGGAGATTTTTGAATTGAATGTTCGCGAATGTCACGTAACCTTTTCTCATAATGAAAAAAAAATGGGTAACCGCATAGAACACCTGTCAACTAGGTATTAGGAACAAATCTTCCCGGTGTCCTATCTGCTATGTGAATGAAAACAAACCTGTTAGTGGTGTCTTTAATTTAAAATGCATAATATACTTGTTGCTTCTGAAATCTTTGATAAATGTGATTTAAATGAGGACGCTTTTTCCGGGTTTTTTTCTGCTTTACTATTTAAAAAATATGAGTTAGATTTGAATGTTTAATTTTTTCTATGATAAATTCTATATATTTTGCAGAGCCTCCTTGAGATAGATGAAAAAGTAATATATTTGCGATATTTTGAAAATATAAATAATATAGAACTATTACCGTCCACAATGAGACTGGCAAAACATACAAGCTTGGTTCCTACTCTGAAGGGGCTATATTCAGTAGAAATGAAATCTCCAAAAAATACGGCAGTAAATACAAAAACCAAAAGGGTGACACAGGAATACCTGCAACTTGCTCAAATACTAATTAAAGTAGACATTAAATTTAGCCTGTCTTTGGATTTAACCTTTTTTTTGTGATCCACGGTACAAGAACTCGTACTATAAGTGTTCTCAGTCACAACTGTGTCAGACGCACAGATAAAAAAACAACCCCTGGGTCTGGTATAAATGCAAAATACTACCCATAAAAATGATAAAATTAAACAATTCAACATGGGGCACAGACAACAGGTTTGTGTGTCATGATCGGTAGATGCTCCCTTGATAGCCAACATAATGGCATGCTGTGAATGTTGGCTGCTCTTTTTCTGGTACACTAACAATTCTTCTTTTAGGTACGCAAACGATGACCAAATCAGCTTCTCAAATCAGAGACCACAGAGGAAAAATGGTTGAGGGAAAATAACAAACTACCATTATACTGTTATTTTAGGAGTAAACCCTTAAAAGTGGTATTGTAAAGACTGAGAGAAATCTGGACAAAATTTGTTTGATATATGACAACTAACCAAAGGCTTCCTGACCACGTTAGGACATAATAAAGATGGGTAGGTTTTTCATCTAGAAATATTAGACATACACAACAAATACATAGGAAAACACATCCACAGACTCCTAATACAATCACTGAGACACTAAATACAGGAAAGCCATGAATTCTTAACTAAACACTAAATGATAATAACAGATACACTGCAAAAACACGGACGCAAACACAGACCCAAGAAGGGAAAATGAATATAAAAATCGTTGAAACAATCATGTCTGCAAAGGAAACAACATTGCTTTCTCTCGGGAACCAAGAATGGAGGACAGTCAAGTTCGAAACCGAGAAAGTGAACGACTTTTTGAGAAATATCCCAACAAACGACATCACGAATTTAAACGATTTGATATGTGCTGGGAAGTTCGGAAAACAAAAGAAAAAATCCTTGTTAACTAAAATACTTTTCAAGTTCTATAAATAGATTGCCCAGTCAGCTGGGGCTGTAGAAAACACTGACTGCACCACTGCAGAGAGGTAAGACCACCCTAATGAGTGTCCTGGATATGACACAAAACAATCTGATGGTGAGGTTCCAGCGGTGCTGGAGTTTTGGGGAATGCGGAGTACCCCTTTATTGCCATTGCTCCCAGGTCCACTCTGGCCCGGGATGGTAGCACCTGATAGGGCCCTATCTATAGGTTAGATAGAACTAAAAGCATACTAATGCTAAACTGAATTGGTTAATTAAACTGAATAGCTTGAAATAGAAATGTTTTTGACAATTAAACCGTATTTACATTTACACTGCGTGCTTATGCTTATCTGAATTAGTTGAAATAGAACTTTTTTTCGACATTAAAACTGTATTTACTTTTAACTGAATTGTTACATATAACTGCTTGAATAGTTTGAAATAGAAATGTTTTTGACCATTAAAATGTGTACTCATGCTAAACTGAATTGTTTAAAAAAAACAGATTATTTACATAAAAATGAATTTGGTGTTAAATAACCTACAAACGTTGATATGCCATAAAACCCCATAAACCAACCAAGCATACCTATAAATAGAAGGAATATTGCATTGTTTCGAACATATATAGGAACTCTAGAAGATAATCAAGAGGAGGTGAGAAAATAAAGAGAAATACATAACAAGTTTCCGATGTGATTTTTATTTTCATTTGGGTTTTTTTCACCTCGCGTCCTTAATTCACCCGCCGTTAGTGCCAAATTAATGAAAACAGCACAAGTGATCCATGAGAACAAAATGAGCTGGAAAATTTGTTTTGTTTTGTATGGTAAGAACATCATCACTCATGAGAGGATTAAAAGGAATTTTAAACTGAAAAAAAAAAAAAAAAGAAAAAAGAAAAAAAATCAATTAAAGAAAAAGCATCGTATTATAAGGAATACATGAACTGAAATATTTTAACGAGTTCTTATAGTTAAATATGTCTGGCCTCCCACATTATCCAGTTTAATGTATCGTTTAAAAGTAATATTACAATTCCTACATATATAGTACTACTACTTCCATGTTGCTGCTGCTGCTACTACAATTAATTCTACTACTACTACTACTACTACTACTACTACTACAACCACAACTACAACTACTACTACTACTTGGCGGACGGGTAGAGATTATCCAAACAACAGCATTGCTAGGAACGGCCAGAATCCTTAGACGAGTCCTGGAGACTTGAGGAAACTTGTTGTCACTCAAACTCCAGTGAAAAACGACCAGCTAACACTGATGTGAAAAGCTCTAAAGGAGTAAATAATAATAATGATAATAATAATAATAATAATAATAATAATAATAATAATAATAGGGATTATACCAATTGTAATTGGTGCACTTGGTACAGTTACCGAAGCATTGGTAGAGGGATTGGAGGACTTGGAAATAACAAGACGACTATGGAGACCATCCAAACTACTGCATTATTGAGATCGACTAGAATACTAAAAAGTGTCCTTGAGACTTGAGACTTGATGTAACTTCCAAATTCGCCTTCTATTTTAAAAAATGCTCGCTTGAATTATTACCAATTTTACTAGCAGTTAAACTAATATTCCACTCCTTTATCATGGTCATCTGGGGGGGGGGAGCTCTTTATCATCTGTCTAGACTACGTGCTTAGAACTTCGATCGACAACATCAGAGAAAATGGCTTCAAGCTGACGAAGAAAAGACGCAGAAGTTACTCCGCAAAAACAATTACCGACACCGACTACGACGATGATATAGCGTTACTGGCGTATACTTCTAACCAAGCCGAGACACAACTGCATTGTTTGGAATGAGCCGCTGAAAAACTGAATATATGTGTTACAACCAAACAGGTGACATTACCACATTAGACGGAGCCTCTCTGTAACTTGTAGACAAATTCACCTGCCTAGGAAGTAACGTCTCATCAACCGAAAAAGACATCGACACACGACTAACGAAAGCATGGACAGCTATCAATAGGCTCTCGATCATATGGAAATCTGACCTGACCGATAAAATGAAACGCAGTTTCTTCCAGGCAGCGGTTGTATCAATACTACTATATGGATGCACTACTTGGAAGCTAACTAAACGGCTGAGAAAGAAGCTAGACGGCAGATACACAAGAATGTTGCGAGCAATACTGAATAAGTCCTGGCGACAACACCGCACAAGACACCAACTATACGGCCACTTGCTTCCCATCACGAAAACTATACAAGTTAGACGAAGCAGACACACAGGACACTTCTGGAGAAGCAAGGACGAACTCATCAGTGATGTACTCCTATGGACCCCCGCATATGGTCAAGCAAAAGCAGGACGACCAGCTCGACCATATATACAGCAGCTATGTGAAGATACGGGATGTAACCCTGAAGACCTGCAAAAGCGATGAATGATAGGGAGAAGTGACGAGAGAGGGCCAGGGATATCCGTACTGGCGGCACGACATGATGATGATGATGATGATGATGATATTTACATATTTTTATATATATGTATATCTTTACCTATATTTTCTGCATATATATATATATATATATACAACTACAACAATAGAAATGATAACATCAACTGCAACAACAACAATGATAATAATGATAATCAGACCTTATAGTAATCAACAAAAAAAAGATAACTTACAAAATTGTGAACTTTGATCTACCGGCTGAGTTGGTTTCTTTGTTTAATAGCATATCAACCTTTGTAGGTTATTTAATGCCAAAGCCATTCTCCTAGAAGAACAATAGTGGTACTATTTAACCCATAGGAGGATAAGGGGGTCCATACCTTTCCAAAGAGTATTTGCCCGAAAGTGAACGTAATAGCGCGACTGGAGTACGAACTCGCGTACTACGATCCCGCAGTCCATCGCTTTAACCATTACACCACGAGGACATCCCCTCTACCGGCTGACCACATAATAAAACGGAAAGAATGTGAAAAGAAATATAAGTACCTAGAACTTGCTAGGAAATTTTAAAAAATGGAACACGAAGGTGACGATTATACCAATTGTGATCGGGGCATTCGGTACAATAACTAAATGACTATTAAAGGGTCTGGAGGACTTGGAATTAGGGGGACGAGTGGAGACAGTCCAAACTACAGCATTGTTGAGAACGGCCAGAATACTGAGAAGAGTCCAGGAAACTTGATTAAACTTACTATCACTCAAATTCCAGGGAAAGACCATCAGCGTTAGCTTTTGTGAAAAACTCTGAATGGGTAATAATAATAATAATAATAATAATAATAATAATAATAATAATAGTAACAAAGACACAAAACATGCTTATTAAAACCAACATCTGAGCAAGGATTCAGTAACCATCAGTTGTCGTCAATTATTATGATCATCATTTATTTTTCCTTATTTAGCAGATGGTCTTTCGCCGAAATCTGAGTAAAAACATGTCTCCCCAGGTCTCCAGATTGTCAAAGCTTCTTTATTTGTCCTATTCGCTTTTCTCATCCAGGGTTTATATTTCCGTTTGGATTCCTTTGTGGAATGTTATTTTGTTTTCTTTTTTATCATTGGCTAGTTTTGCTCCCGTACACATTTACTCGTTCAGTTCGGTGATGTTGTCTGGTGGAATAATAATAATAATAATAATAATAATAATAATAATAATAATAATAATAATAATTTTCATATCATTCGCTTTATTACAATTCTTTGCTTGGTTTTTACCAAAAGCCTAAGATAAGGGAGGATAAGGATTATATTAATTATAAGTTTTTACACTTTTTCCTGCATCCTTTTAGAGATAGTATTCTGTCAGTTTGATAGTAGTCTTTTTAGGAGATGAAATGAATCCCCAAGGTTAATTTTTGCTTGGATTTTATTCAGGCAGGAACAGTCCAGTATCTTGCCAATCTATCACTTTGTTGATCTTACCCAAGGCTCCTGCTATTACTCATACGGTTGTAGTTTTGGTCTTTGTATTTACTTCAATATATTCTTTGATTCATAGGGTATTGCCTGATGGCATTGGCATATGTTTTTCTTTTATTGTCTTCAACCCCAATATATGGTCAGCTATTCTTTATTTTTTTATCATTTTGGATAGCCAAATCTTAGAAGAATTGTATCTCTTTCTGATTGTGTTGTTTGTTCTGGTTGATGTTTATACAACTTTCCACAATCCAATATTCCATATTTTTCACATACATTCCAATAAATATTGTGTCTTATTTGACCATGCCTTTCATTATATTCTATTGGTATTAGGTTAAGGTAAATCGACAATAGCTGATCAAAGGATTCAGTTTTTTCTTCGCACAAACTACATGTAGAATTTGATCCATTTTTATCATGTTTGCCTGATAGTTTCTTGCCAGTCGGCTTTTGTACTGTCCTACAATTATAAACTCCTCTGTCTCTGCTTTCAGTCCAGCAATTTTTAGTCATTGATTAATCTTTGCGTTATCTCTATAAGCATGTGTAAACGTTTGTGTGTGGTGTCCACTTCGGAGTTTTTGCTATATCTTGTAATTGATATAGTTTCGGTGTTTTTGCATCTTCCTTTATATTTTTGTAGCCTCTTTTGGCTTTATATTGTATATTTTTTCAGTGTAAGGTCGAGACGATTTTCGAATTAATTGATTTATTAACGAATGAGATATTTTTCTTTCATTTCTCGTGTTTGTTTTGCTAACGGAAGAATCCGGTCTTTTGCAGCCTTTAATCCTTTGGCGGTTGTTTTGTTGGTCCATTCTTGTTTGATTAATTATTATTTTTCTCTTTTAAGTTTTTCACACTAGAGTTAGCTATTGGGTTTTCACTGGAATCTGAATGACAGGAAATCTCCCAAAGTCTCGAAGACGCTTCTCAGTATTCTCCCTGATTTCAGCAATGCCGTAGTTTGGATGGTATCCAGTCCACTTCTTTTTCCAGGTTCTCCAACCTGATTAGTTTCACGTCAGTTATCTAGTCTGGCTCATTGTTTTACGGCGTATTAACCCTTTTCAATTTTTTTAACGCCGAATAAAATTTCAAACAATTCAGTTTTGTATAAGTATAGTTTTTGTTTACAAACAATTATATATCAAAACAGTTCTACTTCAAACAATTCAGATTAGCATAGGTACACAATTTCGTTCTACTTGATCATAGATAGGACCCTATAAGGAGCTAACTTTTCGGACGAGAGTAGACGAGGGAGCGATGGCAATGAAAGGGTACCCCGCATTCAACAAAACTCCGGCATTACTGGAACCTCATCATCAGATTGTTTAGTGTCATATCCTGGACACTTGTTGTGGGGCCCTACACCAGTGAAAAGAAGCAGCCGTTGTACTATACAGCAACACTTGACAGGACAACCATGTTTTCCAGTCCCTGCATCAAACCATTGGTGACTGTACCGAGCGCATCAATTACAATGGTATCTGCGTCATTTTCATGCTCCATAGTTTTTTCAATTCTCTATCTTGGTCAAGGTACTTATCTCTCTTTTCGCTTACTTTCATTTTTACCCTTTGGTTTGCCGGAACGGTATTCTTCTTCTTCTTCTTCTTCTTCTTCTTCTTCTTCTTCTTCTTCTTCTTCTTCTTCTTATTATTATTATTATTATTATTATTATTATTATTATTCGAGTTTTTCACATCAGCGTTATCTGATGGTCTTTCACAGGAGTTTGAGTGTCAGCAAGTGTCCTTAAATCTCCCGGACTCTTCTCAGTATTCTGGCTTTTCTCAAAAATGCAGTAGTTTGGATGGTTTCCACTCGTCCGCCAACTTTCCAGTCCTCCAGTCCCTTTTGTAATCCTTTACTTACTGTTCTAAACGAACCAATTACATTTGTTATAATTGTCACCTGCATGTTCCATAGTTTTATCAATTCCCTAGCAAGGTCGAGGTATTTATCCTTTTTTTTTTACATTATTTTGTGGTCAGCTGGGACAACAAAGTCGACAATTTTCCAAGATCACTTTTTTGTTGATTACTATTAGGTATGGTCTTCTGGCCGAGATTAGGTGATCCGTGTGTATGTCCATGTTCCATAGAAGTTTATGTGTGTTATTTTCTAGGACAGGTGCTGGGTTGTGCATATACCATTTGTTCGTATGGTCAAATTTAAATTTCCTGCACATCGCTCAGGGGATCACCTTGCCGACCCAGTCGTGTCTAGTCTTATATTCCTTCAGCGCTAATTTGCTGCATTCACTTGTTATGAGATTGATGGTTTTATCTCTGTCACCGCATAGCATACATTTGCTATTCTGTTGCGTATTAAAAGCCACAGCGTTGAAATTTGGTAACAAAAAAAGTTCGGTTTGTGAATAAGCTTACAATATAGATACTTTATTTACTTTTTAACCATAGCGTATTTATAATAATGTTTATAGATATACAAGGTTGGAGATTTTGTTAATAAAGGAAAACTTATAATATTCCTTCAGACAATTTATTTGTGTAACCATATAAAATCTTGTTATGAAATTCATGATTATTTCAATAGAAATGGATTCAATATAGATCGTATTTTTTCTAGAATCGAATTAAGGATTGTTTTATTTTATTTATATATGTAAAATATTAAATAAATTTTCAAGAATTCTTTATATAAATAATATTTCAAACGACACATTCAGAAAAATGTGGGAAAATATTTTACTTAATTTTTAGCACATAAGTTGTATATTTTTCGATGATTTCATTTGGAAATATATATATATATATATATATATATATATATATATATATATATATATATATATAGTGCTGCTCAGTCGCTCCGAGAGTCATTTATAAAACATGGAGTGAACACAATTGTAAGACTTAACAGAATTTATCGACCACATGGGGAGAGAGAGAGAGAGAGAGAAAGAGAGAGAGAGAGAATGATAGAGTGAGAGAGAGAAAGAGAGAGAGAGAGAGAGTGTGTGTGTGTGTGTGTGTGTGTGAGAGAGAGAGAGAGAGAGAGAGAGAGAGAGAAAGAGAGAGCGAGTAGGAGTGAATACAATAAAATGACTGATGTTTTTGAGTAGATTTCTGTACATCACTTTTTGAAAATCCCGAGGAAATGTTATTTCTTGTTTAATCTATATGATAATAAATTTATACTTTGAAATAGCGTGACCAATGAAGAGTCCGATCACTGTCAGTTGTTGTAGGTATTGGTTCAGAATTAGGAATCTGGTGTATGTCTATATCACGATCATGTTTATTTTCTTTGGGGTAGGTTTTGTGTATTTTTTTTTCAATGTAAGCATATTTTTGGACTGTAAAGTGAACCGTAACTTGCTTTCTATTTTTCAAATTTGCCTTATTTTTTCTGTCACTTTAACACTTTGAATGGACCTCAGTACTAAGAAAATGATTTTTAACCATATCATTTCTGAGGAAAAAAACTCAGAGTTGTGTGAGTCTTTGGAAACAATTACTGGTTTATTATCACGCCTTATGAGTATGGAGGTTAATCAGTTAATTTGGTATTCTATTTTTTTTGCTAAGCCTGTTGATGTGTTTGATTATTGGTCCCAGTTAAAGAATTGTCCAGATAATCTGAGAAAGGTTTTACAATCTTTTTTTGCAGGTGTTCTCTAAATCTTCTCTTAGTTTGTTGCAAATCGACAATAGTTTAATGGGTAAGTTATATAGATTTTTACTTTTGTAGTTAGTGACGTATTTAAATGCCAGTGGAAAGTCCCCACAATTTCATTTGCACAAATATGCTAGGCAGTGGTTCGACCATGTCTAATACAAAGTAGATTGGCAGATTGCAGGCTGCAATTAAGAACTTCAATCAGGTGTGTTTCTAAAAGGGACACTGTATGTATTAATCCAATTTTTAGATATAGATTTTGCTACAGTTTCAGAGGACTTATCTCTGATGAAAAAAGCCGCAGGTTATCGGCTCAACCGATCTACAATGGTAAGTATCTTATGGAAACCATGCACATTTGGGAATGGTCACACAATATCATTGTATATGTGTGTAAATCTACCTTCAGTTTCTTTTCGATTTATCCAGGGATGTTTTAATGTGTTTGCCATTTTTGTGTTTTTGATATGGAAAGTACTGTTTCGCCAAACAAAGCAGTTAATTATCAGCTTCATTTTTTCAGATCTACTCGGATACGAAAATCCCTGAAGAAAATAGAGCAATCTATTTTGTGTAACGAGGAGAATATAAAAGGTCCTGGGTAACTATTGAAATGAAGCTCTAGGCTTTGCAGTTGAAATAAGATATCCTCTTTGACTTGCGGCAGAGTTGACACTTTTTGCTAACTGTTATGGCCCTGGAAGGGGTCACAAAGAGAACAGAACACCACTGCTATAGTATAGGTATATATTTACAAGAACAAAGGATGGTTACAAGATCATATGACGGTAAGCTAGTTTGCATAACTGCGGTTAGCTTCTGGATCTAAACTGACTTCGAATTGCTGCGTCTTCCGGTATTATGGAGAGTGGTTGAGTCAGTTAGTAGGTGATTCCGCCACAACATTAACCTTAGGCAATATTCTTCTCGCTTAAAGTTCACGTGCTTATTGCTAATATGGGCGTATGAGAAAATGTCAGTTACAATGTAATGTTTTCTCCATCATTTCAGCAATGAATGATCGAAGTGAATCGCAAAATTTAATCAATTCTTGTTTTGCGTGGGGAATACTATCAAACTTACTATAAACGGCTTAATGATTTGGCTCGTGTTTTGTGAGCATTGCAATTTCAGTCTTCTAAAATATATAGGAAATGACAGATTGCTTTGAATTCTTTTGACAAAGTGTTGCGCTTTTGTTGGGAAGAATTTTGCTTGATAGAAAAGAAAGATATTGGTTTGTTTTCACAGTTAATGAGTTGTTGCAAATAAGAATTTAAAGAGGCATCAGTTGTTTGTGTTAGCACTGTATTTTCTTCATTAAAGAGATAATTCAGTTTGGTGAAATTAGCCAAGACTTTCTTATATTCTTGAAATGCATCCAAAGTAAGACTTTGAAGTTAGAGTTTTGCATCCTTTAAAAAAGGATGCTTTTAAGTAAATCTACTAGCGATTCTAACCAACTCGTTGTGACAAAAACCTTTGGTAAGTCCAATAAAACGTCGAAGATATCTGACTGATTCTGATTGAGAAAGGTTTTGTATGGAAGAAATATTCTAAGGATAAGGTGATATTCCCCTCTCTCTTCGATTTCATTTCGTGGGAATGGAAGTTTATCTGACCCGTATTAACGTTGATTTTTTAAAACAAAATGCTGTAAGAATTCAAAAACAAATTGATGGTGTTTGACGTATTCTTTCCTTCTTTTTGCTGCTAACATATCATTGATTTAAACGAACGTGCAAGGTATGCCCCTCCGTAACACGTCAATAGGCTACTGAAAGGACTTGGTGGCGTTTCTCACTTTCAAAGTCATTCTTGTTAATTTATAAAACTTTAAATATGTGGAAATGACTTTTTTAGGGATATAATTTTCTTTATGAAAAATTTGCCATATGTTTTGATTATGCTGTTGCGAGGTCATGTATATGCTAAATTGGATAACGATCTGGGGTTGTTGAAGCATTAATTCATTGAAAACTACCACATTGGCGCCAAGCAGATAAATCCACTTAAGAAACCATATGCAACAATGATTACAACTTGCAACACGTGTTGGGACTGTTCTTTTTATATTATATATTTAGCAGAACAGCGTCTCTACGATGTAGAATAGGTGAGTTGTGTTGTTGAATCAATGTGATGTTTTGTGGAGTGGAATATCTTTTATATATGACTGAAAGATCTGAGAATATTTACTGTATTACTCTAACAGTTTTATCATTCGGTAATACTAAACTAATTCCGTTGAAATGTATTTCGTTGCTTGGATTTTTATGTTAGTTTGAAGCCATGTTAACTATTAAGTAGAAATACGAGTGAAAGTCTGCTGATAATTATAGAGGCCATGGTGTAGTGGCTTACGTGAATGGCTTTGACATTGCACTGAGTGATTTCGAACCCCACTCGAATTATTTTGTTCATTTTGGGACAAATACGCTTGAAGAGTGTGCAGTCCATTATCACCCACCTAACTATATGCTAAATATTACCATTAGTTTCTTCTACGTGAATAGCCTTGGCATTAGATAAACAACGAAGGTTGATATGCCATTAAAAAAAATAAAGCAAAGAACACATATGTGTGTCTTAATGTTTGCTGGAACAAATGTATAGGGAACTATTTATGAAATATATATGTTAAAACTATTAAAAATGTTAAATTAAAAATCTTTTCTTTATTAAAACGTTTAGAAAACTATGAAAACTATTTACATGAAAAGTTATGAACAAATATAGGGAACAAAACTTCGTCTAATCCCGAAATTGAAAGTGTCCTATGTGTTGATCTCCGGGACACCATTTTACCAATTCCCCTCGCTATTTCTGAGGAAATTTTTGATCATATACACGAATTTCATTTTCTGTGACGTTACTTTCCTGGCAGCAAATATAGCTGGTAATTGCGTGAAGTATATATGCACGTCAACTGTATTCAAATGTGGGACTTAAATTTACAAAGCTGCCACTGT
Organism: Sepioteuthis lessoniana; assembly: GCA_963585895.1. Taxonomy (NCBI): domain Eukaryota; kingdom Metazoa; phylum Mollusca; class Cephalopoda; order Myopsida; family Loliginidae; genus Sepioteuthis; species Sepioteuthis lessoniana. The sequence continues at coordinate 102,025,395 of OY757912.1, forward strand.
TGGTCCATATATGGTTGAAAGTTTTGGAGAAATCATTTCTTTTTAGTTGCATGTGTATGCGTGTGCGTTAAATGTATGTCTATTTTGATGCAATGGAATGGGCACGCCATCAATTCGAGTGATGCTGAAAGAAAAGAGAAATAGTTTTCGCGGGCTTGAAATTAAATTCTAGGATGCATTTCAATACTAACAACAGGTGACTCCAAGGGGTAAGTGTATAAACTAAAGGAAAGTCATCTCTCTGTCCCCACATAGACATACTCACACACACACACACACACACACACATACACACACATATATATATATATATATATATAAACTGAAATAATAATCTTTGACTTAAAATTTCTTGCTCTTTGGTTACTGACCGCTGTATGCGTATTTGTAAGGAAAAAAAAAACAAAACAAAAAAAAAAATCAAAAAAATTATAAAATTGAATAGTGAGACATAAAAAAACTAATCCTAGCTTTTATACTTTTCTGTGAGCCAGCATTCCTTTCGAGAATATTTTTAATCGTACACATTGCTTTTTTTCGTTGAATTATATATATATATATATATATATATATATATATATATTCGAAGTGAAGTCTTATAATATCACTTTGAATTTCATTTCAAGTAAATTAACTTTCTTCTGTTATTCTTAATAAAGTTCCAATAGAAATAATAGAATTTTGATCGCTCGTTTAAATTCAGTTTTTATAGAAAATTGTTAGGTATACTTACATATAAATGATTCTATTTCTTTTTCTCTCTTTATCTGACTCTCTTTCCATACACTCACACTCACATGCATACGAACACACACACATCTCTCTCTCTCTCTCTCTCTCTATATATATATATATATATATATATATATATATATGCCTACTTGTATATAAACGAAAATCCCTGATTACTGATAAAACATACTTGAGCTGGTACCTAACCCTTAATTTACACAAACGGAAGTTAATCATAGCAACCGATGGGATAAAGAAAAGTCATTCGACGAGTGATAAAAAAGACCATGAATGTAGATTAAATTATGTACACTTCGCTGATAGATTTATAACATCCAGGGTAAAGGAGTAGAGCCCTTCCCTACACCTTGGTGAAGTAGCTATGGAAAAGGGAGCTTTCGGGTCGCCCTCGACTACGGTCGCCAATTTTACTTTTTTACTTTACTTATAGTGTTTAGATGCAGAAAAACACCTAGTATGGTTTGTGATGATTTTTAAATTCATCTTCAACTTCGATTCAATACATACCTCACATTTATTTATGAAATCATTGTGATGCGTATGTGAAACAACCCCGTACTTCCTAGAATCCTTAGCTTTGGGTCAGCCCAGTCAATTAGGGTTATAGAATATACCAACTGCATCTCTGCAGAGGGGAACCACTCGCTAACGAGTTTCCAATTTGTGACATTAAACAATTTAATGGTGAGGGTCAAGAAATGCAGGGTACTATTTACCAACCCCTCCGCTCGGGCAGGATATGACACAAGGTCAATTTTTAAGCGGAGTTTAACAGGTTTGATTTCAGAGTTTTCCTTCTCCTAGACTAGTTGCCTCAACAAGGCTGAAGAACCTAGTCCGTCCTACTATTTACCCATACCTGGAGGGAGAATAAGGGGGTTCATACCTTTCCCAAGGGTATTTGCCCGAAAGTGAACATAATAGCGCGACTGGAGTACGAACTTGCGTACTACGATTCCGCAGTTCAAGAAATGCAGGGTACCCTTTCATTGCCGTCGATCGCTGGTTGAGTCTGGCCCGGAGTGGTACCAGCTGAAAGATAGAAGCTATGGGTCAAATAAAACATTTAAACCGAGAGCAAACAAACGATTTATGCTAAATTGAATTGTTAGAAATAGAACTGTTTATAATTTAACTGTGTGTATACAAATGAATAATGTTTGATCGAATTGTTAGTGATATATAGCAATATTTGAAACCATTCACCTAACATCCATAGATGAAATCAAAGAAAACGCTTTCGAGCTGACAAAGAAAAGAAGCAGAAAGTAGCCCGTAAAAATAATTACCAACGCCGACATCACTGATGAAATAACGATTCTAGTAAATGCACCCGCCCAAGCCGAAACTCTACTGCATAGTCAGGAACGATCTAACGCAGGCATTGGTTTCCATGTAAATGCACACAAAATGGAATATATGTGCTTTAATCAAACAGGCGACATTTCCACACAAAACAGTAGCTTTCTGAAACTAGTAGACAAGTTCACCTACCTAGGAAGTTGGCGGACAGGTAGAGACTATCCAAACGACAGCATTGCTGAGGACGGCCAGAATCCGGAGACGGATCCTGTAGACTTTAGGAGACTTGCTGTCACTCAAACTCCAGTGAAAACTATCAGGTAACACTGATGTGAAAAACTCTATAGAAGTATAATCTTACTAAAGGGACACCACATACCCAAGCACAGAAAAATCACTAAAACACAAAAAATGAATCTACAGATTATAAAGGGAATGATGTCTGAAAAGAAAATCAGATTTGTATTTCCCGAGAATCAGGACGAGAAAACATTCAAGTCAGAAACTGAAAAAAAATAATCGAATTATTAACACATATCACAACGAACTACATCACGGAATTTAATGAAATGACCTTTCCTGAAGCAAATTTAGTCTATGGAAAAATCGGGGTTTTCCAAAAGACCACGAAAAAGATTAAAAAACCTTTATGGGAAATCAGAGTGGAAACACAAATAAGAAAACTTCGACACCAAGCAAAAATGCTAAGACAGAAAAAAACAAAACAAGAATATATTGGGACGAAAAGAGCAAAGCAACACGATTAGAATACAGGATAAACTTGAAGAGATAAATCATAAGATAGTGGTAAAAGAAGGAATATTAAAAATACAGGACAATCCAAAATAACGAAAGAAAATTCTAACATCAAGTAGCGGGAAATGGCGCGAAAACAAACCTACAACCATATGCGAGGGAAGCAAATAAAAGTTAGGATCTAAATATGGGAACGTAGAGGTTATAGTAAAAAAAATGGATTAACAACATGAAAAAAGTGTTCAAAGGACTGGACGAAGTTCTGAAGACAAAAGTACACATCGATTCACTCAGAGCAATACTAAAAAAATTCCAAATTGGGAAATTCCTGGTCATGACACACGGGGATTTTAGTTTAATAAATTCACGTCAATCCATGATTGAGTGAATATCGAAATGAATAGATATTTAGAAGAAGCAGGTATACCCAAATTGATGTCTAAAATAAAAGATCATCTTGATCCAGGAAGATTCGCAAAAAGGAACCGTCATGAACAATTATAGACCTATAACGTGCCTACCGATGATGTGGAAAATTCTATCGGTGCAAATAAGGGGGGATATTTACTACTCGTTAATAAATCGCAGACTGTTTCTGGAGGAACAGAAGTGTTGCCTCAAGAGGACCAGAGGAACAAGAGAGATACTATATACTGATCAACATATCCTCAAAGAAAGCAAAAATGAGATGGAAAATCTAGGTATGGCATGGATTAATGAGAAAAAGGCAGGCTGTATGGTCTCGCAAAGCTGGATAATCTATTGTCTTAAGCTGTACAAGTTATTCGACGAAGTCATAAAGTTTATCGACAAAACCATGAAAAACTGCAGACTGAAACTGAATGCGGGAGGAACAATTTTAGCTGAGGTAAAAAACGAGAGAGGTGTCTTCCAGGGAGATACGCTATCTCTATTACTATTTGTGATTGCGATGATGCCACCCAATTACAAACTTAGGAAATGCACTGGTGAATACAACCGACGAAATCACCGGAAAAGATGAATCATATAATGTTCATAGACAACATCAAACTGTTTGCCATATAAATAATTGGAAGCTGACAAAATCAAACAAGTGGAGATGAAAGAAACAAAAGAATACCTCAGGAAAACGAGGAAAATACTCGAAACCAAATTATTTTGCAGGGACTTTATAAAAGGAATAAATACCTGCCTGTTCGACTCGTATGATACTTGAGACAATTCTTGATGTGGAACAGAGAAGAACTTGGAGAAATTGACCAGAGAACAAGAAAACTAATGACTATGCATAAGTTATTACATGCTGGAGATAGCGTTGACAGATTATATGCTTCAAGAAAAGACGGAGGAAGAGAATGTGCCAGCATTGAAGATAACGTTGACGTGTCGAAACGACTCAACGACTACATAGAAAACTCCGGACGAAGACTGTTTACAGTCATAAGAAACAATACTGATAATACGAAGAACAACAGAACGAAAATAACCAGAAAATTAAAAAAAATGAAAGAAAAAGATCTGTCTGAGTATTTTAAGGGACTAACAAACGACATTTCTCATGAGAAAAAATATCTTGACGTCACTTAAAAAAAGGAAACGTTGAGAGAGAAACTGAATCTCAACTAACAGCAACTCAAAACAAATCTTATTAAAGCAATAATTACAAGGCGTAACAAAACAGTAGATATAGACTATGTGGTGACAGAAACGAAACGATCAATCACATAATAAGCGAATGTTGCACACTAATAGAGACAGAGTATAAATCTAGAAACGACTGAGTAGGCAAGGTGATCCACTTGCAATTGTGCAAGAAATTGAAATCTGACCATACAAACAAATGGTATATGCACAACCTAGAATCTGTTCTGGAGAAAGAGATACACAAACTCCCCTAGGATTTTAAAATACAAACGAATCACCTAATCTCGGTCAGACGAACAGGCTATGTAATAATCAAGAACAAAAACAGAGGTCGAGCCGACTTGTGAACTTTGCAGTCCTGTCTGACCACAGAGTAATATTAAAAGAGAACCAAAAGAAAGATAAGTACCTCGATATTGCCAGGGAATTAAGAAAAACTGTGGAATATGAAAGTGACGGTTATAACAATTGCTGTTGGTATAGTCGCCAAAAGACTGGTAGAAAGATCGGGGGACTTGAAAATGAGAAGACGAGTGAAGAACATCCAAACTACTGCATTATTGCAATCGGTCAGATACTGATAAGAGTCTTGGAAACCTGAGAAGATTGCTGTCACTCAAACTCCAGTGAAAAGCCTTCGGCTAACGCTGGTGTGAAAAAAATCGAAAAAGTGTAAAATAATCATAATAAAATCAAATAATTGGTTTGGTTTTGTTTGGTTTGGTTTTATGGCATATCAACCCCTTCCTGTTTATTTAATGCTAAATCCATTTTATACGTATTAACAGTTGTACTTCAAACAATTCAGTTTAGCATAGGTGTACATTTTTGTTTACACACAGTCACATATAAAAACAATTCTATTTTAAACAATTCAGGTTAAAATAAGTACGTGGTTTAAATGTCAAAACATTTCTATTTCAAAAAGTTCAATAAACCATTTAGTTCTATTTGACTCATAGATAGAAACCTTTCAGGATCTACGTCTCCGGGTGAGAGTGGACCTGGGAGCGATGGTACTGAAGGGGTACTCTGTACTCCACCAAACTCCACCATTACTGGAGCATCACTATCGAACTTTTTAGTGTCATTTCCGGGACACTCGTCGGGGGAACCTTTCGTATTTGGTGTATTCTGCAGCTCCAGCCGACTCTGTTGCGGACGGAATCCACTGAGAACTTTCCAAGAAATTGAAATTTGACCATACTATCAAATGTTATCTGCACAAACCAGACTTCTCTGGGATTTTGAGATACAAACAAATCACTTAATCCCTTTCAGAAAAGAAGACATAGAGATAGTTAACAAAAAAAGATGAGACTGATTGCGTTTCACATAGCACTAATACCCTAGGGAAAGGTATGAATCCAATTATTCTCCCTCAAGCTATGGGTAAATAGAAGAGCAGACTAGGTTCTTCAGCCTTAGTGAGGTAACTAGTCTTGGAGAAGGAAAACTCTGAATTCAAACCTGTTGAACTCCGCTTAAAAATTGACCTTGTGTCATATCCTGCCCGAGCGGAGGGGTTGGTAAATATGGTTAACAAAAAAAGAGACCCTGCTGAATGGTGGACTTTTAACTGGAAAAGATGGAAATCAGTGGACACATTAGGACCATCCTAAATACAAAATTGTTAAGATCCCCCGGGATTGTGAGATGAATCCTGGAGACCTTAAGAGACTTGCTATCATTCAGCCATCAGTGAAACACTATTAGCTAACGTTGGTGGGAAAATCACATGAAAAATAATAAGATAATATAGAAAGTCTGAAAATTAACAGTGGCATTGTCCCCCATTCCATGTGACTGAAACGTTTAAGCAAAGACGTTAACGAAAAAGCGGGTAATAGGAATAATTACGAAAGGGGTTGGGTATATATCTCTAAAACAGTGGCTCTGAGTCGAAACATATGTATGGGAAATCAAGTTAAGTAAGTGCTACAAACTTTCTGAATTTTTCGTTTCATTGAAATGCTGAAATGTTTGCTTGTTTAGAGATATTTCAAAAAGACTCATGCCGTATAATTGAAGTAAAATTCAGTGTTATTTTTCAAAAGGACCAGGAATATTTGATCATGAGTAAAAGAACACAAAAATCCCTGAAGAGGAAAGAACTTTTTTTTTAGTATCACTTCTCCTCCAAGTCACGTAACTTGAACTTTAAAAAAATCTGTCACCGAAAAAAATGTGTGATAGGAATTATTATGAAAGGAGTTGGGAATATAACACTCAGAAAATGAACAAAGATCGGGCATCGTGAAATATTCTTAAATGGCTCGTGTTTAAAGGACTAAACACTATTATCAGTTTTAAGTTAATCCAGATATAAAGTCCTAGCTTAAGTAATGAATCATGATTTTAACTCCAACATGTTTAAAAATGTGACCATTAGAATTTTACCTTGTTTAACCTGAATACTTTGAGTGACCCACTTAAGTGTCTTTTCACTTGTAAGAGTACCTAGTCGTATTTATGACAGGGGCACAGAATAATAATAATCAAACCCTAGGTCTGGCAAAGCAACAATATACTCTCCATGAAAAATGACAGATCCAAATCTAATTTAACGTGGAGCCAAGACAAAAGGTCTGGGTGTCATGATGTGCTGGTGCTCCCCGATATACAACTTGAGGGAATCGGGGGCATCATGCAAATGTTTGCTTTCTTAATTTCAGGAGCAAAAAAACCAAAACACCCTTCTCTATCGTCATTCGCTCCACGTAGTTCTTTAAAGCTACACCCTGTACCGGTATGTAGTTTCAAGCTGGTTGTCCCGCCTTTGCTTGTCCATGTGAAGGGGTCCACGGGAGTATGTCACTTATGAGTTTGTTCCTACTTCTCCATCAGATTCTTGAATGTCTGCTTCTTCTAACTTGGATAGTTTTCGAGATTGGCGGTAAGTGGCCGTATAGCTGCTGCTTTGTTGGGTGATTCCTCCAGGACTTGTTTAATATTGCTCACAGCATTCTTGTGTAGTTGCCGTCAAGCCTTTCCTCCATACGTTTAGTCAGCGTCCATATAGTGCATTCATATAGCAGTACTGATATGACCACAGCTTTGAAAAAACTGCGTTTTATTTACATCGGTCAGGTCTGACTTCTGTATGATTGATAGCCTATTGATAGTTGTCCATGCCTTTGCTAGTTGCGTGTTAATATCTGTCCTGGTTTATGAGACACTGCTTCCGAGGTAGATGAACTTGTCTACTGGTTTCAGAGAACTACCATTTAGTGAGGAAATGTCACCACTTTGATTAAAGCTCATGTATTCCGTCATGTCTGCGTTGTCATGGTGGCTTATGCCAACAAGTGCTCGTTCCAGCAGGGTTTCGGCTTGGGTGCGTATGTTTGCCAGAAGCGCTATGTCATCGGCATGGTCTGAATCCGTTATTGTTTGTGTGAGATATCTTCAGATTCTTTCCTTTGTCAGCTTGAAACCTTTATTTTTCAGTTTATCAATAAATTCTTTAGGCATATAGTCTAGACATATGATAAAGAGGTATGGGGATAATGCGTCTCCTTGCAGCACACCTGCTACAATGTTGAAGTAGTCTGTATCTCCATTTGAGGAGCGAACTTTTCCCGAATAAAAAAAAAAACAGGATGAGAAATGGAGACAGAAGATGAATTTAAAAAAGAAAATGAGACAAATAAAACGACTAGAGAAGTTGAAACTTACGGGAACGCAATAGAAAGAAAAGTTTTCAAAAAGCTATTCGCAGAAAAATCTGATAATATAAATGTAAAAACCAAATAAAAAGATATTGGTGATTGAAGGAGCACTCAAAATATAATGCGAAAGTGTCAGGCAATACAAGGAAAATAGGGCCATCCAAAAAATGATCGAAAATTTTCTCAACAGTTTGGTGTAGTTTTTACTGACAGAAATATACACGATGCACGCGCTGATTTTTACGAACTTTTGACATGGTTTAATCATTAGTTGGCACATTTCATTTATTTACTGCGGAATATTCTTTTAGATATTTTCTTTGTTAGTTTTTGACATGTGTTTTCCTTATCCATTAAAATGTATCCGATTCGTTATGAAGGATAATACTAATCGGCAGAAAACAGTAAATGACGGAAGGAATAGAAATTCGATATGCGTCCACAAAAGATGGAGGAAGATAGCGTTGATATATCGATACAAAGACTCGACGACGGTATAAGAAAAAGCAAAGAAAAACTAACAACTGTGAGTTAAAACAAAGCAAAGGGGCAACAGGACAACCACAAGAAAACAAAAATAAGAAGAAAAACAAATGCATGGAAATTTCAAGTGAGAAGCAAGTAAAATCTCACACGAAAAGTCCTGGCTAAAAAAAGGGAAACCGTAACAGAAAGACAGAATCTCATCTAATAACAACAGGAAACAACGTCATAGACCAACTCTGTTAAAGCAAAAATAGATTAGATGCAACAGAAAAGCAAAAGTATACAAATATTTGTGGAACATAATAAAAAATAATGACGACTTCAATGAACGAACGAACACACTTCTTTATAAAAATATATCTCTCACGCTATATTCACGAAAGAGTTGATGTTTCTTGTGTGTGAAAGGTGGGTTGGAGACGGGGACAGACTGCTACATATTGACGCAAAGTTCTTCTGATCATAGCAGTACTTCTCCTCATCTTGGCTTGGGTTGCTCAACCGTGGGTCCCTGAAGGCCGCAAGTCTGCAAACTGATTCTCACGCTGGCATCTTGTCCCCCAACTGACTCCAGCAGTAACTGGAACTGACCCAAACCGTCTGTGTTACTTGGTTATATAATTGTCATAGGTTCACCCGCTTCCACTGTTCCTCCGCTTATTTACGCAGTTGCATCTCTTGATTGACGGCTCGGTCAAACCGGCCAAAATACTTGAAAGAGTACTACAGAGTTGAGGGCACTTGCTGTCTCTCAAACTCCGAGGAAAAACCATCAACTAACATTAGTGACGAAAATCTCAAATGAATAGAATAATTATAGCAATAGTTGACAATGGTGTATTTCAAAAATAAGAAATAATATTCTACAGAACATCCAGAATTTGGATGCCTGACGTCTGGAACATTTGCGGAGGAAAATACGGGAATATGGTTCATCATTATGTACTATTACCGAAAAATCTGGGAAACGCGTAAGCGTTTGTTCATTGACTGGATGGATGCATGAAAGGCGTTAAGAGATACAATTTCAATCCAGATGGTACTAAGACTCAAAGAGTAACGTTGATTCATATAGAATATTAGAGAAACTGTACTTTTATCATGGGGCAACGTCTTTAAAATGAAAGTGTCATTTATTTCTTCCTTCGGCTTGGCAAATCGGAAACATTACTTCGTTTTGTAATCACTCCAAAAAAGAATGTGGAATCTTAGAAATAAATTAGCTACTTGTCTCTAGTTACTTCCTGTAATTTGGTGGACCTCTACTAACGACCTCATTGACAGGCCTCTGTAAGAGCTTACCTACTGAAATACTTCAAAAAGTCAATTGCATAAATTCTCGATAAAAGGATAGTGTCTATCACGTGATATTTGACGGGGAATTCGGCAAGTGACTTTTGGGTCGTAGTCGAAGAAGGGAGAATTCGACTGATTAGGGGCTAATGGAAAATTGGCTACTTCATCAGGGAAAGTGACGATTTATGACAGCGGAAAACTCTTTCTCCAATCGATGTAGAAAACCATTTCATTTATTTCTTCTTACCAATTTGATGAAGAACTTCTGAAAACTAATGTTTTTAAAACAGTCCTTTATATGATAATCAAATGATGACCTTTCTTTTATATTTTATGTACCCCATTGACACCTCCGAGAAAGTGACAACGTAAATCTACTGACAACGAATATTTTCTTGATACACTCAACAATATGACAATATGTTTTTAAAATTAATAATGTACCAAAAAAATAATGCTGTGGACAAACTGGATAAGTTAATATGAGATAGATATGCAATCGGCGATTAGAAATGTTCTCGTTGTTTTGGTCTTAAAGCAGCTGGTTGCATAAACAGGTTTTGTGAGTTCCAATATCACCAAGAGTTTATACTTTATTTCCACTGTACGTTATGGTAGGAATGACGAACCGACTTAATTGCAATAAAAAGCAACAAAAAAAATAAATAAAAAGCATAATAGATGAAGGGAGGTACTCGTAAATATTTAAAAGATATATTGCTGAGGGAAGTTAATATATAAAATTGATATTGAAATGTCCATTTTAAAGAAACTGTATATTTTATCGTCTTTTACTGATTGCTATAAAATACATAGAAAATATGTACTCTTTTGTTTAATCTTTATGTTCTCTTAATCGTATGAGTTTGGTTTATTTTCTATGTTTAAAGGCATATCAACCTTTGTAGGTTATGTATTGCCAATGCTATCGTTCTACAAGAACAGTAGTGGTACTATTTAACTCATAGCTGCTAGGATACGGGTGTTCATATCTTTCCCCAACGGTATTTGTCCGGGA